>SJYV01022707.1:345138-397295 GCA_006410875.1 Neotragus pygmaeus
GTGTGTGTGTGTGTGTGTGTGTGTGTGTGTGTGTGTGTGTGTGTGTGTGTGTGTGTGTGTGTGTGATGTTTTCAGGAGTGGGGAAATTGGTGATTGTTTAACATTGACTTCACTGTAAAAGTCAGTCAGTAAGTGAAATGAGTAATTTCTCCTTTTACTTTCTTTTATCTCCAGTTTGGACAACTTTCTTTCTGGTCTGGGTTTTTAACTTTGACTTTTGTTCAGCATGCTAGCAGTGTTTGTGCTTAAAAATCCCTTTTTTTCTAAGGAGTCAGACTTGTTTTGTCCTGTTGTGTTCACATATGAGGAAATAGCCTTTAAAAAAATTACAGTTATCTAAGTTGTTATAATTGCACTAAAATAAGGAAGGAAGGTGGAAAATAGGTGGGTAGTTTTCTCTATGTCACATAAATTACAGTTTATAAGCACAGGTTGAGCTAAATGTTCTAAGTACAGTCCCTTAGATAGCTGCATGGTTCACACCCTCACTTTTTGAGGTTTCTATTCAAATATCACCTTTTCAGCTCAGTTTTCCTTGACCTTTGAAAATGGTAAATCCCTTACTTTGTCTGTCTACATACCCATTCTACTTTCTGCCTCTATGAATTTGACTACTTGAAGAACCTAATATTAAGGGAATCATACAATATTTGTCCCTTTGTGACTAGTTTATTTCAGTTAGCATAATATCTTCAAGGTTCTAAATTTTCTTTTGAAGCAAACAGATATGAAGATGTTCAGTAATCCCACTCCTGGGCACATATCCAGTAAGATGAAAACTCTAGCTTGAAAAAATACATGCACCCCAATGTTTATAACAGAACTATTTGCAATAGTCAAGATATAGAAGTAGCTCAAGTATCCATCAACAGTTGAATAGATGATTATTACTCAGCCATAAAAAAGAATGAAATATTGTCATGTGCAACAACACAGGCAGAACTCGAGAATATTATATTAAGTGAGATAAGTCACATAGGGAAAGACAAATACTATATGATATCACTTATACGTGAAATCTAAAAAACTAATACAGATGAACTTATTTACAAAACAGAAACAGACTCATAGCCATAGAAAACAAGTTTATGGTTACCAAAGGGGAAAGGAAGGGAGGGATAAATTAGGAGTGTGGGATTAACAGATACATCCTACTATATATAAAATAGATAAAGAACAAGGATTTACTGTATAGCACAGGAAACTGTATTCAGTCTGTAATAAACTATAATGGAAAAGAATGTGTAAAAGAATATATATAACTGAGTCATTTTGCTATACACCTGAAACTAATAATATACTTAGTTGAAATTAATACTTCAATTGAAAAAGAAGGATGTTTTGCACTTGATTAATAAATATACTTAACTTTCTAGAAGTTAATGCTTCTTTCCAACAGTATGAAAGAAGCTTAAAGATATAATTATTTGCCAAAAAATATGTCTAATTGACCAGTGATTTTTGTACATAATAAATAATAGAATCATTGACTAAAGGAAGTAACTATAATAAAGATATTCTGATTTTTATAGTAGAATTTCCTAAATGAGAAGATATATTTACTTTCAAACAAGGAAAAACTGGTGGGCACAGTGTTTTTAGATTAAGAGAAAATCCTTGGTGATATTTTTATACCAAAGACTATTAGACACAAATTCATTAAGGCACTAGAAGGAGTACTTTGACATGAAGGAGATCTGACTTAGTGACCACCATAAAAAAGAGAAATAAATATATAGTTCTTGAGCATGAAGTGCTAACAATAGTTCTATAGAGAAATTGATGCTGGAAATATATGTGATATCTTTTCTCCTTTTAGATAAATAATTGGAGATAACATGTACTGGTCATCTTCCGTTTTCTCCTTCACATTCACTTTTTTTACCCTTATCTTCTATCCTAGGAGGTGACTAATATAGAGTTTTCTAGTCAGATGTCTGGTTTCTGGTTGAGTTTAGTCAATGGGAAAAAGCCTGGTAGGGGACTGGATGACCTAGGGAGAGTGAGTTGTCTGGCTGTGCCCCTCTGTGAAAGCCGCATTACCTCTATATGAATTTCACTGTCTGTATGGTTTTCGTTTTCCTGGTTTTGGTAATTTCTTCTTGGCTCTTTCCATCTTGGGGATGGTAACAGTTCTAGGGAACGGCACTATTCCTTATGATAATTCAGTGCCCTTTCCACATCACTGTAAATAGTTCTTTATTAATCTCTGCCTAAAGTATTCTGATCTTGGTGTGGTATCTTCTTCCTGCCAGGGCCCTGCCTAATATACATAATGGAATTTAGTGGTAGTTGGAAGAGAGGAAAGAACCACCAGCCCAGGAGATCTGGATATTAGCCCTGGTCCTGCCTTGACTTGTGAGAAACTATAATCTCTTTTGGGCTTGCCTGGTGGCTAAGATGGTAAAGAATCCACCTGCAGTCTGGGAGACCCGTGTTCAATACCTGGGTCAGGAAGATCCCCTGGAGAAGGGAATGGCAACCCACTCCAATATTCTTCCCTGGAGAATCCCATCGACAGAGGAATCTGGCAGGCTACAGTCCATGGGGTCGCAGAGTGGGGCACGACTGAGCGACTTCACTACTACTGCTATAATCTCTTTAACCTTTTGACAGGTTAGAAGTAGTAATGTGCTGTGTAGGTTTGTCATGACTTTCCTTCCAAGGAGCAAGCATCTTTTAATTTCATGTCTGCAGTCACCACCTTCAGTGATTTTGAAGCCCAAGAAAATAAAATCTATCAGTGCTTCCACTTTCCCCCCTTCTATTTGCCATGAAGTGATGGGACCAGATGCCGTGCTCTTAGTTTTTTGAATGTTGAGGTTTAAGCCAGCTTTTTCATTTTCTTCTTTCACCCTCAGCAAGAGGCTCTTTTCCCTCTTCACTTTTACCTCAGTTTGCCAAGCAATCTGCTGCATAAAGTCTCTGAGCCTGTCAGTTTGTAGAGGATCAGGGATGGAAATCAGGCATGCCGTTGCTGCACTGCCTTCCAAATTACTTTGAAATGTCCCCTCTTCTACCTTTTAATGGTGGACGTATTAATAAACTTCAGTACACCAGAAGTTTTGGAAAACTTGTTTATACAGAATTACAACAGAATTACTGCCCTAATCTTAGAGTTTCCAATAGTGGAGAGGTAGAAAAATACATTTACAGTCTTATCACATGCTTTTTCAGGAATTGCATACTAAACAGTCTACATAGTTGTAGCGTAGCCTCCCAGGCTCCTCCTTGGACATAATTCCAAGTGTGGCAAATGAGCGAACTACAAACCCTGTGAGCAAGAGCACCCAGGGACAGATAAAAGAGAAGATGAACCACCTTTGAATTTGGGAGGGAAAAATAGGAGCAAACCTATGCCTCTGTGGTTCCAAAGGGCTTCACAGAGCCTTGTGGAAGGCATACTAGCCACCAGACAGTTGTGTTAATAAAATTGTGACACTTAGTAGATGATAATTTGGAAAAGAAAGATTAGATGCCTTCCTAGTATTATTCCACTGATTAGTGTCATCTCGTAGGACAATTTGTTTGTGGATATTTTAAGAAAGCTGAACCATTCTGTAGCTACTAATCAACTTGGTCTAATATTGAAGTTTCTGTTTTTGATGTTGCCCATGTCTAGAATTTTGTTCCAAAGGCTTAACTGTTAAAAAAGTTTGGATTTCAACTATGATTACATAAGTGTTTTCTATCACTGCCACTGAAGAATTCTATGCCTTTGCTGTGAATTCCCTTCAGAATGGCAGTGAGATACACTGTCATATGCTTAGGAAGCTTCAGAGCAGTGCTACCCAATAGAACTTTCTGTGACAGTGGAGATGATCTAAAATAAAGCATCTGTTGAACATATGTGACTGGTGTTACTGAGGAACTGAATTTTTAATTTAAATATAAATAGCCATAGTTAGCTAGTGGCTACCGTGTTGGATAGGAAGGCTTCAGAGGCAACTTTAATATGAGTATTTTTGTAAGTGACCAAGAAACAAAGTGACCTTTTGGACTTTTTCAAGCTGCATGTTAAACATTCCTTTAGGGTTTAGCTCTATATCCAATATCATTTTCATTTGTATCTCCATTTAGTTCTGTAGCCTATCAAAATAATAAAGTTATTAAGAAAAACTTATTCTGAGCTTTGTGCAACTTCGAATTTAAGATGGTAGGGAAATATAGTATTAAGGTTGGGAGGACAGTGCTATCCCACTAGCAGCCATGTAGAAATGTGTGTGTGGGCTTTGTGTTGTCACAGTGACTGGTCGTGGCTGGCCTTTAATGCCTGGGGGCCAGGGATGTTAAAACTGTAGTGTTATCCTGCTTAAAATACCCATAGTGCCCTCACTGAGAAGTACTGTTGCAAATTTTTGATGGTAAGAGTTATGTTACAGTTGAGAAATCCTAGTGTCCAAAGGCTTATCTCTTCTCTGAAAAACTCAGATAATTTTTCTCTGAAAAATTTGGAAGACATTTTCTAAAGCTTCTGGCTATGAGATTTTTTTCTGTTCTGTAGCCTATGGTGTTGTGAATCGAGGAGTTCTTTTCAGCACCAACCAATTTGTAGAACATTTAGATGTTGATGTTGGAAAACACTGAAGAGTCTTTTTGTCACTTGCTTAGCGCAGAAGCAATGAAACTGGAACTTTATCCAGTGTGCATAAAAATCCACAGGGCGGATTGGTAAAACTGTTCTGCTGCAAATGAATGGAAGCAACAGAGGTCTAGTCATTGTCAACTGACTTCTCACCCAAACAGAGCGCACCTCACTCTGCTTTAAAAGACCTGTCAGTCAAACTACTTGTAATAGTATGTGGAGACATGCATGTATTTATAGAATATATTTCCAGATTTAACTACTTTCTTCCTGTAAGAACAAAGTAAGAACAATGTTTAGTGCAGTTGAATGGTTTTACTGCTATTTTCTGTTATGGTCCCTGGAGCTCAGGTGTCTGTTTTCCTGGGAAGGAAACTTTCACTTGATAAATAAGCTGGAAAGAGAGGCTTTTATATCAATGTGAGTTATGGAAAGGACTAGTGGTTAGTAAAGGTGATAAAATTGCAGGGATCAGGAAATGATACTTTCAGAAGCAATCCATGTAGGCTATTAACAGAGCCTACAAACCTTCAAGATTGTTTCTGGGCCAAGCCTGGGAAAAGCTGTGTCATATATAACTGTCATAGTAGCCAGAGACCATTTCTGATACATTCTTGTTTCTTGTGTTGCAGTGCTTTTTCCCCCCATTTCTTGCAACTGTGGGTGGTAGATTCATAACTATTAATGTCAGTTTTGGGGGTATATTGACTTTTCCTTATTTTTCCCCTCAGTGCCATAGAAATGGCAGAATCCTTGTCTTATTCTAGCAGAACATAATCTGATTTAATCTTGCTTAAAGGCAAAATGTAATTAAAAACATATGTAAACCTGAAAAGATGTCATGTTTTGTAAACATAGTTTCTTAAATATTGAAGTTTCACTAAGTAATTTTTGCTGAAGATCCAATCAAGAAAGAATATTTTGGGGAGGAGATTTCAAATTTCTAATGCAATATTGTTGTTTTTATACAGTATTTGGTCATGCTTACAAGCTTCTTAATTACCTTCAGTTGATAGCATTATTAATGCAGCCTATTTCAAATTGATTAGGTACATAGAATTTCTGCTGGTTCCCTAAGGGCTTCAGAGAGAGAGAGAGAGAGAGAGAGAAAGAGAGAGAGTGTGTGTGTGTGTGTGTTAAAGGTAGAATCCCTTCAGTGAAAAAGATATGCAAATCAATAATAACAAAATCTTACTCTTTTTTCTACAATGACAGATTAATTTACTGAATTAGTTTTTTTAGAATGTGCCTTTAAAAATGTTTCTTTGGACGGAGTTCTAAATGGGTTGTCTATCACTCATAAATTGCTGCTATATTGATTCATGACACATGGAGAGTGTCTTTGCAGGGTGACTACAATCTTTAGAGACCTCACTTTCATTTTCAGTGGTTTCTGCAAATTTAAGGTGAGGGTCTCAAAATGATATACATCATTATATATTTGTCTGTTTTTTAAATTGAGAAAACTGACTTTTATGGTATCCTATTTTAAATAATGTCTAGGTTCTTTGTTCTCAAAGTTTCTTAACATTCATGTGGATGAATGTTGAATAGTATGCATCATATTTCTTTGACAGAATGACTTGATTCGGGCGGAAAATGGTTATATTGGATATATAGTAAGAAAATTATTAAATTAAGGAGGGAAAAACCCAGTGTCCTGAAAATAATCTCTTAGACAATGATAATCAGAGATCTAGGGAGATAGTTAAAGGATTCTGTGACCTTGTTTTTGTATTATCCACTTGGCTCAGAATTTTACCATTTTGTTATGTTGCCCATGTTCCCTGAAGAGAAATGATGAAATATTCAACTTATTGAATCTAATTCAGAAATATGTTGAAAAGAAATGAACAGTGTATAGAAATTTTAAAAAACTCTGGTAAGATTTAGAGCTTTTGATTGGCCCTTTTTTATGCCCTTTAAAAGAGTCCATTATGATTTTATAGCAAGATGGAGGCAATGATTGTAATAATGTAATATATGATAGTTTCTATCATAGTGTTTCAATGTCTCTAATACACATACTAAAGAACTTAATAAATGTAAGTTGTTGTCTTGTTTTTTCTTTCTTTTGTTGAAATGTAAAACAGTCATTTTTTNATTTTATAGCAAGATGGAGGCAATGATTGTAATAATGTAATATATGATAGTTTCTATCATAGTGTTTCAATGTCTCTAATACACATACTAAAGAACTTAATAAATGTAAGTTGTTGTCTTGTTTTTTCTTTCTTTTGTTGAAATGTAAAACAGTCATTTTTTTGGACAATATTATATAATTTCTAAAGTTATATTTTTTGTCACAATTCAGACAAATACATTTGTATTCTGCCAAAAGAGGGAAAACAGCCTCAGTCCTCAGACATTAACTCGAGTTCAAAAGTAGCATGCCCCCTACCTAAAATGAAGCTGCTCAGTCGTGCCCGACTCTTAGCGGCCCCCTGGACTGCAGCCTACCAGGCTCCTCCATCCATGGGATTTTCCAGGCCTCCTATGTACTTCCCCCTAATTCTTTGAGCCAAGTCCTGCTCTGTGCTCAGGGAGAAAAATGTAGAAGTTATAATTGCACTATCCCCCAAATGACCTAAATAATCTATTCACCTTTAAGAAATCTGTCTTTGAATAGGCATTGATTCTCGTTGATGAGTATCTGAAAATAGGCTTTGATTATAGAAATAAAACATTTTTCTTTTTTATGCATTTTAGTGTGCTTATGTTTATGTCTGGTATTAAGAACTGTCTATGAGCCTTTATTTTTATCTTGTAATGCTTTAGCAATAAGTGCTTTACATTAACTTAAAAAGAGTACTTAATTTTAAAACATGTGTATGTTAGTATAAATAATTAAAAATATGACATTTTTCATGGACTATTTTGAATAGAAGAAAACATTTATGATACTTTATATTTCTATGAAGACACAACTCAAGTACAATTAGGAATATTTTAGGTAAGTAGTTGTGGGAACCTAATATATATTTAATTTCCTCAGATATTTTTGAAACATGGCTATGTTTAAGTGTTTTGCTATGGTATAATGCCTGAAATTCACTAACACTTGTATTTTGTTCATTGTTATACCATCTATCCTCAGTGTATATATGTTTTAAAGAAACATACACACATTCCTAGAGTCTACATTCTCAATGAAATACCATGACGTAGTTCTGTTGAATCTAATTTCACTGAAGCAGTAGGTGTTTATTGATATACTATAATATTGACAAAATAGCTTAAAATTTCTCCCATTTTGTTGATCACTATTACTCATTATGATGGCAGATTTTTAATGTTAGTAATTCATATTATATAAATATAAAATGTAATATTATTTTAACATTGTACCGAGTGGAAAATCTAAAATCTGTTGATTCTAAGTCTAGTCTCGGTTTTCAATCTACTTCACCTTCAGTTATCTCCTGTGGTGATGAGTCATACATAGTCCTTGTTTTTCCTCTCTGTCTCTGCATTGGTTGTTATCATTAATATAAAAACATTTCTAGTTTTCATGGTTAGTTGCTGCTCCTGCTGCTGCTGCTAAGTTGCTTCAGTCGTGTCCGACTCTGTGCGACCCCATAGACGGCAGCCCACCAGGCTCCCCTATCCCTGGGATTCTCTAGGCAAGGATACTGGAGTGGGTTGCCATTTCCTTCTCCAGTGCATGAAAGTGAAAAGTCAAAGCAAAATTGCTCAGTCGTGTCCAACTCTTTGCGACCCCATGGTTAGTTATGTATATCAAATTTTTGTAAAATGCTATGGAACATTACTGATAGATCCCATAAGATTCAGTTCCTTCTTTGCATATTATTCTTCCTGCCTAAGTGCTGATGGGCTGTGGAAACAATGACTAACATGAAGCACTGTTTTAAGATACAGTATGCTGAATTCCAAGACATAAATTTAAAAATAAATTATATTCATGAAAAGTATGTAAGGCATGTTTCTGCTAAAAGAAGGTCCTGGGAAAAAAATCTAAGTTGAATCAAGGAGATGGAGTAACAAGTAAAGAATGATTCAAAAGACAGATGTATTTATATATTTTTAATTTTAAGGCACCTAACATATTAAAAAAGCTGATGTATGAACAAATACGTAGATCTTAAATAGAAATGTTTCAGACATGTTCCAAGGTGGCACTATTGGTAAAGAACTCACCTGCCAATGTAGGAGATGTAAGAGATGCAGATTGGATCCCTGAGTCCAGAAGATCCCCTGGAGGAGAGGGACTCCAATACTCTTGTCTGGAGAATCCCCATGGACCGAGGACCCTGATGGACTACAGTCCATATGGTCGCAAACAGTCGGACACGACTGAAGCAACTTAGCATGCAAGCTTACACAACTAATTTAATTAATAATAATAAATAAAGGACTTCCTTGGTGGTCCAGTGGTTCAAAAACTCTGTTTTTCCAATTCAGGGGACACAGATTTGATCCCTAGTCAGATAACTAAGATCCTGCATGCTGCACAGCCTGGCCATTAAAAAAAAAGAAAAAATAATACTAATTCCTGACATTTTACCATTTACAGAATGGTCTCGCATATGAAATATGGGTAATAGATTGCTAGAGGCTCATACATTTCATAACTGAGAAAACTTGAGGTACATTGTTGCCTAAAGTAGAATTCAAAATTGGATCTTGCTCTAACTCCAAGTAATTTTTCCAACTCTTGTCTTTTTCATAGTTGATTTATAGCAGAGTTGATGCTATTTATAGCAGCATCCAATAAAATAAGGACAGTGCCTTTTTAAAGGACAGTGTCCATATTTGGGCTTCCCTAGTGGCTTAGCAGCAGTAGCAGTGGCTCGGAGGATAAAGAATCCATCTGCAATGCAGGAGACCTGGGTTCAGTCCCTGGGTTGGGAAGATCCCCTGGAGGAGTGCATGGCAGCCCACTCCAGTATTCTTGCCTGTAGAATCCTCATGGACAGAGGAGCCTTGGGTTGTAAAGAGTTGGACATGACTGAGTGACTAAGCACAGCACAGTCCATATTTTATTGGAAATAGTAAAGTTTTCAAAGGAGAAAAGTTGTTACAAGCCTGTCACCCTTTTATTTACATCTTTTAAAGTTTCAGAGTGAACTCGTTCCTTTCCTATTTTTTTGTCCTTGTATTTTAGGGATGCTGCCACCAGCTGGTAGCAGTGTAATATAATTATATATTCTGAACGCTGTGTAAATTTACTGAGATTCAAGGAATTGCTGTCTATTCAAGTTTGTCCACTTACTCACTTAAGTAGACATTGAGCATTGCTAGGCATGGGAGTTAAGAATGAAATTTTTATTCTTTATATGCTGTTTCATTCAAATTTAAAATTTAAATAAATTTTGAATAAATGCCATTTAAAGTATTTCCCTCCAAATTTAATAATACAAATATATTTATTTTCACCAATCCTTTATCATTCTTTTAGTTAGCCATTCTGACTTTAATTATATGTATAGTTCCTGGTGATTGCATTTAATCTTAATGTATTTCGACTAAATGAATATAGTTCCATGTGCTTATATATATTCTTTTTCAGATTATTTTCCCTTATGCTACTGCTGCTACTGCTAGTCACTTCAGTCGTGTCCGACTCTGTGCGACCCCATGAATGGCAGCCCGCCAGGCTCCCCCGTCCCTGGGATTCTCTGGGCAAGAACACTGGAGTGGGTTGCCATTTCCTTCTCCAGTGCATGCAAGTGAAAGGTGAAAGTGAAGTCGCTCAGTATCCGACTCTTAGCGACCCCATGGACTGCNCCAGGCTCCCCCGTCCCTGGGATTCTCTGGGCAAGAACACTGGAGTGGGTTGCCATTTCCTTCTCCAGTGCATGCAAGTGAAAGGTGAAAGTGAAGTCGCTCAGTATCCGACTCTTAGCGACCCCATGGACTGCAGCCTTCCAGGCTCCTCCGTCCATGGAATTTTCCAAGCAAGAGTACTGTAGCTCCCTGTGCTATACAGTAGATTCTTTTGTTTGTTTTATATATGATAGTATATCTGTTACTCCCAAACTCCTAATTTATCCCTTTCACCCTTTCTCCTTTGGTAACCATGTTTGTTATCTATGTCTGTGAGTCTATGTCTGTTTTATATATAAATTCACTTGTATCATTTTTTAGAATTCCACGTACAAGTAATATCATATAATATTTCTCTTTTTCTGTCTTCACTTAATCTGATAATCTCTAGGTCCATCCATGTTGCTGCAGTGGCATTATTTCATCCCTTTTTATGGCTGAGTAATAGTCAGATAGATAGTTAGATCTCACATCTTCTTTATTTATTCATCTGCTGATGGGCATTTAGGTTGCTTCCATGTCTTGTCTATCATGTATAGTATATTGTAAACATGGGAGTACATGTATCTTTTCAAATTATAGTTTTTCTTCAGATATATGCCCAGAAGTGGGATTGCTGGATCATATGGTAACTCTATTTTAAGTTTTTTAAGGAAGCTCCGTGTTGTTCCCCATAGTGGCTGTACCAGTTTACATTCCCACCAAGAGTGTAGGAGAGTTCCTTTTTCTCCACACCCTCTCCAGAATTTACTTTTTGTAGACTTTTAATGATGGCCATTATGATTGGTGTGAGGTGATACCTCATTACAGTTTTGGTTTGCCGTTCTCTAATAATTGATATTGAGCATCTTTTCATGTGCCTGTTGGCCATCTGTATGTCTTCTTTGGAGAAATGTCTGTTTAGGTCTTCTGCTCATTTTTTCATTGGATTATTTCTTTTGATACAGAGCTATATAAGATGTTTGTAGATTTTAGAAATCAAACCCTTGTCAGTTGCATCATTTGCACATATTTTCTCCCATTCTGTAGGTTTTCTTAATTTTGTTGATGGTTTCCTATGCTGTGCAAAAACTTTTAAGTTTAATTAAGTTCCATTCATATATTTTTGCTTTTGTTTCCATAATTCTAGGAGACAGATAAAAAAAATCTTGCTGTGATTTATGTCAAAGAGTGTTCTGCTTATGTTTTCTTCTAGGANCCTGGGATTCTCTGGGCAAGAACACTGGAGTGGGTTGCCATTTCCTTCTCCAGTGCATGCAAGTGAAAGGTGAAAGTGAAGTCGCTCAGTATCCGACTCTTAGCGACCCCATGGACTGCAGCCTTCCAGGCTCCTCCGTCCATGGAATTTTCCAAGCAAGAGTACTGTAGCTCCCTGTGCTATACAGTAGATTCTTTTGTTTGTTTTATATATGATAGTATATCTGTTACTCCCAAACTCCTAATTTATCCCTTTCACCCTTTCTCCTTTGGTAACCATGTTTGTTATCTATGTCTGTGAGTCTATGTCTGTTTTATATATAAATTCACTTGTATCATTTTTTAGAATTCCACGTACAAGTAATATCATATAATATTTCTCTTTTTCTGTCTTCACTTAATCTGATAATCTCTAGGTCCATCCATGTTGCTGCAGTGGCATTATTTCATCCCTTTTTATGGCTGAGTAATAGTCAGATAGATAGTTAGATCTCACATCTTCTTTATTTATTCATCTGCTGATGGGCATTTAGGTTGCTTCCATGTCTTGTCTATCATGTATAGTATATTGTAAACATGGGGGTACATGTATCTTTTCAAATTATAGTTTTTCTTCAGATATATGCCCAGAAGTGGGATTGCTGGATCATATGGTAACTCTATTTTAAGTTTTTTAAGGAAGCTCCGTGTTGTTCCCCATAGTGGCTGTACCAGTTTACATTCCCACCAGGAGTGTAGGAGAGTTCCTTTTTCTCCACACCCTCTCCAGAATTTACTTTTTGTAGACTTTTAATGATGGCCATTATGATTGGTGTGAGGTGATACCTCATTACAGTTTTGGTTTGCCGTTCTCTAATAATTGATATTGAGCATCTTTTCATGTGCCTGTTGGCCATCTGTATGTCTTCTTTGGAGAAATGTCTGTTTAGGTCTTCTGCTCATTTTTTCATTGGATTATTTCTTTTGATACAGAGCTATATAAGATGTTTGTAGATTTTAGAAATCAAACCCTTGTCAGTTGCATCATTTGCACATATTTTCTCCTATTCTGTAGGTTTTCTTAATTTTGTTGATGGTTTCCTGTGCTGTGCAAAAACTTTTAAGTTTAATTAAGTTCCATTCATATATTTTTGCTTTTGTTTCCATAATTCTAGGAGACAGATAAAAAAAATCTTGCTGTGATTTATGTCAAAGAGTGTTCTGCTTATGTTTTCTTCTAGGAGTTTTAGAGTAACCAGTTTTACATTTAGGTCTGTCATTAACTTTGAGTTTATTTTTGTATATGGTATTAAAGAGTGTTTTACTTTCCTTCATTTACACATAGCTTTCCAGTTTTCCCAGCACCACTTATTGAAGAGACTGTCTTTTCTCCATTGTATATTCTTGCCTCCTTTGTCATTTATTAATTGGTCATAAGCGCATGGGTTTATATCTAAGCTTTCTATCTTGTTCCATTGATCTATGTGTCTGTTTTGTGTGTGTGTATGTGCCAGTACCATACTGTTTTGATTGCTATAGCTTTGAGTATAATCTGAAGTCAGAGAGTGGTTTCTCCAGCTCTGTTCTTAATTATTTTTGCTGTTTGGGGTCTTTTGTGTTTCTATACAAGTTGAAAATTTTTTTGTTCTACTTTGTGAAAAATGCCACTGGTAGTTTGATTAGATTCTATAGATTGCCTTGGGTAGTATGGTCATTTTAACATATTGGTTCTCCCAGTACAAGAATATGGTATATCTTTCCATCTGCTTGTGTCATCTTAAGTTTCTTTCCTCAGCATCTTACAGTTTTCTGAGATCTTTTGCCTTCTTGGTTAGGTTTATTTCTAGGTATTTTATTCTTTTTGATGCCATGGTGAATGAGATTGTGCCGTTAAATTCTCTTTCTGATAATCGTTAGCATATGGAAACAGCAGATTTTTGTGTATTAGTTTTGTATCCTGCAACTTTGTCAAATTCATTGATAAGCTCTAGTAGTTTTCTGGTGGCATCTTTAGGATTTTCTATATGTAGTACCATGCCATATGCAAACAGTGAGTTTTACTTCTTCCTTTCCAATTGGGACTCCTTTTATTTCTTTTTCTGATTGTGATGGTTAGGACTTCCAATACTATGTTGAATAAAAGTGCTGAGAATGGACATCTTTGTCTTGTTCCTGATCTTAGAGGAAATGTTTTCAGCTTTTCACCATTGAGTGTGTTAGCTGTGGGTTTGTCCTGTATGGCCTTTATTATTTGAGGGTATGTTTCCTCTTTGCCCACTTTTTGGAGGTTTTTAAGTCATAAATAGATGTTGAATTTTATCAAAAGCTTTTTCTGCCCCTATTCAGAAGGTCATTTGTTTTTTATTCTTCAGTTTGTTAATATAGTATATCACATTGTTACACCATATCAAATCAATCACATTGATTGATTTATGGATATTGAAAAATCCTTATATCTGTATAAATGTGATAAAGTTGATCATGATGTACGATCCTTTTACTGTATTGTTGGATTCAGTTTGCTAGTATATTGTTGAGGATTTTAACCTCTCTATTCATCAGTGATATTGGCCTGTAATTTTCTTTTATCTTACAATAATGATAATGGATGAGAATCTGAAAAATAATATATGTACATTAAAAACCAAATCACTTTGGTGTATACCTGAAGCTTCCACCACATTCTAAATCAACTATACTGCAATTAAAAAGAAAAAGACTAATTGGACCTTTAACTGGTAGATTTTTAGTTTTCAAGCNATGATAATGGATGAGAATCTGAAAAATAATATATGTACATTAAAAACCAAATCACTTTGGTGTATACCTGAAGCTTCCACCACATTCTAAATCAACTATACTGCAATTAAAAAGAAAAAGACTAATTGGACCTTTAACTGGTAGATTTTTAGTTTTCAAGCTTTTAGACTTACTTTACATATAAAAATGAAAATGCTTTTTTTCCCCCTGTGTTGAATGTTTTCCATAGTGAACTCATTCTACTTTTGCAGCAGTGACAAATTATGTAAAGTAGAAAGTGAAAATCGTCAGTAGTTATACTGCCAAAGGAGTCCATTGCATGCTTTTTTAAAGTGTCTTAAATTTCATTTTATTTAAAACTTTACTGAAAATTTTAAATTGTGGGAAAATTTACATAGTGTTAAATTTACCATCTTGACTAGTTTTTAAGTGTACAGTTCAGTGGTGTTAAGTACATTCACATTGTTGTGTAACCAGTCTTCAGAACTCTTTCTTATCTCATTGAAGTGCTATGTCCATTACAATTCCCCTCTCACCTCCTACCAGCCTCTGCAATGACCCTATCTCCTATAGATATCCCATGTAAGTGGAATGATGCAATAGTATGTCTTTCCATGACTGACTTATTTCACTTGTTGTTAGATAATGTCCTCAAGATTCAACCATATTGTAGCATGTGTCAGAGTTTCCTTCCTTTTTCTTGCTGTATGCTTTTTGAAAAGAAAGGTAAAGTATTAGCAAATTATTCCTATTTTTTAAGCCTAACAACACATTGCAGGTATCTTCTCAAGAACATCAGTATTTATATACCATTGTGTCTGTATCATTTCCATTGCTACCAAGAATGGTGTTCCTGTTCCACAGATGGGGAAAATAAGATTTGGAGGTGAGTGAGTACCTTTCAGTTTACAAGTAGCAGTGGCAGGGACTAAATTCAGTTTTGCTTGATTCTAGAGGCAATTGAAGCATGGTTTGTATAGATAAAGGATGTGATTATTGTAGAAAAATGAAGCAGTTTTAAAGACAAATTTCTGTGGTAGCTAAAGGACCTGATATGTGCTTTTGTTAATGGAACTTGGATTTTATAGTTGCAGCAGACACAATTATGTGTCTCTGGAAGCATCTTCCAAGTATTATACTGCATTACATTTTCTCTTAAATCACTTATATCTGTGTTAAGAATGGGTATTTCTAAGGAGGCAGCAACTATGCTGATCAGCAGTGTATTTTCAGTGGCCTTTCAAAAAGCCAGAAATAAAAGAGCAGAGAAAATTATCTGCTTCTTGTCTGAAGGATAATGAAAAGTGAAAATCGCTGAAACTCTCAGTGAGTTACATCAGATATCATAATTAATGTACATCCAATATCATAATTATGTAATTACATAATTAATGTAAATAATTAGTGTAGCTCTAAAATTTTAAGAGCTAGAAAATTACCAAAATAATCTAAACCTACTTCTTAATTTCATAAAAATGATGTGTTGTTGTGAAATAGCTACCCAAA
Organism: Neotragus pygmaeus; assembly: GCA_006410875.1. NCBI lineage: Eukaryota > Metazoa > Chordata > Mammalia > Artiodactyla > Bovidae > Neotragus > Neotragus pygmaeus. Next base: position 360,953 of record SJYV01022707.1, read on the forward strand.
GTAGTTGAATATGCACTTAGTCTTGAAATCTAAGTTTCTTGTTTCTTAAGAATTTTCTTTCAGCTACTGTTGGTAAATGGGGTCAGCCTTTTCCATACCAAACTAGCTGTTATTTGTATTTTATTCTCTGGGTGTACTTTGTACAAAGTTTCCTGGCTTATAGTATAATTGAAGTGATTTAGAGGTCTTAATGATTTCCATTTTTATATAATTTTTGAGGGCTAAAGATGAACGTGGGTTGGAAATGTTTTTGTTACACTGTGAAAGTAGTTGAATTCTTACAAGTTAATTCAGCATTTATCACTAATTCAAACATGCTGGACAGTGAACATGTAGTGTGGGCTGTCAAGACTAGGTGTTGCTCATATCATTAAAATGAGAGAAATTGGAATAGAAGTTTCCTTGAATTTCCCACCCTGATCCATCAAGCTGTTGTTGATGGAATCCATTACCTTTGTGAATTGTGTTAATGGCAGAGACCTAACTGAAAATCAGTTCTTTCAAAGAAAGGTCAAATTAACTATAGTAAAAAGATTATAGAACAGGGCTGGCAGACTATAGTCCGAGGGACGCCTGTTTCTTTAAGCTAACAATATTTTTTAAAAGTATTTTAATTGGTTAAAAAAAACGAAAAATATTTCATGATACATAAAAATTATAAAAAATTTAGTTCCACAGTCTATAAATAAAGTTTTATCAGAACACATTANTCCTGGGTGTTCATTGGAAGGACTGATGCTGAAGCTGAAACCAATACTTTGGCCACCTGATACAAAGAACTGACTCATTGGAAAAGACCCTGATGCTGGGAGGGATTAGGGGCAGGAGGAGAGGGGGACGACAGAGGATGAGATGGCTGGATGGCATCATCAACTCGATGGACATGAGTTTGGGTAAACTCCAGGAGTTGGTGATGGACAGGGAGGCCTGGCGTGCTGCAATTCATGGGGTTGCAAAGAGTTGGACAGGACTGAGTGACTGAACTGAACTGAACTTATGATTACTTCTGCACTAAAATGGCAGAATTGAGTAGCTTTGAGAGACTGGACTGTCCTATGGAACCTAAAATATTTACTGTTTGGTTCTTTGTAGAAAGAGTGCTAGCCCCTGTTAAAACATCAAGGTTAGTTTATGTTTTGGAGTACATATGGAAATTTGTGACTTTCTTTGCTGACCAAAAACTCTAGCTGAATACTGCCACATTTCTTGAAGGATTCTCCACTGTTTTTGTCCCTGGGACAATCCACAATAATCCATTCATGACTATTTTTCATGACTCTGTTTAGTTTTCAGTGGTTCCTTTTGCCAGCCAGGTAAACAGACTGAAACCACACAGGTCTGTGGTTTTTCTAAAGAAGCTTTGTACAGAAGGATATGCTTGGCTTGGGCACCTCTCTGTTTGTTGTAGAAACCTGGATTTGCTTGTGATCTTTCCACTAGAGCTTTGATTCAAGCATATATAAAATGACCCTCAAAGTGTAAAATGAACCCATGCATTTATTGTTAGATCCATATTCATAGGATGATCTTAATCTTTCATGTTTTTACCAGCCATTTATTTTCACCCTGCATCCCCGCCCTCCTTTACCAGGCATTTTAATCATAATAGTTATGTTTCTCATGACTCTTAACTCTATGCCAAGGTTAGTTGATGGATTTCTCACTGGTTAACTTTAAATATTTAAACTGATGTCTCTTTTTACAATACTGTTCTGATAAAATAAAAACATCAATGGTATTCCACCTCTTATAAAAGTTGTTTCCCCCCTCTCTCCAGCTGTGGTTGCTTGATATCACTTTTTTTGGAGCTCATGAAAGCATGGAGTGACCCTCCTACTCCATAAGAGGTCTGAGTTTTGCAGCTACTGAGAGCTTTGGATCCTGCCAGCGTTGACCTTATTCTTTTCAAATATAGCAGAGAAGTTGTCTATCTAGAAATAATCCCTATCTCAGGGTTTGGAGTTGGGTGAAGTAGATCTTCTGTCAGGTTTCACCTTGCCTTTGGTCATAATTTTGCTTTTGTGCTTGGTGAGGATGATTGTTAACTTTCTTGAAGAATATATAGCACTGGTCTTGGTCCATGGTATTGAGTTGAACAATTCCTGTCCTGTTTTGTTATCTGGTTGGTGCTTGATCCTGCTGTGTCTTAGTTTATTAAACATCTTGAAGTATGGTGAGCACACTCATGCAAGGAGATGGGCTAACGCTGTTAGAATTTTCTTTAGTCAGAGAACCCTTTTTGCAGTGGAGTCTTCTCACATATGCGAGGGACCATGTGATAATCATGTAGACCTGTAAGCAATGAAGGATGACAGAACATGACAAGGAAATACTGAGGCTGATGCAGGCTGTAATGTGTTGGTAGGAAGCATGAATAAGCAGTGACTTCTTAGGTAACCTTTGTTCTCCCTTAGAGTCAATGGAAATTGGGATGAGGCATACCATTAAGGCATTTTCACTTAAGTGACTTGGTGAGAAGGGTGAGAATAGAGACAGGAAGGAAAACTCCATCTTTTCATTTCTGGGATAACAGAATGAGCATTTATAATCCAACCCTGGGCGTGGGGTTTTAAAATGTGCGGTAAAGTAAGTTAATCTATCGGTTGGAAATATGTTGTAAGATATTATGGTACAATTATGGTAAGTGGTATTCAGGTTTAAGAGGAAAGTGTAAAGTGGGAGCTCTGTTCATTCTCTTTCTCTAAGGAGGCGAAGGGCTATGGGCTCACATAGAAGGAATTACTCCAGATAGGAAAGCCATGACGAGGAAAGTGAGGGGATCTGTGTTTCAGCCCTGAGCTGTCATCTGTTGAAATCTTGGCAATCCCTGTCCAGTCTGTCTCAGTTGTGTTTTGGAAGGAGGGGTCACTTTCAGAAGCTTTATTGCTGGGACCCAGACCTTGTTGTCCTAAGAGGTATGATCCACCAGACCATGAACTCACCAGTAAAGAGGGCCTCCAACCAGTTGTTTCTATTGTCTTTCGTGAATGTTTGTATTTGTTTGCTCACCCCTATGCTGAGTTACTAGGCCTTGTCTAGTCTTTCACTTTTCACTTTCGTGCATTGGAGAAGGAAATGGCAACCCATTCCAGTGTTCTTGCCTGGAGAATCCCAGGGACGGGGGAGCCTGGTGGGCTGCCGTCTGTGGGGATGCACAGAGTCGGACATGACTGAAGTGACTTAGTAGCAGCAGCAGCAGCAGCAGCAGCAGAGAGGAATAGTGTCTGAACCTTTGGAGAAATTAGACATTCAAGGTAAATGCACTAGATTTCGACAATACCTGCTGGGTCGCTGGTTTCCCACCCTTGAGATGGGGCTGTTCCCAACACCATAGCATGCTGGAGGAGGGGGTGACGTGGGTTGGAAGAAAATGAAGAGCTCCCTGCTGGAAGTCACTTCAGTTTTCTCATCCAGCTATAATTGGCTTAAAGTAGAATTCTATATTGTTAGAGTTGCACAGGGTTTTAGAAATCATTCAGTTCAACCTCCTCATTTTACCCATGAGAAAATAGGTAACACACATCTATAAGTATTCCAGAACTTTTCCAAACCAGAGAGGTAATGAGTAGCAGTGTTGATTCAACAGGTCTGGTTCAGTAATTTTACTTCTTCCAGCTTGGACCATGAAGGGATAGATTATAGCCCGAATCTGGGATGGGATTCAGGGATGCAGTGTGGGCAGTTCCTGAGTCAGGCAGTTGCACTTAGGACATTTGTCCCTCAGCTGTAGACTGGGAACAGATGACTTGCAAAGAACCTGTGACTCCCATGACTTGTAAGTGTGTTTTGGGGAGGACTGTGATGTAATTGTTTCTGTGTCTGAGGGGTGCATCTAGGCATACTAGTGAGTCTCCTTTGTTGAGGGTGAGATGAGGCTAGAGAAGACTCGGGGAGGAAGGCAGGGGGATCTACCTGAAGGTGCTGTCCTCCTGAGTAAGCTTTGAAGTTACAGTCAGAGGAAACTGCTCAGCCTCTTTGGAGGCCAGATAAGTCGTATCTTCTGTGACATTTGGAAGCTGAAAAGTAGAGAGGGGAAGGAGGGACTTAGTGGTTGCTGGGAGAGTTGGGTAGTACACAGTACAAGTCCTTTTACGGTTATAACTTTCTGCACTTGAGTACTTATTTCTGCTTAACTGGCTAGTGCAACTCTCATTTTAAGCTGTCACAATGACTTTAGACATTATCCCTTTCATCCTGCTTATCTGTTTAATTTTTCTGTGTATTGGGATTGAACATAGACTATAAAAAGAGAGTTTTTATGAACTCTGAACTAAAATATTTGGCAAACTGCAGGACTGGTTTTATTGGAAAGAATGAACCTAGTTTTTGGAAATGATCTTTCTGGTTCTGCTTCCATTTATTGATCATCTATCTGTGGAGGTGGTTAGGCACAAGAAATCTAAGTGAGGCTACTTGGATTGAATCCTGGCTTTGTTATGTATGGTGTGTGGCCTCAGTCAAGTTACATACCCTCCACACCTCAGTTTCCTCACCTATAACATGAGGATAATACCTCACAGGGTTATCGTATGGGTAAAGTAAGTTATTAATGCATGATTTAGAACAATGCCTGGACCACATTAAGTGGTGTTTACATACTAGCTGTTGTCACAAACCAGATGTTGATCTAGGCCCTTTGTCTCTTAGTTGAGATCAGAGAGATTTAAAAACTTGCTTAAGATTGTCTGTCTGACACAAAGCCTGGCTCTTAACCACTCTGCTGGCTTTCGGAGGTGTGGTGAATTACTTAACTGTGTACTGTAGGTTTTTGGGCCATCTACCCATCTATCTGTCTTTTACTTTCTCATTTGGATTTTTCATTATGTTCTTATTTGTGAATAAAATGTATTTCCTTAAAATATCTGTGATTTAAGAGTTATAAAATATAAAGGATAAAAATAAAACAATTATTCTTAAAATGATTGTGCTCAAATCCACGCTGACAGCACTAAGTTGTGAAACGCTTAAAACATCATTTCTTGTGACATCTGATAATGGATATCAGTATTTCCACATACTTGTAAGTTGTGTGGAAATTAAGACAGCTATTATTAGGAATTTTTAGCTTACCATTTTAAAACAATCATAATGTTTTAGCCCTTTGCACGTTTTAATTACCAAGAAAAAAGTATATCAAATTTTTATGGCTCATGGAAAGCTCCCCAGTCAGTACCCTAGATTGAGATAAAGAGAATTAAAGCCCCACAAGACAGGGCTGCTTAGCAACAGTGACAGGTGAAGTTGATGGGAATTAACAGCTTTTGACTGTTAGCAGAATGGTGGTGTAATGGGATCTGCTTATGGTAATGAAGCATTGCCTAGATGGCTGAATGTAATGATGCTTTCTCATTCATTTCGTAGAATTATAGATGATGTTGGGCTCAAAATGTTTAAATTTCTGTACTGTTTATACTTCTGATGTTATATTGAAGATTAGAATCATATTGTTTAGTATTGTCAACTTTGTAATTATCTCATGGAGAAACCTATTCCATGGAAAGAAAAGTGGCAAAATATCCCACTACTCCAATAAAACCACTCAAAACATCAATACTTTTCTTTCTCAAAGTAGTTGCAATGTGGGAGAGTATTGCTGTATTTATAAACTGGAAATTATCCAACCATTCAGGTTGCTGAAAAAAAAAGACACCTGATAAAAAATTTAAAAATTTGTATCTTGTATCTGTGCAAGGTCTAAAGAATTGTTGTGTCAAGATGAAGTAACCATTCTTAAGGTTTCTTTAGCCAGGATATATTCAAGATGAAAACAATTGGTAATGAAGGAAAAGATGGCTCAGTGCATGTGGCAATGTGACATAAAAGATTACATCAGATACAGTCTGTTACAGGAATGACCATATGTCCTTTTCATCTGATGTCTGTCTCAAGACTCAGATAAATGAGTTAAAGGTTTTAGATATGCTCTAAAGGATTGTTCTTTCATCACCTGTATTAGGTTTGTTTACAAATCAAATGTGTTTCAAGTAGATCACATGTGCATACTATCAAAGGAATGAGCATAATGACAAAAGACTGTTTTTCCTAAAACTTTGGTTGCTGACTCTTTTCAGGTTATGCTGCTTGGTAATGTTGAGTACTAGGATGAAGTATACATATTTTGAGTTCTTTTCACTCAGAGAAAGAAGAAAATATATTTTCCGCCTAGTTTTAAACTAATAATACAGGAATGAAGTGGAAAGAAATAATACTTCTCTTCTAAGAAAGACTTTTCTAAGGATGACTTTTAAAAAACAGGCAAAGGAGAGCAGAGCCATGACCGTTGCAACTTCAATAGAGATAAGCAGAAGTGTGTGTGTGCTCAATGTCACATGGCAGGAGGCTGTCCCCAGAGCGGTTTGCTTGTCCAGGGAGCTGTTTCATTTTGAGTCTGATAGAGTTTTACTTTGGAAAATACCCGGTTCCCTGCCTACTGCTTCTCCATGGATTATACAGGTAAAATTAAATTTAAAATATTTTCCAGCCATGTAGAATTACCTAAAATATACTATTTTGAATTATTTTAAAATTACATTGGTTATGTTTGTAAATGAAGGTATTTTAAAAATTATTATGCATGAGTTTACTCCTGTTGTATGTATTACTTTGTTGTATACAAATCATGATTAATTTAGCATACATATATACTTAAGGAAATTTGTCAGACATATGCTTGTTGTTTCTTGTATTTTAGTTTGAGCCATACTCAAAGAGACTTAAAATAAACAGCAACTCATATTTAATTCACATTTTGATCCTCTGGTCAAGAAGCTTTGGAGTACAAACATCTGAGTTCAGACTATGCCACAGAAAGAATAAAGTATACACACTGTCTACAGAGACTGTAAAACATTTTTGACATTGTGGTGGTTGTTTTGTACATGTGTGTGGCTCCATCTTTTAGATGGAGTTGACATAGTGAAGTGAATTGGAGAATTTCAGTTTTTATCCTAAATTTCTGAGTGTAACTAGCTTCTTCTTTTTTTAAACTGGTTAACCTTGTTCTTAGTTTCTAGTTGCACTGAGTGGTAAATTGGTACAAGAGTAAAGTTAAGATTAAGTTAACTGTGGGTGGTGGTTCTTGATGAGTAAGTAGGGGATTCCCTTAGATTGGATGGGGTGAAAGTGGGGTTGAGAGGTGAGGTGGTAATAGGAGATAAGGGCATGGATCTTTGCTCAAAATTTGTGCAACTAGTTCAAAATTATATTTCCCTAAATTTGAACTTTTGGGTTATGGTGACACTTTTCTGACATATTCCTTATAAACTAAACAACAAAAACTTTAAGAAGATTTTTCTACCAGGGCAGAGACCTATTTTCTGTACCCCAAATAATGACAAAATTCTAGTGTGCATTTAAATTAAGCACTTACATGTTCTTTATAAATGATCCCTTTTGCTCTATGGATAGATCTTTGGCAAGATAGCTAATTATGGTGAAAATCAAATTATTGTGAAATTGTTAATAAAATGCAAATTTTAGGCACTTGCTATGTAAAGGACTTTTGTGGTGCATATTTTTTGAAGCTGAAACATTTAGAAGTAATTAATTATTCTAAATACTCAAATACATTTTTTCTATAAATCCATATTTCCTATTTTAGAATTCTTTAAAGCAAATACAATAATAGTATCTCTCTCTCTCTCTGATTTTGGATTTCTTTTCCTTTTGACTTTAGTATACCAGAATTTTGTGCCAGGAATCTGAAATAGAATATACTTATGTGTTAGAAGGTTTACATGTATGTTAGAAGGCTCTATGCTGAAGCAGGAAGGAATACATTTTATAGACAAAGAAATAAAATTTCTGAAGTCCTACCAGGGAGCTTTACTGTACATATATTTTAAATTATAAATTTGTACAATTTTTCCCCCAAAGGACAGAATCACTGATTTTTAAAGTTTTTCTGTAGTTTATATATTGTCATTAAAACACTTCTCTGTTGTTTTTAAGTAATGACCCATACATGGTATTTTTTTCATAGATGGTATTTTAAAAGACACACAACTTTTAACATGCTAAATAAACATCAAGAGGAATACTAAGAAAATAAAACTTTAATGTGAACAAAGGATACAGCTCCGGAGGAACTCCAGATATGACACTTTTAAAATTGCTGTATATATTCTTTTTTTTTTTTTAATACTCTTAAGAGAAAATGAGGTTTAAATTCTTACCAAATTAATAGAGATAATTAAATTAGTTGTCTGATGTGGTGGGAAGCTATTTTGAGTGTTTTCTATGGTGATTTTTTAAAAATATTCCCATATTTGCAAAAATAGGTATATTTGGTATATTAAACTTTGATGAGAAGAACACATGTTTTCAGCTCGTGGGAGAGTGAGTTCTTTTGCGTTCGAAAATAGAATTTATTTTGCTGTCAGCAAAGTTCAGCACAACCACTTTTGTATTAATACTAATGACAGCATCACAGCACTAGAGGGGTTATCTTCCAATTGAAAACTGAGTCTTAATTATTTAAGAATAGATTTATTTTGTTTTTCCGGAAAGTTCTTTTCCCTATGTAGTTTTCATGTTACCCATGTGGTTTCTTCTCAGTTTTTCGGGTCTCTGTTGAAGTCATCTTTTTAGGATGACATTACTTGACAGTTTTACCTAAAATAACCCTCCCATTCAATCAGTCGTCATCCTCGAATTCCTCTTATCTTTCTTTATAACATATACCCCCACTGAATACATTACATATTTGTTTGTCTGTCTCACCCTCTGGAATATAAGCTCCATAGAGGAGGGAGTTTGTTAATGGCTGTACCCTTAAAGTACAAGAACAGTAGGCTTTCAGGAAATAGTTGTTGAGTCGATTTATGAATCGAGTTTCTTCTAAAAATTACTATTGACTTACTTTAATATTTTACTATTGTTTTTCTCACAACATTCTAGTTTAATAATAATTATTTTGACCACTAAATTATTTTGAATGTTGATCTCTTCTTTCATTACTAATTTTATCCTGAAATTAACAGTACTCACTTTACTAATAGAAGGGCAGGGTGGCAGGCAGGCAAGATCACAGGCAGGCATAATTGTACATAATTGATAATTCAAAGATCACTTTGGTTTTAGAGTATATTATGTGATTTTATGAAGGAGTGTGGAGGGCATTAGTCAGTTTTATTCTTCCTTCATTTCCTTTCTTTACATTTTCCTTAGGTAGCATATTAAAATTTGTCTTCATTCTCTGAGCTCATGCTAGCTGTCCAGAGGAGAGAATGGAGCAAATTAAAATTTCAAAATCTGTATTTTCAAAGATGGGTCTTCAGCCATATGGATCCCAACCTTCCAGAGGTGTTTAGAAATACCTCTGACATCTGAAGATTATGAGACCTTAACAGGAATTAGAGGTTGTCATATGTGTCCATTTCTGCGGCAAGTGAGACCTAATTTTTTTTTAACATACTGATCCTGCTATGCTGTGCTTAGTCGCTCAGTCATGTCCAACTCTTTTCGACCCCATGGACTGTAGCCCACCAGGCTCCTCTGCCCATGAGGATTCTCTAGGCAAGAATACTGGAGTGGGTTGCCGTGCCCACCTCCAGGGGATCTTCCCAACCCAGGGATTGAATCCAGGTCTCCCACACTGCAGGCAGATTCTTTACCAACTGAGCCCTAAGGAAGCCTGATCCTGCTATAGTTACCTAAAAAGTAGATGTCTTGAAAAATAATGCAGCCTTTAACTTAGTGTTAGAAGTCTGTGCCAGGAAATAAATATAAGCACTCAGAAAATGTATTTACATATGCATATAGCCATCTTCAAGTATGAACTGAACAGAGGGGCTACATCAGTGAGTTGGCAAGAAGTTGTTGTATATAAACTATGGAGAGTACATTTGTCACTCAGTATCTGCAGGGGATGGTTTCAGACTACCCCCAACCCCAAATCTGCAGATGCTCAAATACCTTATATAAAAATTGTGTAGTGTTTGCTTAAACCTACACACATCCCCTCTGCATATTTTGAATCATCTCAAGATTACTTATGATACCTAATATGAGATAAATGCTATGTAAGTTGTAAGTACAATGTAAATGCAATGCAAATACTATGTCAAAAATAGCATTTTTGACACAAAAAACTTGTGTCAAGTTCAAATTTTGCTTCTGGAACTTGCTGTAATATTTTTTCCTGAATGTTTTGATCCATTGTTGGTTGAATCCACAGATGTGGAACTGGTTGATATGGAGGAATAACTATATCTGTTATCCACGGATCCTTTGCTTATTCTACTTTTCCTTTTGCCTTTCTTTTGGCCACATCCACCCCCTTTTGTGTGACTATTCATGTGCAACATCTGGTATACAATTTAAAACAGATCTCATGTAAGATAATATTCTGGTTTTAGCCCTTTTGAAGTGTATTGCCCTTTCCTACTTCCTACAGCTATATATATCAGCACCATTATTGATACAGGCATACCTTGTTTGCTTGAGCTTCCTTTTATTGCTCTTTGCAGAAATTGCATCCTTTTACAAATTGCAAGTTTAGGGGAACCCTGCATCAAGCAAGTCTGTCAGCACCATTTTTTCCAACAGATTTGCCCACTTTCTGTCTCTCTCTCACATTTTGGTCATTCTCACAAACTTTTCATTTTTCATTTTCACACACTTTCATCTCACACATTTTTCAAACTTTTTCAGTGTGACATTTGTTACGATGGTGACCCGTAATCAGTGATCTTTGATGTTATTACTGCAACTCACTGAAGGCTCAGGTGATGGTCAGTATTTTTTTCGCAATTAAAGTATTTTAAAATTAACATTTTTTTAGACATAATGCTGTAGCACACTTAATAGACTATCAGTTCAGTTCAGTCGCTCAGTTGTGTCCGACTCTCTGCGACCCCATGAATCGCAGCACGCCAGGCCTCCCTGTCCATCACCATCTCTCGGAGGTCACTCAGATTCATGTCCATCGAGTCCATGATGCCATCCAGCCATCTCATCCTCGGTAGTCCCCTTCTCCTCCTGCCCCCAATCCCTCCCAGCATCAGAGTCTTTTCCAGTGAGTCAACTCTTCGCATGAGGTGGCCAAAGTACTGGAGTTTCAGCTTCAGCATCATTCCTTCCAAAGAAATCCCAGGGTTGGTCTCCTTCAGAATGGATTGGTTGGATCTCCTTGCAGTCCAAGGGACTCTTAAGAGTCTTCTCCAACATCACAGTTCAGAAGCATCAGTTCTTCGGCGCTCAGCCTTCTTCACAGTCCAACTCTCGCATCCATACATGACCACAGGAAAAACCATAGCTTTGACTAGACNCACCTCCACTAGCTTTGTTTGTAGTGATGCTTTCTAAGGCCGATTTGACTTCACATTCCAAGATGTCTGTCTGTAGTCAGTTAGTGATGGTATTCTGAATCTGTTTTGAACAGTTTGCTGATTGGATGTGGGCTGTGAGGAGAAGAAAGAAATCAGACATGGTTCCAAGGCTCTGGGAAGGATGAAATATGAAAGGTTTACTGAAGTGTGAAAGGTTTTGGGAGGAGCATGTTGGAGAGTGGTATTAAGGGTAGGTGGAGATCTCAGGAGTGCTTTGCAATTTTAATATTATAATATCTGTTATACTTACAAGTAGAGATAATTAGTAATTGAGCACATGAATCTGGGGTTAAGGAAGCATCTTAACTCGAGTTTACCAGGGATTCCCTGGTGGCTCAGATGGTAAAGAATCTGCCTGCAATACAGAAGACCCAGGTTTGATCCCTGGGTCAGATCCCCTCAAGAAGAGAACAGCAACCCACTCCAGTGTTCTTATGTGGAGAATTCCATGGACAGAGGAGTCTGGTGAGCTACAGTCCATGGGATCGCAAAGAGTCAGACACAACTGAGCGATTAGCACTTGCACTCTTCTTAACTAGAGTTAGAAATTTAGGAGTCATTGGTGCCCGAGATCTGTATGAGATCACGATGGTCTCCAGTGTATGTGCAGTTGGTTGGTCGCTGTCCTCCTTGTATGTATGGAAATGGCAGACCCAACCTGGAGCATATGGGCATTCTTCTCTCCTCAGGCACCATGACTTCAAAGGCCATTGATTTCTTGTTCCTAGACTTGCTCCTCAGTGCTGGTCTCTGAGCCCCATAACATCCCAGGACAAGTCTAGGATGAGGTCTGAGTTAGCAGTAGTTAGTTCAGGGGTGACCTTGGGAAAGCAGAGCAGCCTGATGATATAGCCACAAACCCCAGGCAATTGTGAAGATTCCTGCTTTTATTAAGATGGAAAGTAATTGTAGGGAGGGTTATGAACAGAGGAGAGGCATCATCTTATATATGGAGAAAGGCTGACCACACCATGGTGAGGGAGGTTTTATCTTTCATTCAATCACAGTGTGTATCTCTTAACCCAGACAGTAATCTGGAAGAAAATATCTTTATTCCTAGATATGTCTCCTTTTGTCAAATCCATCTCCCTCAAAATGTATTGGATAATGAATTGGATGTTTCATTAGCTTGCTAGAACTGCCTTAAAAGTGCCATAGACTGGTGGCTTAAAAAATAGAAATTTATTTTCTCAAAGTTCTGGGATCTGGAAGCCCAGACCTCTTTCCTTGACTAAAGATGGTGCGCTCCCTGTCTTCACATGGTCTTCCCTCCATCCGTGTTTATGTCTAAATGTCCTCTTCTTACAGGGATATCAGACATATTGGATTAGGGCCCACTCTAACTCGTTTAGTTAATTTAATTACCTTTTTAAAGATCCTGTCTCCAAGTACAGTCACATTCTGAGGTACTGGGGGGAATTGGGACTTGAACCTGTAAGTATTTGGTGGGAATATAATGCAGCCTGTAACAGATCTGTGAAATAATAGTCATTGTGTAAAACTTTTTTCCCATGGAAAAAATGAAATTCGAGGTTGTAAAGATCAAGCTTTCAAAATGTTAAATCTTGATGAATTGGTGAGTTAAAAGTTAGTAAGTCTCTGGTTTGCATATTCTGCAAACTTTGTTAGTATCTAGACTGAGGCTACAAGTAGATTCACAGGGCTTCACACATACTGATATATTGTTGCATGTTTTTCTCTGTTAATATCATTTATAAATATATGAAATTCAGTTAGGAGTGCTGGGCTTTTTATACCTGACTAAGGTACATGTTCTTCTTCCTGTTGAGAAAAATGTATGGAGGTAACATTAACTGAAAGAAGATATGTATTTTAGAATTGGAAGCAATAATGTAGTAAATGTTCTTTTTTTATATTCCACAAACAGGAAGAGTAGTTCTGCATCTAAAGCCACTACCATGAGTGAAAATGTGAGTATTTTTAAGGCATATTTATAGAACAAATGTGTTTAGGGAGTCTGGCAGGGAAGTGAATTAATTGTATGGAATTGATGGATTTCTGCATTTAATATACCTTGTATCCATGTCTATCATTAGTCTTTAGAAGGAACTAAATAAATGTTAGCTCACATCCCCTGCCTGGGATGGCTGCATTTGTAGAGCAGTGGAGCTCTCCCATCCCATTATTTTCTGTCCTGGTGTTTTCTATTGTTAGTCAGCCTTCTTAGCATCATTAGATCTGGCATTGTCAGCTCCATTTTAAAGATGAGGAAATTAGGACACGCTTCTCACAGGATAACAATGGCCAAGCTGGGACCCACGTACCTTTATCCTTGTCAGCTTGACCGAGCAGACGGCTTCCCAGATCTGTGGGTCCGGACTCTCCTGTAGTTACTCAAAGTTCTTGGAAATTTTAAGGGGTATGGAACGCCCTCTGCTTTTGCAGAAAGGAACATTTCAGAAATCCTTGAAAAGATGCAAGAATTATCGAACTCAGATGGTTAAGGGAACATAATTTGGACGTTTGGACCATCGTGTACTTTTGATTAGTAAGCACTCCAGAGAAGCAGTCAATATGATCATTGCTCAGATTTTGTAGCTCTTTGGAAGGCTATTCAGCCTTTTGGACTAGCTTCAAGAATACAGTGGGAGGAGGGAGGTTTCCCATGTTTTGAAGTCAAATTCCTTCCTTGACAAGTGGAGCACTGCTTCCCTAAATTCCTTAGTACATTCTGCAGGGATTCACTTAGGTTTCCTTTCAGTAGAGCTTGGGGTGAGGCATGGACATCAGTTTTTAAACACTTCAGTGACTCTGATAGACACTAACCTTTGAGACCTACATACTAACCCACAGAGTTTTTTCTACCAAGGATATTAAAAATTATCTACTCCAGAATCTACTGTGGAAGTCACTTTATTTGGTGGTTTACAATGCCAAAGCCTGTTGTTCCATAGAAGACAAGCAACATGGAACTCCATATTCGCTCCTATAATTTGTAGAAAAATACTCCTCGAGTGTGGAATAAAATAATCTCATCCCACCAAACAAGAGATACTTGGAGGCTGAGTTGGAAGAACAAAAGCCTCACTCTTTCTCTTGGTCTTCCTCTCCGTTGCCTTCATTAGCTGAGAACTAGAGTCTCCAGTTCGAGTTCTGCCCTAGAGCAGGGTTTCTCCAACTTGGCACTCCCGACGTGTTCTTCTAATTCTTAGACAAGAATTCATAGAAGAAACAACAGTTTCTTCTAAGACTTGTCTAATGAATTTTTGTAATCTCACATAATTCTTTGTTGTGGGGGGCTGTCCTGTGCATTGTGGAATGTGTGAGAGTACCGACCACCACCAGCTGTGTGCCAGTAGCATCCTCTTAGCAGACAAGATTTCTCCTGCTCAGATTCCCCTTCCTACTTCTTTACTCTTTAGGCAGAGTTTCAGAGATTTGTCTCCTAATATTTACTTAACTGCCCATAAAATAGATTGAATTAAATATATTTGGTTTGTACCTGCAAGATTCTCATAATGGGTTTATCTTTATACTCCTAATATTTCTATAGTTCTTAATATATGAATTAATACATCATATTTNGGGCTGTCCTGTGCATTGTGGAATGTGTGAGAGTACCGACCACCACCAGCTGTGTGCCAGTAGCATCCTCTTAGCAGACAAGATTTCTCCTGCTCAGATTCCCCTTCCTACTTCTTTACTCTTTAGGCAGAGTTTCAGAGATTTGTCTCCTAATATTTACTTAACTGCCCATAAAATAGATTGAATTAAATATATTTGGTTTGTACCTGCAAGATTCTCATAATGGGTTTATCTTTATACTCCTAATATTTCTATAGTTCTTAATATATGAATTAATACATCATATTTAAACTTGATTTTTTTCTTTCTTTTCCTAGGATTTCAAGCACACAAAATCCTTTATAATTTAAAAGAATCCTACCTTGGCGATACACCAAAACCACAGTTGTTGCACAAGTTATTAAGCGATTATAAAACAGCTTTGTCTTACATTTGCAAAGAGGTACATGAGGATATGAAATTGGTATTGCATTATAATCTGTATGACTGCTAAATCACTTGAAAATTTTATACAAATAGTTCTGTCAGCACATAAAATACAAATCTGGCTTCTTGTGTCTTGACAGAGGTAAAGGAATCAAAATACTTTGTAATATTCTGGGGCTTGTGAAATGTTAAATATCCTAACTGCTAGCAAAAGTTACTAAGATGTATCATTCTGGTTGTGAAATGAATCCAGAGTATGAAAATATCAGCCACATGCACCCTCTGTGAGAGTGTGATTTGGAGGGTTCAGAAAAATACTCTGTCAGACACAAAAGGAGCCTCTGGTCTCATTCCTGCCAGAATCCTCCTTTTCCTCTTATCTGATCATTATTCTGCTGCTCGTCTATCACTGATCTAGTCACAGAACGGTGGCAGAATGGGTCTCATACCCAAGGATTTCACTCTGTGTTTACTTTCATTTCTGAGAACCACAAGCAACATGAAGAAAAATACCTAATACCAGAGCTCACTCACCTGGTGTGTGTCCTTGATTTCTTCATTAAACATCATTTTGAGAGTCAAACACAAACCCAAGTGTCTTCTTTCACCCCCAGAGCTGGTTGTTGCCATTTCCTTCCCCTGAGACTCCTTTGAAGGGGATCAGTGACCTTGACATCCGAACTCGGCACTGGAGCCGATGCACATAACCCTGTTGATACCTGTCACTGCGTGATTGTGACTTCACATCTGTCTCTAAAAACCAAGCAGTGAAATTTCACATTCAGCCAAGTCCCTTGCCGTTATGGCCAATTCACTGCCAATCCTTCTTATGGCAAAGTCAGGGATATGGAGGAGCAATTGTCTAACGAATAAAATGAGATGAGACAGCTTGAGGTCCCTCGGGTTCCTGGCACCCTGTTGCCACACTTGATACATAGAAGACACAGGGGAAATGAAATGAAAAAAGGGGTCTGATCATCTGGTTTCTCAACTGATAGATCACGAAGACCTCCAGCTAGTGTTACAAAGTGAAAATTCCAATGATCCGTGTAATAGGTGAGCAATTAGATTGTGTTAATAACATAATCATCTAGAACTTATTTTGATTATTCAAATCATATTGAAAAAAAAATATCGATAGGGCATTCCCAGTTCCAGGCAAATCTAGATGAAAAGGTCTCTCACTACCTTTGACAACTTGGAACATGGTTAAGCTGCTTTTGGACAACAGACCCTGGTGACTCAGATGGTAAAGGATCTGCCTGCAGTGCTGGAGGTCTCAGTTCAATCCCTGGGTCGGGAAGATCCCCTGGAGAAGGGGATGGCAACCCACTCCAGTATTCTTGCCTGGAGAATTCCAAGGACAGATGAGCTACAGCCAATGGAATCCCAAAGAGTCGGACATGACTGAGCAACTAACACTTTCACTTTTCAAGCTGCTTTTAAAGGAGTCCACTCTTTTTGCCCAGAGTGTGCTAAGCTGCTTCAGTTGAGTCCAACTCTTTGTGACCCTAGCAAATCCTTAGGATTCACTGGACTGATAACTGGATTAAGTACTCACCTAGAGTCGAATATATGCCTGGATACATCACTAGTCTGTGACATTCAGTGATTCTCACCAGAATGCTCACCCTTCCAACATTTTCAGTAAAGGGCCAAGAAGTAGATAGTTCAAACCATACAAGGCCATATGGTCCCTGGTACAACTGCCTGGACTGTACTCAGCTGTGCCATTTCTCATGCCATTGAAGCATGAATAATAATTTTCTTTAATGGTCTCATTTGTGTTATTTCATTACAGTAAGCTATTGAGGGTAGCAATATCAATAACCTCAGATATGCTAATGAAAAAGAGTGATACCACTCTTAAGGAGCCTCTTGATGAAAGGGAAAGTGAAAAAGCTGGCTTAAAACTTAACATTCAAAAAAACAAAGATCTTGGCATCTGGTCCCATTACTTCATGGCAAATAGATGGGGAAACAATGGAAACAGTGACAGACTTTACTTTCTCGAGCGCCAAAATCACTGCACATGGTGACTGCAGGCATGAAATTAAAAGACACTTGCTCCTTGGAAGAAAAGCTATGACACACCTAGACAGCATGTTAAAAAGCAGAGATATTACTTTGCTGACAAAGGTCTGTCTAGTGAAAGCTATGGTTTTTCCATACATATATCATACATCATGTGTATACATACATCATATGTATGGATGTGAGAGTTGGACCATAAAGAAGGCAGAGTGCCAAAGAATTGATACTTTTGAACTGTAGTGTTGGAGAAGACTCTCGAGAGTCCCTTGGACTGCAAGGAAATCAAACCAATCAATCCTAAAAGAAATCAGTCCTGAATATTCATTGGAAGGACTGATGTTGAAGCTGAAGCTGGGATCCTTTGGTCACATAATGCGAAGAACTGACTCATTGGAAAATACCCTGATGCTGAGAAAGACTGAAGGCAGGAGAAGGGATGACAGAGGATGAGATGGTTGGAAGGCATCACTGACTTGATGGACATGAGTTTGAACAAGCTNCACCTCTCTTCTTTTCACAGCTATTTGTAAGGCCTCCCCAGACAGCCATTTTGCCTTTTTGCTTTTCTTTTCCATGAGGATGGTCTTGATCCCTGTCTCCCGTACAATGTCATGAACCTCATTCCATAGTTCATCAGGCACTCTATCCATCAGATCTAGGCCCTTAAATCTATTTCTCACTTCCACTGTATAATCATAAGGGATTTGATTTAGGTCATACCTGAATGGTCTAGTGGTTTTCCCTACTTTCTTCAGTTTAAGTCTGAATTTGGTAATAAGGATAGACTATCAGTGTAACAGTGTAAACATAACTTTTGTATACACTGAAACACCAGAAAGTTGTGTGACCTGCTTTACTGTGGTGGTCTGGAACAGAGCCTACAGTATCTTTGGGGTACCAGTGTTTTCCACTGGTTGTTAACCTGGACTGCTTATTTTGGGAGGGATGCATTTTTCTTATTTTTTGCAATTTTCTCTCATTTTTAGTGTTTTTGGTGACCTTTTTCTTTTAAGAACGTTCTCCATATTTTTATTGATTTCTATTTTCCCTTTATTTTAGTTGAATTCTTAGAATATAATTTTGGTAATTTTTTTTCAAGAGACATTATGGATGAGTAGTTACGAGCATATGTGTGGAAACCAGAGTGCCTGGGTTTGAATCCCAGCTTATCATTTAGTAACCTGCATGACCACCATCTATCATATGTGGATAATAATGGTATCTGCCTTGTAGGATTGTTACGAAGATTAAGTAAGCTGATATATATGAAGTTTTCAAAATAATACCTGGTACAGAGTAAACATTCAGTAAAAATTGGTTATTATTATCTTGTGTGTGTGTTTGTTCCATCACTTCAGATGTGTCTGACTTTGTGACCCTATGGACCGTAACCCGCCAGGCTCCCTGTCCGTGGGATCCTCCAGGCAAGAATACTGGAGTGGGTTGCCATGCCCTCCTCCAGGGGATCTTCTCAACTAAGGGATCAAATCCACATCTTCAGCATTTCCTGCATTGCAGGAGGATTCCTTACCACTGAGCTACCAGGGAAGCCCTTATTATTAACTTTGTTAACGTTAACGTGTTAGTCACTCAGTCATGTCTGACTCTTTGTGACCCCATGGATTGTAGCCCACCAGGCTCCTCTGGCCATGGAATTTTCCAGGCAAGAATATTGGAGTGGATTGCCTGGCCCTTCTTCAGGGGATCTTCCTGACCCAGGGATTGAACCTAAGTCTCTGGCATTGCAGACAGATTCTTTACCATCTGAGCCACCAGTAAAGCCCCATTATTATCTTACCTACAATAAAACATTTGTTCTTATGTAGCATCATTGCAATTTTCCATAATGGCTTAGCATTTTCGGTAAGATGAAGGTCAAATTACCTTTATGCACATTCATAAGATGGACTATTATGTAACCATTTAAAGATGAGGTGGATGTACATATACTGACTAGAAGAACTATTAGTGATATTTTTGATGGTAATTTGCAGTTCCACAGCCATATAAGAATTTAGTGTTCAAAAGCTGTGTTATATAAAGACATGCCTATAAACTTTAGAAAGTATCAGAAAAAGTATATACCTGAGATAAATGAATGGAAAAGAAACTTGAGCTTTTGAACTTCTTGTTTTATATAACTTTAACAATGGGATTATTGAAAAACACCCACACTTTTTTGTGCATTTCAATATTTTTAAAATAGTGAAACAAACTTTCTTTGCTTGTGTTGGATAGATATTCTAATAAAAGTTCGTGCACTTATAGATTTTAGAAAAAAGTAGATTTCTAAGAGTAAAGGTAATGCAGGTAATGAATCAAGAGACAAAATAATAATATCTTCTTTGTCTTGGTGGGTGGAAAAGAAATATGATTGTTGATCATACATGCCTACTTGCACACAGCACCCCACTCCAGTACTCTTGCCTGGAAAATCCCATGGACGGAGGAGACTGGTGGGCTGCAGTCCATGGGGTCACTAAGAGTTGGACACGACTGAGCGACTTCACTTTCACTTTTCACTTTCATGCTTTGGAGAAGGCAGTGGCAACCCACTCGTGTTCTTGCCTGGAGAATCCCAGGGACAGGGGAGCCTGGTGGGCTGCCGCCTATGGGGTCACACAGTTAGACATGACTGAAGTGACTTAGCAGCAGCAGCACACAGGTGTACACAGGTGTGTGTACACACCATTAACATTACTGAGTTACCCTGAAAAAATGACAAGAATTCTCATAAGACAAAAATAAAGCAAAAAAAATAGGATAGGAAAAATATGTGTACATACACATATTCCTGGAGTAGTGGTTTTCACATTTGCATAATAGTTGTAAAATAGCTAATAATGTATTAACATTTGAGTGCTCACTGGGTGTCAAACAGTGTTTTAAGCCCTTATAGTGTTGTTTTACTATTACATTTGCTTGTGAATTTATATGCCAGGATATGTGTGGAATAGTGTACATATTTTCACATACTTGTGATTGAGTATACAACCCCTGATCTGTCAGTCTACCCAAGCCTACTAAAAAAGCAATGAACTCTGGAGTTATTTTAAACGGTAGGTTATTTTTCTCATTTCTCATATTCTTAATTCCTCTGAAAAGTTGTACTTGCTGCATAAAATCAAGAACCCTAATTTGCATATCTTTGTGGTTGGTTGCTATAAAGCCAATATTTAAATTTCTTTGAGGTCTCTTTTAGTGCCTGGTATCTCAGGATGAAGATCTTGACAGGAGGGTGAATATATATGTGAATATGTATGTGGCTCTTGGTCTTGGGCATTTTGTGACAAAGGAATTCCCCTTTGAATTGCCTGCTCCCCTGAAGCCCCTGGAGCCTCTGGCTCAAGCAGCGCAGTCGGTCTGTGCAGTGTCTCTGACGTCACCAGTGTATGCATAAGCCCTGCTATTGTCTTACTGCTATAACTGGGCTGGGGATTGCAGTATCCGCTGTTGCTGCTGCTCCCAGTCTTGCCCCCGCTGCTACCTAGTCCTGCCTCCCTGCATCCCAGAAGAGCCACGTCGGCCTGCCTTTCCCTATTGGATTTTCAAAAGCAGCTCTTCGGTTTTTGGTGCTGTAGGAGACCTTGCTTTTCAGTCACACGGGAGAACACTGAAGCTTGTAAGAGGAGAATCTGGCAGCTGGACACAGCTTGGACTGCATTGTCTGTCTTCATGACCTCTGCTGTGTAGCAGCTCATCTCTCCACTCTCACACGTACACTGTCCTCGATTTTTTTCTTCCTTCCTTCTTTCCTCCATTCTTCTGATTTTTTAAAAGCAGCCTCTGGAGCCAGCCATGTTTGGCACTGAATCTTCATGTAAGTAAATGGATCTCACTTTGCTATTTAGAAATCTGCTTGCTGTCATGGTTTCATTGGCTTGGAGTTCATATCACTTTACTGTAGGTCATTACCAGCCTTTGTATTTTGACTCTAATTACAAATAAATTGGTCTCAGGAAGAGGACTTCCCCTTCACTGGGTTATTCATCCTTAAGGCCAGGGATGTCAGTGTGGTCAAAATCAGGCCTCCAAGAGGGAGGGAAGAAGACAGGAATCTAGGCAGCCTCCCCAGAACGTGTTAATTGGTGGGATCAAGTCTGTCACTGATCTATTGTTGTGGTTCTATAATGGCCCTTAAACCCTAAAATAGATACTGTGAGGATCTGAGATGTTAGTGTTATTAAGAAAGGAAAAAAAGGCTTACATTTTTTAATCTGAAAGGAGAAAGAGATGTCATTATAGCTTCTTCCCATATTATTACAGAAACATAGGGGCAGACATTATATGTAGATACCAAGAATAAAAGTTAAGCTTTTTTTTTTAATGGATTTTTTTTTTTACACAATGGCTTCAATTTTTATATGCTGGCTAGCGCCACAGTCCAGCAGCAGCATATCTGTCTTAAAACTTATACAATGAAATTGCTTTGGTGCAGAGCAGGCCCCGCACAAGGGGCTGGGCTGGATGGCACTTGTGGACAGCTAAAATGGGTATTTGAAAAATGATGACCAGCCTAAGTAACGTAAATTATTTAATGTTGGATGTAGAATAGTTTAACTTACAAGTTAGTCAATGCAGTTATACAGGCTCTGCAGAATATTTTGTCATTGTCCATAAGCAAAGGTGACAGTTCAGAATTTATAAAGAGACTCAACCTGCTGACCTAGGACTTTAAACATTGACAAGACACTGGCTTTGTGGGGAGAGAGGGTTAGGGCAGGAATTTAAGAAACACATTTCTTATGAATATATAATTCAGTCTCTCCTTTCTGATTTTGGTAATCAGTGTGATTACTTATGCATAGTTGATGATTATTCCAGAATAGCAGTATTTCAAGAGAGCTGATACTCCTCAGGTCTTCTGNGGCAGGAATTTAAGAAACACATTTCTTATGAATATATAATTCAGTCTCTCCTTTCTGATTTTGGTAATCAGTGTGATTACTTATGCATAGTTGATGATTATTCCAGAATAGCAGTATTTCAAGAGAGCTGATACTCCTCAGGTCTTCTGTTTCTTGATTGGCTATTTTAAAGGGTGGATTATTTTTGTTGTTTTACCTGTAAGTGTCCTATTTCTGAAATTACCACAATGCCTTATCAAGGTCAAGATAGAATAACAATGAATGTGATTCCCATTCAGCATGTGATAGTTTTATTTTTTTAATAATTTAAAAATAGTTTTTGAATTCACTTAAAATGATACATTTGGAATTATTGTCACCCAGGATTAGAAACAGATTATTTAGTGGCGAAGACCTTCCAGTTTCGTTTCAGTCATTCAATTTTGTTTAAGTAGGAACTTAGGTAGAGTAGATAGAAGTATTTACATCCTAAAGGAAAATTAGTTTTATCAGTTATTTAGCTGAAATTGAAAGTTGAAACTCAGTGTGGGAACCTTTGGGTTCTTGACATAGGGACTCTAACATTGTCTGGCCAGGTTTACCCAGCAGACAGCCTTTCTTGAGCGTTAAACCTCATCTTTTGATAATATCACCCATGTGCTATGATCTATGTTTGAAAACTACTGGTTGCTTTTGGTCTCCATAGATNGTTCTTGACATAGGGACTCTAACATTGTCTGGCCAGGTTTACCCAGCAGACAGCCTTTCTTGAGCGTTAAACCTCATCTTTTGATAATATCACCCATGTGCTATGATCTATGTTTGAAAACTGCTGGTTGCTTTTGGTCTCCATAGATAGCAAATTACTGTACAGATAGAATGCTATTCAGAAGACAGAACATCATCATGTAGGGTTTTTTTTTTTACTTTACCAAGTATTAAGTTTTGTTTCCTGCTTGTCACTAGAAGACCATAGATAGATTTGTACTGTCAGTGGCTGCAAAATGTTGAGAATGGACTGCCTTCCTTAGATAAGGAGATTCCTTAAATGTGTACTCAGAGTTGAGACAACTGTATTTTCTTTGTGTTTTGAGGCATAGCTTTTCTAGGCCTTTAGTTTCCATCTTTTGGAGGCTGTTTTATAGACTGAGACTATATTTAGAATATTCAGAAGAATAGTCACATTAGAAGTTCTAATTAGTTCAGAAGGGATCTTCCAAACCATCTGGTATATTTTTACTAAAGTTTTACAGTAAATACTTGTTTAGCTATCTAGTCTGTGTACAGTGCTATGCTAGGTCTTGGAAAGGTTCATTTTTTTCCCTAACATATTCTGATTTCCTAGTTCTTATCCTTAATTTCTGGTTGCAGTAACTTACTTGTATTGGATGCTTTTACTTTTAAATTGAGGTATGGTTCACATACAATAAAATGCATAAATCAAAGTGTGGAACACATTGAATTTTTGCCTGTTTACACCTTGAAACTGCTACCCAGTTTGAGATACAGAGCATTGTTTTTACTCCAGAAAGTTCTTTGGTGATAACCCTTCCCAGTCAATATTGCTTGTCCCAGTATTACTTCTGTTCCTTTTCAAAAGGTGATCACCATTCTGAATTCTGTTGATATTGTCACTTGTATGTGATTAAAATTTTCTTTCTCTGCTTTTAAGTCTTTGCCTATAAGAAAAAGAAATGTCAATAGCAATTTCCATGCCTTCATTTTCAAGTACCGAATTGATTAAGTTGACTTCATGTTTCAGGTCAGGAATTTGAAGTAACCTAGGAATCACATTATAACATGTTTAGC
The DNA here is from genome assembly GCA_006410875.1 of Neotragus pygmaeus. NCBI lineage: Eukaryota > Metazoa > Chordata > Mammalia > Artiodactyla > Bovidae > Neotragus > Neotragus pygmaeus. The sequence continues at coordinate 384,945 of SJYV01022707.1, forward strand.
CTCACTGAAATCGTATTACTTAACGTAAACGCCCAAAAAAGCAGTGCCACCCCCCCACACATTTTAAGAGTCTTTAAAATGACCAAAAAAAAAAATTACCTGGAAGAGTAAAAAGTTTATCAGAGTTAAAACGTACATAGTTATGGCAACAGAATTAATAAATGCTCTGTCTGACCTCGCTTCAGTGAATATCTTCTTGATTCACTTTACAGAAGAGCTCCAACAGTGTTGGAGTCTCATTTTTTCTAACTTAGTATATCTGAATCTCCCATAGTTGTATAAATTGGACACAAATTATTTTCAGCCTACTTTGAAATGAAAATGTTCTATGTTATGTGTAAATTAATCATTAGTACAAAGCAGGAAGTATAGCTTCTGTAATCTGTTACCATCTTGATGTATTTCACTGAGCTTTTCCTTTACCAAAATTTCCCATGTCTAAAAATGGGAGTAGTAGGTCTGCCCTTTATTTGCTTTGAGGAAATGCAATTTTAGTCTGGTCAAAGTAATTTACGCTTAGGATGTAAGTACTAAAAAGAAAATTTAGTGAGGGGAATAGTCATTTAAATGCATATGTTGAGTGCTTGATTTTGATAGTTCATATTTTTTAAATCAGTGGAATTCCTCAAAAATTAAAATTTCTTTTCCTCTTAAAATTTTATAAATAGAGAAAAAGTTCATCTTTTCTTTTTGTGAAGTAAGGGACACTGACTTTGTACTGCTGCCATTTGGTTACATCATAAAGCCAGTTATTCTCCAAAGAATAAGCACTTCACATACATGGACGTTTATTCAATTAGTGTTTTTCTAGCTCAGTCCTCCTCTTGTCTCCCTTCCCATGTTTAACTTTTTTAGTCCTCAGGGGTACCATTTAAGATGTGCTGTGGTGGGAATTGTGCTCTTTTCTAATAAGTTAAAGTGTCTTTAAAAGCACCTACCTTATTAGTTCAGGGAAGAGAGCAGCATCTTACCTTTTCAGAAACAGTGTACCCTTGGGGCAAATAGTGTCATTTAATCCCTCCTCTGAACATTTTGTTGTAGTTGTAACATATTAGAAAGAACATCTACTGTATCTTGAAAGGGAAAGAGAAATTACCCAAACCCCAGCAGAGCAGTAGTATTTTGTGAGTTTAGTGGTGATGGGTATATGGTGGACCTGTGTGTCAGACTTTCAGTTCTCTTTTGCTGTGGTATGACTGTCTTGCAGATCTTCCTTGCCATTTTCTACATGCGCATCTCACCTTCAGTAGGCAGCTAGATGCTGGAAAGGATTTGGGGTGTATGTGCTGCCCCGTATGATTTTCTTTGATGCACACCAAAAGGGCAGCTGTTGCTTTTAATTTTCATTACTGATGAATGCATTAATTTGGAGCTGACAGCTTCTCAGTTTTAATAGTGAGTATGGTATCATGTGAGAGATAGTAAAATGAATATACTCTAGCAATATTAGATCACCAAGAAACTGTATAATTAAACAGACAACTCTTTTATATAAGAATAAATGAGTCACATTCCCTTTTTATGTATTTCAGGGCCATTCTTGACAACCAGTCATAAGTGAGATTAAACTTGGGTCTATTGTTTTGGTGTAATTTCTGTGAATCAGTTGAGATATTAACAGCAACTATGGTCTTTCAAAAAATGGCTGTTCACAGCTGGACTGTTCTGCAGTATAAGCCCTCAGTTCAGCTCAGTCGCTCAGTCGTGTCCAACTTTTTGCGACCCCATGAATTGCAGCACACCAGGCCTCCCTGTCCATCACCAACTCCCAGAGTTCACTCAGACTCACGTCCATCAAGTCAGTGATGCCATCCAGCCATCTCATCCTCACTCGTCCCCTTCTCCTCCTGCCCCCAGTCCCTCCCAGCATCAGAGTCTTTTCCAATGAGTCAACTCTTCTCATGAGGTGGCCAAAGTACTGGAGTTTCAGCTTCAGTATCATTCCTTCCAAAGAAATCCCAGGGCTGATCTCCTTTAGAATGGACTGGTTGGATCTCCTTGCAATCCATGGGACTCTCAAGAGTCTTCTCCAACACCACAGTTCAAAAGCATCAATTCTTTGGCGCTCAGCCTTCTTCACAGTCCAACTCTCACATCCATGCATGACCACAGGAAAAACCACAGCCTTGACTAGACGGACCTTAGTTGGCCAAGTAATGTCTCTGCTTTTGAATATGCTATCTAGGTTGGTCATAACTTTTCTTTCAAAGAGTAAGTGTCTTTTAATTTCATGACTGCAGTCACCATCTGCAGTGATGTTGAAGCCCCAAAAAATAAAGTCTGACACTGTATGACACTGCTGTTTTTGCTGTTACTATGGTTGACATTTTAGTACTATATCTCTCCCTTTATTAGTTTTTGTCATATGAAGCTAGGTAATACAGAAAGAGTCATCTTCCTTTCCAAATCTTTAATTCAGCTGTTAGTATTTAGCTGTATTAAATTTTAGATGCTTTCATCTTACTTAAAATGCACACACTTAAATATACACACAAAAACTTACTGCTAATTCTATACTTAGAACATTAAATAAAAGAAAAAAAATTACATGACTTTAGATAAATAGAAACCGCAGATGGCTAAAGTCACAATAAAGAAAAATAATTATGAATCACTGGAATTTACACTGAGACATGGTCATACAGGAGCCTGGGAAGTAAAGCTCATATAATACTTTTGACTTGTCTTACTATATTATTGTCTTTTCTTTTCTTCTGACAATGTTAAGTCTGATGTGAAATTTCCTTTTGGGTTTCTTGCCTGTTAATAGTTGGCATAGTGATTTTTAGAATCAAGGGAATATTTTAAATGAAATATAGATAGGAATTTGGTTTTTTTCCTCTGGATATTTATATACTGATTCTGTTAGTGTAGGAATGGAATGAAAATACCCAGTGGTTATTTTAAAATGTTCAGAGTACTTATTTTCACTTGAGTACTGGTTTCCTTAATTGTTAGTCTGGTTTGTTCAGCAGAAATTACACATGAGTTTTCAGTGATCTGTTGTTTTCGTTGTCACAATGGACCAGATTCATATCCTGTATAAACTGTGGGGAGTCTATGGGGAAAAATTACCATATATGGAAACTTTCCTCATAGAATCCCCATGGAGTTACACAGGATGTGAATAGAATTGTTATGGATTCTGGGTTAAATCCATATCAGTTACACTGATAATGTGTATTTTTAACGTTAACAGTAGCTACCACTTTAAATACTGTTACATGTTCAATACAAGACCATATGGAACATAAGAAAATATATGGACATTTTTACATTTTTTGAAGTGTATTTATATCCCACTATTTTTCCCTAATAAGTGTAAAACATTTATTAACATGCTTATTAGTGTGTCTTTAATTAGAAAATGCCAGTTTTGAATTATTTAAAAGTCCTGTAATGTCACATTTGCTATGTGAGTAGTAAATTATAATATTTTCTCTGTAGAGATTTTGCTTTTCTTAGTAGTGGATTCAGTTTATTTTGAACGGAGGGACCAAGATGTATGTTTAATGCATGTTGTAGAAATGGCAGCAACACTGCCTGTTGCAGTGACTTAAGCATAGAGACTCTGGTGCTTGATTGCCTTAATGCAAGTTGTGGATGTACCATGTTCTATCAGGATTTGGCCATCTACCATCTAAGGTCTCCGGGCCTAAAGTGTGACTTATCTGACAAACTCTTGAATGTTAGGGGAATCTGCCTTTTGGATCAGGACATCTGCACCAGGGTAGGGCTTATTAAGGGTCACTCAGGCAGTGGGAAAGACTGGCTGAAGAAAGGGAAATATCACTTTGTAAGAATGGGTAGAAGTTCCGTCACGAGGATCTTTGAAAGGGACTCAGTAGGAGATCTGAAGGGAAGAGACTACATAAAACTGATGAAATATGTCAGGGCTGACAAACGCCCAGTGTTTTTTACTGCTAGTCACCGCTGCGGCAGCTNACTTTGTAAGAATGGGTAGAAGTTCCGTCACGAGGATCTTTGAAAGGGACTCAGTAGGAGATCTGAAGGGAAGAGACTACATAAAACTGATGAAATATGTCAGGGTTGACAAACGCCCAGTGTTTTTTACTGATAGTCACCGCTGCGGCAGCTATCACTAATTGGTTACAGCAATTTTGTAGGATGGCTTTAAGCCACTAAGAGTTGAAATGTTTTCTTCTTAAAACACTTGTCTGTGCAAGTATTTTCTACATTAGTGTGAAAAATAATCACAAGAATAAATGTTTAAATAAACTTGAAAATAGTTATAGAGTTAAGAAGAAAGATTAAGAATCTTAAGTGTTCGGTAGTATCCTTTTTGGTTTAAAATAAACATACCATTCTGTGTCACATTATGACTCTCTGGAATATCAAAATAATTCAGAGCCACTTCTCTCTTTTAAGTGAAATTTACACCACTTGAAGACATATCTCCAAAGTGTAGCAGCATACCTAACGTATAGTAAGCACCCATTCTTTGAAATTTGAATCCACTGTAGCTTAAGGGAATATTGAAAATATGATGTATCAGCTTCATAAGAGATTGATATTCAGTTTAGTTAAAATTTTCAGGTTAAGGAGTATATCACACATAACTGGCACATATTGGAAATATTGTCAGTGAACAACTCTTACCTGTCACTCCTCAGGCAGGAGTAGGTGACAATATGGACTTCTATTACCAAGACTAGATGTGTTAGCAGTAAATTGCCATTTACTGATACTTGACTATACACTGACCTAATGACTACATTTCACCTAAGTTCACGTATCAATTTAATATTATCAAGTAAAAATAAAGAGAAATTATAATCAATTCATTTACAGCATGAAAACTGAGAATTGTTTCTTTGCCAATCCTGATGTAATTTTAGAAATTAGAAAAATTATTTTCTACTTCTTTGTGAGAATTTCAGAATAAGGTTCAGGCATATTGGCATATTTGGGGGGACAGTGAGTCTGACTGGATTGTATACAGATTGGGAAACTCCAGTGGCTCCATTAGAGTATTATTTACCACTTCCTTCATCCATGGCTACTTCTAGAACACCTAGGCTTAGTGGAGGCTTTAGTAGGGTTTGGCCTGGTGATATGCATGGATAGTCCAAACATGGGCTTGACTCAGAAGTCTAGAATTTCTTACCTGAAACTTTCCTAGATTTGTTTTAATATGATACTTTTTCAGTTCTCTATTGCCATACAACAAACCACCCCCAAACATTGTAACTTAAAATAAGCATTTATTATTCTATTCAGTCCTATTCAAGTCTGTTTAGCTTGACTGATTGATTGGAGCTGCTGGTGGTTCTTATGTAGAGTCTCTGATGTGGTTGCAGTCAGATGTCCTGGCTGCAGTTATCTAAAGGCTCATCTGAACTGGAGGTCCAGAATAGCTCTCTCACATGGATATCAGTTGAGGCTGGCTATTGATTTGGGGCTCAGCTAAGGTTGTAGGCAGTAATACCTATATTTGGCTTCTTGATGAGGTTCAAGCTTCTCATTTCATGATGCTGGGTTCTCAGAGAAAGCATCCTTTAGCAGAGTGTCCAAGAGACCTAGGAGGAAGCTAAAAGGTTTCTTATGACCTGTTGGAAGTCTTAGAAGTCGCTTCCACTATATTATATTGGCTGAGTGTGTCACTAAAATGAGCCCAGATTCAAAAGGAAGAGAATTAGACTCTTCTTGGTGAGGAAATGGCAAGAGTGCATTGTAGAAGAGCAAGTAGAATGAAAAATATTTTAGTGGTAATCTTTCAAAATATACTGTCATAAGTAGTTTCCAAACTCTGCTCCATGAAATTGGTACTATGAGGATTTGTGTTAAACAAGGAGTCTGCAGACTTTTCCTGTAGAGCCAGATAGTGAATATGTAAAGTTTGTGGACCATTCAGTCTCTTTTGCAACTACTGAAGTCTACCACTTTAGCACAAAAGCAGCCATAGGCAAATAAGTGTGGCTGTGTTCCAACATAACTTTATTATGGATGTGGAAATTTGAATTTTTATATAATTTTCACATACCAGAAATATTCTTTTTTTCCAACTCTTGAAAAATGTAAAAAAGAAAACATTATTAAGTCAAGAACTGTACAAAACCAGGTGATAGGCAAGCTCTGGCCCACGGGTCTTAATATTTGCTGACCCCTGCTTTTAATATTTGATTTGAATTTCATTTTTAACTGCGAAAAAACCTGAAAGAGCAACAGATATATTCACATATTAAAAATAACTAATTTTGATATATTGGGTACTGCTGATGAATGAACTCAGGTTCTTATTGGTTGACTTTATTATTAAATGTTAAAATTCAAACCTATAAATGTACATCTGTTTAACATATTGGGCTCTGGCATAATACTTTGTTTGAAAGAAGGTTGTGTTAAAGTGAGTAAAAGAAAAAAATAAAAAAACAAAACAAAATCATAAGACATTTGAAGGCTTAATTTCTATTCGGTTCTCAAGAGTAACACTAGGAAAGACAGACTGCGGAGAACTTCTGTTTGATTTAATTTCACAAATATTTATAGAGTGTAGAGGAATTGCCCATGATAAGTAATAAGAGGAAAAAAGCTTTCAAGAAATTTAAAGTTCAACTGGAGATGGTGGAGTGAGACAGTGAGAAGAGAACTGAGAGGGTTATAATATTAAAACTGTATGTTTCTCTTTCAGTTAAGTCAGTGTAAATTAGGTTATTTTTGACACAGGTACCCATAAATCAAACTAAAAATTGGATGTCATTGGAATTGGCATTGTATAATATGCAGAATTTGACAAGAGAAACCAGCTTTTTCTTGAAATAATTCTATTGGAGAACAATATGCATATGATAAAATGTATCCATTAAAAAATGCATACATTTAAAATGTACAGTTTGATGAATTTTGACAAATGTATACCTACGTATAACCATCACAATCAAGATACAGAACATATCCATCACCCCCCAAAGTTACCTTGTGCCACTTTAGTTTATCTCCATGTTTCTGGACTTTCACATAAATGAGGTCATGCAGTGCATTTTATTCTTTCGTATAGCTTCCTTCATTTAGCATAATGCTTTCAGTCATGTTGTTATGGCTGTTTGTACTTCATCTTTTTTTATTACCAAGTAGTAGAAAAAATGTATAATTGGCTCAGCCGTTTGCCTGACAATACTGAATTGTTTCCTGTTTTTGGTTCTTATGAACAAAGCTGATGTAATTACTCATGTATAATTCTCTGTGTTGACATATGTTTTCACTTTTCTTGGTTAGGAATGTAGAAATGCAATTGTTGACAAATTGCCAAGCTGTTTTTCAAAATGGTTATACTCTTTTGCATTCCCAGCAGCAATGTGTGGGAGTTCAATTGCTTTGTATCTTGGCAATACTTAATATTGTCAGTCTTTTAAATTTTAGCTAATTTAGTGAATGTGTAGTGATATATTATGAATTTAACTTGCATTTCCCTCATCAGTAAAAATGTTGAACATTTTTTCATGTGCTTGTTGACCATTGATATATCTTCATTGATGAAACGTCTGTTCAGATATTGATACTTTGCCTTATAATTGGGTAAAAAAATTTTTTTAATTTAATTAAATTTTTAAAAAAAATTTAAAAAATCACAGCATTCAAGAAAGCTGTGCAATCATTTTTTAAAATTTAATTAAATAATTAATTGATCTATTTATTTTTGGCTGTGCTGGGTCTTTATTGCTGTGTAGGCTTATCTCTAGTTGTGGCATGTGGGAGCTGTTCTAGTTATTGTGCCTGGAGCTTCTCACTGCGGTGTCTTCTCTTGTTGCAGAGCACAGGCTATGGGGCGTGAGGGCTTCAGTAGTTGTGCATGTGGTCTCAGTAATTGTGGCTCGCAGTCTCTAGAACAGAGGCTCAGTAGTTGTGGCACACAGGCTTAGTTACTCTGCAGCATGTGGGATTGTCCTGGATTAGGGACAGACCCTGTGTCTACTGCACTGGCAAGCAGATTGTTATCCACTGAGTACCAGGGAAGCTCTATAATTGAGTTTTGAGAGTTCTTCATATATTTTGATATGATCTTTTAAAAGATATATGTCTTGACAGTATTTTCTTATAGTCTGTAGTGTTTTATTTTCTTACTGATGTTAAGTTTTTAATTTTGATAACATACAGTTTCTCAATTTCTTGTGTCCTATATAAAATTTTTTGCCTACTGTGGTGTTGGAGAAGACTCTTGAGAGTCCCCTGAACTGCAAGGAGATCCAACCAGTTCATTCTGAAGGAGATCAGATTTCTTTGGAAGGAATGATGCTAAAGCTGAAACTCCAGTACTTTGGCCACCTTATGTGAAGAGTTGACTCATTGGAAAAGACGTTGATGCTGGGAGGGATTGGGGGCAGGAGGAGAAGGGGACTACCGAAGATGAGATGGCTGGATAGCATCACTGACTCGATGGACATGAATCTGAGTGAACTCCGGGAGTTGGTGATGGACAGGGAGGCCTGGCGTGCTGCGATTCATGGGGTCGCAAAGAGTTGGACATAACTGGGCGACTGAACTGAACTGAAGGTCGTAAACATTTTTTCCCTGTATTTTCTCCCAAATGTTTTCTATGTTGTGCTTCTATGTGTTCTATGATCCATTTTCAGTAAATTTCTGTGTATAGTATGAGGTAATGCTGGCTATTTACTTTCTTTTTCCTCCACCAAAATTCAGTTATTCCCGCACCATTTCTTGAAGACAGTCCTTTTCCCATTGAATTGGCAACTTTATAAAAAATCAACTGACCCTGTATTTTTATCCTATTTTATTCCAGAGATCTCTGTGTTTATCCTTAGGCCATGGTATTATGGTTTTGATTGCTACACCTTTATGATTCCTTTTGAAATCAAGTAATGTAAGCCCTCCAGGTCTGTTCTTTTCCAAAATTTTTTGGCTTATATTTGATTCTTTCATCCCACAGAAATTTTAAAGTTTGCTTGTCAATTTCTACAGAAAGACCTCCTGGTATTTTGATCGAGAGTGGATAATCTAAAAGCAGTTTGGGAGGAGTGGATAGTTTAACAATTTTTAGTTCTCCAATTCATGAACGTGGTATATCTGCCCTTTCATTTAAGTCTTTTTTAACTTTTCTCAGCAATGAAAAAATGAGTTATGAAATTCCAAGAGTTAGTTTGTCTTTTTTTCCCCACTGATAAAAGAATACTTATCTGGAGTAGAGTAACAATCTCAGATGTATGTTTCTAGGGAAAGCATCATAAAATCTAAGTTGGTGGTATTTAGTAAAATCTCATTAATTCAAATTTGAAGGACATGCTTGGATTTGTGAAAAGTCTTAAGTAGCCTGAAAAATGAGACTTTATTAAACAACTGTTGCCATGTAGAAGTATTATAGGAGATGTGTTTTAAGAAATAGATAAGCAGAGTTGTATGTTTATGTAAAATGCTATTTTTATAGCCCTTAGAGCATTTGCTCTCTCACTAAGATGAACTACTTTCTTCCTTTTGTTTCTTATCTTAGGAAATCACTTTCTTATATTTTAGAAGTGGCTTTCCTCCCATTTTTACCTAAATATTCATGTTTGTTTAATTAGAAGGATATGAACTTAGGAATTTTTATATTTAGAAATAGAATCCCTCTTCTTATGAAACTACTTCTATAGTCCTATTAAGTTACCATCCTTTTTAGGAGCCTATTAAATCTATGGATCCTTATGATTTCAAGAGAATTGAAGCCTAAAACTACATTCAGGATGGCATATCACCTTTAAAAATTAAACTAAATTCAAATTGATTTTATTAAGAATGTTCTCTAATTATTTGACATTAGTTGTGATAAGTCTTCAAACTTCATGAAGCCAGATTTTGTAGAGACTGAATTGACCTGACATAGCATATTATGTATATATATTATAAATGTGAATCTATAAACACTTATCGAATGCCTAAAGCAACTAACATTAAACTCCACCCTTGTTTTAAGCAGTTTATAAAACAGTGATCCTGTGGGATGGGGGTTACAAGGGAGGCTCAAGAGGGAGGACATATCACCAGGTGGTCAATACAGAAACCAATAGATTATATTCTTTGCAGCCAAAGATGGATAAATTCTATATAGTCAGCAAAAACAAGACCTGGAGCTGACCGTGGCTCAGATCATGAGCTCCTTATTGCAAAATTCAGGCTTAAATTGAAGAAAGTAAGCAAAATCACTAGACCATTCAGGTATGACATAAATCCCTTGTTTATACAGTAGAGGTGACAAATAAATTCAAGGGATTAGATCTGGTAGACATACTGCCTGAAGAACTATGGACAGAGGTTCATAACACTGTACAGGAGGAGGTGACCAAAGTCATCCCAAAGGGAAAAAACACGCAAGAAGGCAAAATGGTTGCCTGAGCGGTCTTACACATAGCTGAGAAAAGAAGTGAAAGGCAAAAGAGAAAGGAAAAGATCTACCCAACTGAATGCAGCATTCCAGAGGATAGCAAGGAGAGATAAGAAAGCCTTAAAGTGAACAATGCAGAGAAATAGAGGAAAATAATCGAATGGGAAAGACTACAAGAAAACTGAAGATACCAATGGAACATTTTGTGCAAAGATGGGTGCAATAAAGGACAGAAACAGCAAGGACCTAACAGAAGCAGAAGAGATTAAGAATAGGTGGTAAAAATACACAGAATTATGCAAAAATGCTTTTAATGACCTGGATAACAATGATGCTATGATCACTTACCTAGAGCCTGACATCCTTGATTGTGAAGTCAAATGAGCCTTAGGAAGCATTACTAAGAACAAAGCCAGTGGATGTTTTCCAGTTGTTTTCTAGTTCAGATCCTAAAAGATGATGTTAAAGTGCTGCACTCAATATGTCAGAATATTTGAAAAACTCAGCAGTGGCCACAGGACTGGAAACAGTTTTCATTCCAATCCCAAGAAGGGCAATGCCAAAGAATGTTCAAAGTACCACACAATTGCACTCATTTCACATGCTAGCAAGGTAATGCTCAAAATTCCTCAAGCTAGTCTTCAACAGTATGTGAACTGAGAACTTCTAGGTATACAAGCTGGATTTAGAAAAGGCAGAGGAACCAGAGATCAAATTGCCAACATCATAGAAAAAGGAATTCCAGAAAAACCTCTGCTTCACTGACTATGCTAAAACCTTTGACTCTGAGGATCACAACTGTGGAAAATTCTTAAAGAGATGGGAACACTAGATCACCTTACCTGCCTCCTGACAAACCTGTATATGGGTGAAGAAGCAACAGTTAGAACCATGGAGCAATAGACTGGTTCAAAATTGGGAAAGGAGAATGTCAGGCTGTATATTGTCACCCTGATTATTTAACTTATATGCAGAGTATATCATGTGAAATGCCGGGCTGGATGACTCATAAGCTAGAATTAAGATTGCCAGGAGAAACAACCTGATATGGTTATTGCCATATCAACAACCTCAGATATGCAGATGATACCATTTTAATAGCAGAAAGCAAAGAGGAACTAAAGAGCCTCTTGATGAGGGTGATAGAGGAGAGTGAAAAAGGTAGCTATAAATTCAACATTCAAAAAACTAAGATCATGGCGTCTGGTCTCATTACTTCTTGGCAAATAGGTGGGGATAAAGGGAAAGAGTGGCAGATTTTATTTTCTTGAGCTCCAATATCATTGCGGATGGTGACTGCAACCACAAAATTTAAACACACTTGCTCCTTTGGAGAAAAGCTATGACAAACCTACATAGAAAGTTAAAAAGCAGAGATATCTTTTGCAAACAAAAGTCAATCTAGTCAAAGCTGTGGTTTTTCCAGTAGTCTTGTATGGATGTGAGAATTGGACCATAAAGAAGGCTGAATGTCAAAGAACTGATGCTTTCGAATTGTGGTGCTGGAGAACTCTTGAGAGTCCTATGGACAGCAAGGAGATCAAACCAGTTGATGCTAAAGGAAATCACCTGAATATTCATTGGAAATACTGATGCTGAAGCTAAAGCTCCAATATTTTGGCCACCTGATGCTAAGAGCTGACTCATTTTAAAAGACCCTGATGCTGGGAAGAGTTGAAGGGAGGAGGAGAAGAGGATGAAAGAGGATAAGGTGGTTGGATGGCATCACCAAATCAATGGAAATGCATTTGAGCTAACTGTGAGAGATAGTGAAGGACAGGGAAGACTGGCGTGCTGCAGTCCATGTGGTTGTAAAGAGTTGGAGGACTTAGCGACTGAACAGTAGCTGTTTGGCCACCTGATGCTAAGAGCTGACTCATTTTAAAAGACCCTGATGCTGGGAATAGTTGAGGGGAGGAGGAGAAGAGGATGAAAGAGGATAAGGTGGTTGGATGGCATCACCAAATCAATGGAAATGCATTTGAGCTAACTGTGAGAGATAGTGAAGGACAGGGAAG
>SJYV01022707.1:398468-416188 GCA_006410875.1 Neotragus pygmaeus
AAGAATTGATGCTTTTGAATTGTGGTGTTGGAGAATACTCTTGAGAGTTCCTTCGACTGCAAGAAGATCCAACCAGTCCATCCTAAAGGAAATCAGTCCTGAATATTCATTAGAAGGACTGATGCTGAAGCTGAGACTCCAATACTTTGGCCACCTGATATGAAGAACTGACTCATTGGGAAAGATCCTGATGCTAGGAAAGATTGAAGGCAGGAGAGTGGGATGACAGAGACTGAGATGGTTGGATGGCATCACCGACTCAATGGACAAGAGTTTGAGTAAGCTCTGGGAGTTGGTGATGGACAGGGAGGCCTGGTGTGCTGCAGTCCATGGGGTCGCAAAGAGTCGGACATGACTGATCGACTGAACTGAACTGAACTGATAAGCAACACCCAAGTAAGACACAGAGCATTTCTCATTTCTTCAGAAAGTTTTCTTGTGCCCTTCCCATAATGGTTTACCTCCTCACTAGGCAGTCATTTTCTGATTTTTATAATTTAAGATTAGTTTTGCCTTGGACTTAGTATATGTGGAATTACACAATTTGTATTCCCTTGTGTCAGCTAGCTTGATCATTTTTTCCAGGGCCCAACACCTGTTCAAAACACTCTCAATGATTCTTTGCTTTTTGAACCAGATGTAAACTTTTTGCCTGGGTGTCCAAGCTAGCTACCATATGGTTGCTACCTTCCTCTCCTGGCTTAACTTCCACTACTACTCTGCATTTATTATTTGCTTTTTCCTGAGTGCCTTTTCTCATGCAAGACCTTCTATTTGACTCTTACCTCTGTTTCCAGCTGTTCAAGTCTTAATCATTTGAATGGATTCTTTGAAGTTCATATCAGGTACCAGTTACTCCATGAATTTTCTTGGTTCTTCTAATGTGATGGTTCTCAAGTGCTTTTTTCTCTCTTTTAAATCCTCATCCCAAGATCATCATAGAAACTTCTTTTACACTCAGAACAATTGTTCTCAACTTTTCAAACATCATTCTTCCCCTGTCCCCTATCCCTCTAATCACTGCTCCCTACAAAATGCATCGCACATTTTTTGGATACCCTGTTGCACTTTTTAATGGAGGATGCATGGTTCCTGGTTTCCATGCTCTGGAATCTGACTATGGGGGTTGAAATTCTCATTCTGCCAACTATATGTCCCTGGGTGGATTAACTAATTTCTCTGCATCTAGTTTCTTCCTCTATAAAATGGACATAAGTATTGTATACTATGTCATGGGCTCTTGTGAGTTTTAAGTAGTAGTAAAGTAAGTAGTAAAGTCGCTCAGTCGTGTCCGACTCTTTGCGACCCCAAGGACTGTAGCCTACCAGGCTCCTCCCTCCATGGAATTCTCCAGGCAAGAGTACTGGAGTGGGTTGCCATTTCCTTCTCCAGGGGATCTTCCCAACCCAGGGATAGAACCCGGGTCTCCTGCATTCCAGGCAGATGCTTTAACCTCTGAGCCACCAAATGTCATTAAATGCTTATTATTTAGTAAAGACTCAGTAAGTGATACCTATTATTGCTACTGCTGCTAAGTCGCTTCAGTCATGTCTGACTCTGTGTGACCCCATGGACTGCAGCCCACCAGGCTCCCCAGTCCCTGGGATTCTCCAGGCAAGAGCGCTGTAGTGGATTGCCATTTCCTTCTCCAATGNCTGGCCCTGGTAGCACTCTGATCTGATCTCCTCTTAGGTTCCCTTTGCTGACCTGCCCTAGCCACACAGGCCTTCTTGCTGTCCCCTGAACCACCAGGCTTCTGTAGGGTTTCTGCACTCTATGTCCCTTCTTCCTGGAATGACCTCCCCTCAGATATCTGCAGGGCTCACACCCATTTCCTCCAGTCTTCTCAGTGAGGCTGATGAAACAAAATTTATATTTTAAAGCAAGACAAGGAAAACTGAACATAAACCTCTTTCTGTGTTTGTTCAGGCCTCTATAGATACAGTGTGTAGCTGTCTTATACATTAACCAGCGATCCTCAAAGATGAGAATGCTGGCTTGAATGTCAGGAGCTATTTTTTCTCTTTCTTCTGACCCTACAGTGTCAGAATTTCTGTGACAGTAACTTTAAAAAAATAACTTTCTTTCCCAACTCTGTTGGGAGTCATGGTGACTTGCTGCTTGGTTTGCATGCTTATGCAGACTATGTATGCTTGGTGAACTTTATATAAAATATTTATGTGTCATATTGATGTACGATCTTATATCTGAAAAATGTATATGAGTGTGCCTTTGACTTCTAACAGGTGAAATAATTCTCAGAGCTCTCTGAGAATCTGCTTCCTGTGTTATAATCCTCAGTTTGGTTCAAATAAAATTCCTTTTTCTTCCACTGCACTTATAACCTCTTGAAAAGATTATAAAATTTACTTGTTAATGTGTATTATCTATCTCCCTACCTGCTCTTTCACTCCCAATTGAAAGATCCATAAATGACAGGTTTTATCTTTTTTTGATTTACTTGGTTCATTTTGTATGCCTAGCAATTATCTCAAGGCCTAGTACATTGTTAGTAATCAATAAAATGTGTGGAATAAATTTGTTCACAAATGTGTCCAGCTCAGTGCTAACAGTGAGAAATACAGAGGTCTTTCCTGGCTCTCGAACTTTTAATTAATCAATTTTAGGATTTCTGTGTGTGTGCTAAGTCACTTCAGTTGTGTCTGACTCTTTGTGACCCTATGGACTATAGCCCACCAGGCAGGCTCCTCTGTCCTTGGGACCCTCCAGGCAGGAATGCTGGAGTGGGTTGTCATGCCCTCCTCCAGGGAATCTTCCTGACCCAGGGATTGAACCCATGTCTCTTACATCTCCTGCATTGGCAGGCAGGTTCTTTACCACTAGTGACACCTGGGAAGCCCAGAAAGAGTCAGACTCATGTCTGTCGTCTCCTCTTTTCCGATGCTTCTCACAGCCTCTCAGACAGCTTCCCATCACCTGTGAGGTGAGCCCCGTTTCCCAAGCATGGCATATAAGAGCCTTTCAGTCTGCATTCAGCCTGTGTGGCTAGCCTTCGTTTTTCTTTCTCTTCTGGGTTACTGCCAACTCCAGCTTCGTTTAAAAACTTGCTCTTTATCTAATAGGCCATATGCTATAGTTTCACACCTCTGCAAAATGTTTTTCACTAACTCAAATGCTTCTTCTTCCCATTTTTGCTTGGAGAATCTATGCTTGTCGTTTGAATCTCAGCTCTTATGTTACTTCCTCTGTGAAGCCATTTTTTTTTTTTAAAGCTTCACTTGGGGAGGCAGTTGGTCACTGCACCCTGCTTCCCAGAACGCCACCTATCATGTGCCTTACTTACTTACACTTTCACCGTGTTCTGTTTGGTCTCCAGGAATGGGGCTTTCTTCTCTTCTTCTTTGCTTTGCCAATACCTAGTCCAGGGCCTATTCACAGAATATACAGTACACTAAGAAAACGTTTCTTTCATCACTTAATGATGATATGAGTTATAATGGATAATGCAGACATCTAAGGATTTTGAATTTAAAAATAGAAAACTGTCAGTTGTCGTCTGAGAAAGTCTAGAAGACATCTTATAAATGCTCTGTGGATGAAGCATTCATTCGTCTACTCACTGCCATAGAGTAGTTATTAAGTACAAGGAATTAATGGGTTCAGCACCTAGCCCTGCCGCTTGTGTCAGGCTTAACCTCATTGAATTCCTCATCTCTAAACCTCCACCTAGTCTATGAAGTGGAGAAGAATGTTGGTGCCTACCTACCTATAGTATTGGTGGAAAGATTTAATTTCAGTGAATATAAAGTGACTGCCATATATTCAATACTAAATACATAAATAAAATGGCAGTAAAGCCTTCAAGAGGAGTTAATATTTGTACAGCATAATTTTAGATTTAAATTGCATTAAATAGATTGAGCAAAATGATAAACCAAAGACGTTGGTCATTTACCCAAAAAAGTCACTTTTTTTGTTACTTTGTGTGTTCATCCTTCAGAATTATCTCTGACACTCATCTTTTTTTTTCTATTTAGAGACCTCATTTGAGGTGACAAATTGAGTATTTTAAATGTTTAAATGAAGAGAATTTAGAAATGGCTATTATAAATAGTTGTAACCTGAGAGTTGTATGTTTCAGCAGAACCATTTAATTACAGCATGTGACAGTCTTAGTGTTGTTTATAAGATGGGTTAGGGAGAGGTTTTACCAAGTGGAGCACTTGATTGCAAGAATGGAATCTCTCCCAGAATGTATGGTGGTCCCAGTAATATGGTGTCCAGATGACAGAACTTTGTTTAGAGTATTCTATTAGAAATTTAAAACCATGCAAATATGCACGTCCAGAAATGATTTTACACTGGCTAATGTCTGGCACTTTATACTCTTTGTGCATTGTCAGAAAACTTCCTAGGCTGGCAATAATTAAAGGATTTGGATTAAATAGATATAATGCGAAGTCTGACATCTGAGGGTATGTTAGCCAGCTCAATACCAGGTGTTGGAGGCTAGGGATGTTTTTTATGGTTATACATCTCCATGGCAAATTTTTATTCTAGAAATTGGTGTGAGAGAATACGCTGAGAAAATAAACCAAGACACAAAAAATGATTTAAAAAATCAGCTTGGAAGTCAGGGATTTATTTTCCCTGTCCCACTCTAATGTATTTGCAGAAATACCACCAGTACAGATGAAACAAAGTATTCTTTAATTCATTAAAACATATCATGTTTAGCTGCTAGAGATCCAGCATATTACAAGACAGAAATAGCCCTTCCCTCATGAAGCTTATCAGTCCAGTTTGGCTCAGTCTTGTCCGACTCTGCGACCCCATGGACTGTAGCACGCCAGGCTTCGCTGTCCATCACCTACTCCTGGAGCTTACTTAAACTCATGTCCATTGAATCAGTGATGCCATCCAACCATGTCATCCTCTGTCATCCCCTTCTCCTCCTGCTTTCAATCTTTCCCAGCATCAGGAACTTTTCAAAATGAGTCAGTTCTTCGCATCAGGTGGCCAAAGTATTGGAGTTTCAGCTTCAGCACCAATCCTTCCAATGAATATTCAGGACAGATTTCCTTTAGGATGGACTGGTTAGATCTCCTTGCAGTCCAAGGGACTCTCAAGAGTCTTCTCCAGCACCACAGGTAAAAAGCATCAATTCTTAGGTGCTCAGCTTTCTTTATGGTTCAATTCTCATATCCATACATGACTGTTGGAAAAAGCATAGCTTTGACTAGACGGACCTTTGCTGGCAAAGTAATGTCTCTGCTTTTTAATATGCTATCTAGGAGCAAGAGTCTTAATTGCATGGCTGCAGTCACCATCCCTGTTGATCTTGGAACCCAAGAAAATAAAGTCTCTCACTGTTTCCACTGTTTCCCCATTTATTTGCCATGAAGTGATGGGACCGTATACTGTGATCTTAGTTTTCTGAATGTTGAGTTTTAAGCCAACTTTTTCACTCTCCTCTTTTCAATTTCATCAAGAGGTTGTTTAGTTCTTCTCTTTCTGCCATAAGGGTAGTGTCATCTGCATATCTGAGGTGATTGATATTTCTCCCGGCAGTCTTGATTCCAGCTTGTGTTTTGTCCAACTCTGCTTTTCGCTTGATGTACTCTGCATATAAGTTAAACAAGCAGGGTGACAATGTACAGTCTTGACATACTCCTTTCCTGATTTGGAACCAGTCTGTTGTTCCATGTCTAGTTCTAACTGTTGACCTGCATGAAGCTTTTAGTTTGATGAATAAAGCAGACAGTAAATATTTGCCAAAGTGCCAAGATAATCAGGCTATTGCTACAGATAAGGCAGTCAGAGAAAACTTTTCTGTTGACTTGAGAGGTGTGGAGCCTTGTGAAGAGGGGCCTTTCAGGCACAGGGGCTCAGCGTGTACAAAGGTTGTGACCGGGCAGAGAACCTGAGTCTTGGTGCAGTAAAGGGGCCAGTGGAGCAGGAGTGAAAGTGGGAGCCCGATTAGGAGGCTGTTATGTAAAATAAGAAGCTGTGGTGGCCTGGATCACGGTGGCCGTGGTGGTGACAGAGAGAGAAGATGGTGTGTACAGGGTGTCTCTGAAAGGTGGAACTAATGGGGTTTGTTGAACTGGGTATGGGAGTGAGGTTAGATGGAGAAATCAAGGATGACTCCCAAGTTACTCACTAGAGGAACTGAATGGATGGGCGTGCCATTAACCAACACAGAAAATTATCTGAAAGAAATAGAGAAGAACACACAACAAAGGCAAAAGGAAATATGACGGTTGGCAGCTCTTAGTAGAATCTAGCCACCCACATGTTTTTATTCCCATTCTCTTGCTCTTTACCAAAATAAAAGCTTTTCATCTGCTACAGACTCTTTGAACACAGTGTAACCTGTGTGTCATCAATAATTTATGCAGTGTTCTCAAGTAAATGCACTAGTATCCAAGGCCTTGTGATTCTGATCTGGTTTATCAGAATATTTCACAGGGCAGATATGAAAGGGAAGGTTTAAAAATAAAAAAAATGCCATCATTTATTAGTATGGCACAATTTAAAGGGCTATAATTAAATTTTACCTATGGTAACTCATCTTTTTATAGGTGTGTCTAAAGGTTATTGTTCTTCCAGGACCTGTTGTACTAATACCTGCACCTTGTTAAAAGGGACCCGAACAGCTTGATTGGTATGTTGTGCTTTCAGTTGATTTTTTTCCCATGTAAATCACCAGAAAGACTTTTGGAGGTAAACTTTGTAACCTTCCACCTGACATTGGATGTAATATAGTTAGATTTTATTCTTATCTGTTGTCATTCTTTTAATAATAACATTTCTTGTTATAAACAAAGTATCTTCAGTGAAGGTGATTTAGAAAGTACAGTAAGTTATACAGTCATTTATAATTTTGATACCAAGAGGCAATAGATTTTCCAGTTTTTAAAAAAAGTTTAATTGGTATGATGCTTCATATTCTGTGCAGTTTTGTATAATCCACTTTTTTTTTTTCCACCTAACATCCTATTGTGACTTTCTATATCTTATTAACTATTACCGAAAGACATCTTAAATGGCTGTGTACCATTCTGCAGCATGGAGCTATCATTTTCCTGTTGTTGAGTATTTAGATTATTTGCTGTTTTTTGTAGAGAACTTTAAAATGAAGAGAAGAAGTCAGACAATTTTTACAGAACACAAAGTTTTAACGACAATTTTTACAGAACATAGAGTTTTAACGAAAGAAGCAATCTGCTATTCAAAGAAAAAGTCATTTGTAAAACTGTAAACTTCTCCAGGAAGCTTTAGAAGAATGCTTGGGGCATCTGAACAATAGCAGTAAAAAGCCCTAATCTCCTGGGCTCTCTGCTCTTGCAGTGCTTTCCTGTGTCCTGGAGGTGCCAGAGATAAACAGGGACTCCCTTTGCCAAGCTTCTCAGCATCGTTTCTCACTGAAATCTTTGCCCTGGTCCTTTGGAATCTCTATTTCCACTTGTAGCTGGCACCTCTGAATCTTGCTTGGTAGCACTGCAGGAACTAAGGAGGTAGGCACAGGCCTCTTAGGACAGTTTTGGGCTACCAGATTTGCATAGATCCATCCTCAGCCCTGTCCTCCCCTAGGGCAATCCCTCAAGTCTCAGCAGGGTGCATCCGTCTAATTATCCACAAGGGAAGCCCATAGCTAGTATAGATTATAGCTAGTATATATTACTGTATATTGTATTTTTAAAACCTATGCACATACCCATTAAGGTATGAATTGCATCTGTTAAAACTATAAAATGAGACAAAAGAAGCCAGTCAGTGAAAAAGAGGCATTGCTTGGTAATGTTGTTTCTCTCTGCTGACCTTTTCCATTACTGGAGTTGTCAGTCAGGCTAGATCCTCTGGTGCCATAGTGCAAGGCTATCAGTCCTTCAGGGATCAGAAACTACTTTACCCCACTGTCAACAACTGGTGTCACATGTAATGTGCGCATGCCTCATGTTAAAGGTGGTGATGGGTAGAGCTGGACTTGAAGTCTGCCTAGAAGGTGACAATTATTTTTGTATTTCCCTCCTCTTCTTAAGGGCTTCCCTGGTGGCGCAGAGGTAAAGAACTTGCCTGCCAATGCGGGAGACTCAGGTTCAATCCCTGAGTCAGAAAGATCCCCTGGAGAAGGAAATAGCAACCCACTCCAGTATTCTTGCCTGAAGAATCTCATGGACAGAGGAGCCTGGTGGGCTGCAGTCTACGGGGTTGCAAAGAGTCAGATACAACTTAGCTACTAAACAACAGTAAACCTCTTCTTAAAAGGACATGGTGCTTCCCTGGAGGTTCAGTGGTAAAGAATTTGCCTGACAGTTCAGGAGAGGCAGAAGATGAGAGTTCAATCCCTGAGGAAGGAAGATCCTTGGAGGAGGAAACTGCAACCCACTCCAGTATTCTTGCCTGGAGAATTCCATGGACAGAGGAGCCTGTTGGGCTACAGTCCATGGGGTTGTAAAACAGTCGGACATGGCTTAGCGACTAAACGACAGCAATGAGCTAGAATATAAAAGAGCTTTGCCTTTGTCTGGTCATTCCTTTGTCACACTTAGTCTGTACTATAAATATGCTGTGCTTGCGGACAGGGTAACATGTTGTGCTTTCTTTTAGTTTGATAATTTGGCAGATAAATCTTCCTGGGTGAAGTACAAGATGATTTAGCTTGCTAAGCTCTGTGTGAGCATTTTCCCAATACACAAATTGTTTAAAAAAAAAACAAAACAGTATTTCTGATGGACATAGTTGCTATGGAATTCTTTATGGGATGTTATCAGGGAATGACAGCAGAGAAACAAGTTCAGATTTTAGCAGTACATCCATCTCATTTTCCTTTGCAGAGAAGAAGAAATATGGGCTAGTTAAAAGGAAAATCAGTTGGATTAGGAAGGTCTTATATTTAGTGATGATGTGGTATAAGGAACCCTAGACAAAATTCATGTTGGTCATGTGTTAACACCTCTTATTAGTCGTATGAATCTGGGATTTACAATCAGGTGTTTGTAACATGCACCAACCACTACACTGTACTTAACCTACCTACCTCCCATTTTGCTTAGTGGGGTAGTGGGGTTTTATTTATCTGATAAAATATTTATATCTCTGATAATTGATGTTCATATTTTAGTAAATTCCCAGTACCTTCCTGTGCTCTTCTTTCTTTTAGTCCAAATTGTTAGTAGGACTTTTTGTTCCAGCATAACCATCTAGGTGAGATGGGAATATTGATTTGTGCCAGGTGCAAAAGAGTTTCAGTACATTTCTGAAGAGTATATTGCTTACTCAGACTTATGTGAGTTATGCAAGATTAGACAGGATAAAATAGAAGAACATGTGAATTGGAAATAGCTTTGAGCATAAAAGGAAGTCTTCTACAGCAGTGTCACTTGGGTGGATTCTGGTGGTATACTGCACGGTCCTAACTTTGATCCCGCCCATTTCAACACTGTATCAGTATCTGGAGTGAAGAAAATGGATACTGCTTATCAGCAACTTGTGTATGATCTAAAGCTGTAGATTTAGTTTTCATTAATTCCTTATGTTTTATTTTTACGTAATGATTTGAAAGGTAAACTTAAAATCTAGTGATTTTAAATTTTGGCCAGTTTAAACCTTTTTATAAATATGCTTAGAGCTGTATTTCACTATTTATCTCATTATACTTATATATTCATTATTTTTTCAATTGAGATATGATCGACATATAACACTGTATTAGTTCTAGATGTATAGCATAATGATTTGGTTTATGTCCAAATTAATTCATTCTTAGTATATCTGAAAGTGCCTTTATTTTGCCATAGGAGTGATGGAAAACTGGTCTAGGACAAAACTAAAACAAGAATTTTAAATTTATTAGACCAGGGACTGTTTCTTCTACTTCTTTGTTTTTCATATAGTTCTCAACATTATAGTTTGGATATAACTGACATTCTTTTCATAATGTTGATTTGATGTGATTAAAAAAAAAAGTACTAAGCCTTAGGGAGTTGTAAGATATTGTTTACATGCTTTGAGTTAGGGCTCCTCCTAATAGACTGTTTGAATTATGTACTAAAACATCTGTGCTTGATTATTTGGCATCAGATGCCTAAACACAGAAAATAATAGCCCAATTTAAGACCTGACATCCACTAGTTATTATGTTATTTCAGATACATAGTAAATCATCAATTTGAATATAGTATATGGAGCTTCTTTTTTTGAACTTATTTTTCCTTTTAATAGAATGCTTTTGAAAAGAATTGTTTAGTAGACGAGTCGAGAGATCTGACCTTTGTCACTGTCGTATGTGATGTCACTATGTCATATGCGAATGTGACCTGTCACTTCTTGGGATCAGGTATTTGTGCTTGAGAGTAAAGTAAGAGGGTTAAAAATCAAGATCCCTTCAGACTCTTTTTCAAGTCCTGTTACCATCTGTGGAGTCTGGCAGCTACGGTAATCCTATCAGAGTAGGATGTTTTGCAGAACCCCAGTTGGTTTGAGGCAGTGCCTCTGACTCCTCTGACTTAGGGTAACAGCTGTTTCTTGTGTGTGGGCCACAGAGTCTAGGATTTATGTAAGCTGTCATTGGAAAGCATGCTCATTTTTCATGAGTTTTTATTTTGAAATTCTTTATAAATTGTATTTGTGAGTGTCAGGAGTATCAGGAATGTTGCCTAACTTGTGAATGAGTGACTGGAAACACATCTGCTTTTGCTTTTTGAGAACAGACTATTCTTTAACTCAGGTTATCTATCTAAATAAGACAGGCAAATCCATAACACATTTTCTTTTTGCAGAAGAGCAATTATTTCCCATATAACTTGCATGATGGAAATTTTTTTGTTTTTATTTCCCACTAAAACATAAACTTTAGCTTTATCTGTTTAGAAATTAATGATCAGTTTGCATAAAAAAGTTAATGTGGAAAATGTAAAATGTGTTCTACTAATACCCTTTGCTGTACATCTTTTCTTTTGGTTGTTAATGCAGAACTCTTTTTCATGAAGGAACATTGTACTTCTTTACTTAAAGGCTAAATTTGCTTTGATTTCATGGTTCAATGTGGTGAAATTGAGTATCAGAAACAAGTGTCGAAAAAGAGAAATGCTCTTGAATTATAAATCCTATATTCATAGCTATCCTGTGTCTTATGAGAAATTACAATCTAGAAAAGTTTTGGTTGTCCATACTTATACAAATACCATATGATGGTATCAAAGAAATAGGAAATACGATTTCTGCTCTTGAGTAGAAATAATTTGAAAGGGAAATGAGAAGAAATGTTTTAAGTTAAGAAATGTTCATGCATGTCTAACACATGCTGCTGCTGCTAAGTTGCTTCAGTTGTGTCTGACTCTGTGCAACCCCATAGACGGCAACCCGCCAGGCTAGAATAACACAAATCATGGCAACGTTGTATATGCATGTGTGTGTGATATTTCTGGCACATATAACTGTATATATGAAATTTCTGTCAATTTGAAATGTATACATCTAGATTTATTCTAGAATTGAGAATAATGTTATTCCTCAGAAACTTCATATCATAAATGTAGTGCTTTGGTCAAATGTACTGTGAAGTATAGGACTACTTTTTTTTTTTAAGTTGGGCGTATACTTGCTTTACAATTCTGTATTGGTTTCTGCTGTATAAAGAAGTGAAACAGTTATATGTATACATATATCCCCTCTATCCCACCACAGAGCTATCCTCTGCTATCCCATCTGTGTCACCACAGAGCACCAATATTAGATCAAATTCTAAGATGCCGAATAATTATCAGTTACATTTTAATTTGTTTCTGACCTTGAGCCTTAAGCTTCTACCAGTTTATAGGATTTGATGCTTAAATATTAAAATTAAATATTACTGTCTTCCCCGGTGGCTCAGACGGTAAAAAGTCTGCCTACAATGCAGGAGACCCAGGTTCGATCCCTGGGTCAGGAAGATTCCCTGGAGAAGGAAACGGCAACCCACTCCAGTACTCTTGCCTGGAAAGTCCCATGAACAGAGGAGCCTGGTAGGCTACAGTCCATGGGGTTGCAAAGAGTTGGACACAACTGAGCGACTTCACTACGCTCTATAAAATTAAGTTTTGAAATTTCATATTCATTTGATCAGTGTAACTAGTCAAGGCATATGCATTAGCATCTTTTGCTTTGAAGGCCTGTGGTGTAGCCAAGCCCCATGGATAGGAAAGGAAGGGTCTGCTAAACATGAATGGTGGGTGGATCTAGACAGTGGCGGGTCAGCGAAGAAGAGTTTGTACATCACAAAGGTCAAAATGGTCTAAAAACTATGGAATCAGTTGAAGCAGAATGTGTAGACAAGGCAAGCAGAGTATCAGGTAATTCGACTGTGACACCATGTATAAGGGGAAATGTTTCTAATTACAGTGCTGAATTAATTTTCCTTTGCCTCTTTCACAATTCCAAATGAGTGGAAAACCTTGTCTCTTTCTAGGTGTTTTGCAGCTAGAACAGATGGTGGGCCTTCAAGTATGTTTTGAACTAAGTAAAGGCTGGGGCATAGAAATAGAATCACAGAGATCTTGATATATATAACAGTCTCAAGAAATAGGCATGAAGCTTCTTCACTCTGAGAGCAACAGAAAGCAAGTATTAGAAAGCCAAAACATTCTTTCCATGTGCATGCAGCATTTTAATTTATAAATCCAGTCCGTGAAAAACTAATTTATGCATATAATATAATTTTAGTCAAATTCAGTCTGAGATTTTTGGGGAGAACTTGAAAGAATGATCTAATGGAAAAATAAATAAGGGAGCTTTCCAGGGAACTTTCCAAATAGAAGAGCAGTGAGTAATAATGGTTAAAAAGTATAAACACAGATCTATGGAACAATACTTGAGTCTAGAAATAGATTCAGCAATATATAAACAATATAATGAAATACGTTCCAAAAAAAGAAAGATTAAAGTTGTGTTGGGGAGCTAAGTAGCAGTTTTTTAAAATTATTTGCATCGACTTATTTAACTATATACCAATGTAAAATTGAAATAAATTAGTGAACTTAATGAAAAAATTGATGAATTAATGAAAAACTGTTATAGAAAACCTAAAGTAACGTAAAACAGAATATATATAATGGAACTGAGAGAGGATATATCTTTGGGGGCTTAAAGAAATAGAGAAACAAAGAAAAATATAGATTTGAAAACTATTTTAAATGTATATTTGATAAGTTTTTAGAATGAGGGGGGAAAATAGACATGCACCTATATGACTGATAAGGAATATGTATAAAACACAGTCATCCCTTGAAATCTATAGATTATTGGTTCTAGGACTCCTGCAGATACCAAAATCTGTGGATGTTCAAGTTCCTTGTATAAAATGGTATAGTATTTACATTTAACTTAAGTACATCTTCCCATATACTGTAAATAATCTGTAGGCTCCCATATACTGTAAACAGTCTGCCAGGCTCCTCTCTCCATGGAATTCTCCAGGCATGAATACTGGAGTTGAATAGCCATTCCCTTCTCCAAGGGATCTTTCCGACTCTGGGATTGAACCCAGGCCTCTTGCATCTGAGCCACCAGAGAAGTTCCTAGTTTACTTAATACAATGTTATAAATACAATGCCAATACTCAGCTAATTCAAGTTTTGCTTTTTGGAACGTTCTGAAATCTTTCTTCAAAGTGTGTTTAATTGTGGTTGATTGAATCCACAGATGGGGAACCTGAGGATATGGAGGGTTGTAGTATAAAGCACTGGTTTGCTTTTATCCCTCAAACATCAAGCCTTTTTTAGATGAATGGGCAAAACAGATAATTCACAGAAAGGGAAATAGAAGTAGTAAAGTGAACAAGAAAAAAAAGTTCTTCATAATTCTGTATCAAAGACTTTGTGCAAATTTATAATACATAGATGACACTTTTAAATTATTGAGGTAATTCCCCCCTTCCATCACAAAAAGAGAACATCTCATATTGGCATATTTGCAGCAAAATTTGTATGTTTTTATTTTAAAAAGAAACCAGGAACTGTTCATTGCTGATGAAGTCATTGGCACAGTTCCTCCTGGGAATGAAAAAAAAAAAAAAAAAGTAAACCACAGAAAAGTAGAAAAATTGCTAAAACCCTTTGGGCTAGTAATCCTGTCCCTAGCAATCCATCCCAAGTAATACGTGTTCACACCATGATCAGACTGTATTGTTTCCCACAGTAGCAGATAATTGGAATTAACCTTAATGTTCATCAGAAGAGAAATGGTATGTTAGTGATGTTATGTCACTAACTTAGTATATCATCATGACATAATCTCATCAAATCATTACAATGAAAACTATGACGTGCACTTAAGGTGTCGTGTTAAATGGAATAGAACCTATAATACGATTTCAACAATAATAAATGTGTGTGAAAGCTAGTAGGTAGTAATGAAAGTAATTCCAATAAAATGATAGCTTACGGGATATTTAAAAATAATTAACATAGTGTTTAGTGTAATATTGCTTTTTCTATAAATAAATAGAAAAAGAAAATCTTAATTCCTCGCTTGTAAAGCCAATTATAAGCATCATGGAATCGAAACTCCCAGACATGGAGTTTCAGATCTCTGAGGTGAGTGGGTGTTAGGAAATGAGATAGATCAAATATTTGGCCTTTTTCTTATAGTCCCTCTCATGCAATTCAACTCTAAANATAGAAAAAGAAAATCTTAATTCCTCGCTTGTAAAGCCAATTATAAGCATCATGGAATCGAAACTCCCAGACATGGAGTTTCAGATCTCTGAGGTGAGTGGGTGTTAGGAAATGAGATAGATCAAATATTTGGCCTTTTTCTTATAGTCCCTCTCATGCAATTCAACTCTAAAGACTCCTTCACTAGCAGGAGAAGCAGTGAGGGCAGGTTTCACAAGTTTTAAGCCCATTAGCCCAGCCTTCTCACTGTCCAGCTTGCTGAAATTTATTTGAACGTTTTACAACTTTTATGTCTGTGTGGTGGGGGTGAAAGGAGGGGAGGTAAAAATAACCTATGATGATTTTTACAGGTAATTTGAAGCAGATAATTTATGATGTAAAATAATTAGATAACCAAAGAACAGCTTATATAAATGATCTAAATCCCAGATTAAGTGATAAGAAAAAATCAGATGTAAATGCTCTACTCTTCAGGGAACATTAGTCAGGAAGTTTGAATTTTACTTCTCTACATCAGAGAGGAAGAATATAAGCTGAAATAGTACTGTAAATGGCAGGTCTGAATCCATAGGTAGCAAAGATGGAGGCTTGCATATGAGTGGGTACTGGAGAGTGATGCTGGCGTGAAAAGGAAGTGTGTAGCCATCACGATGACAGGAAAAGAGAATAAACAACAGTTACACTAGTTGTCACTTGGAGAATTAATATATAGGACAAAGCTTAAGAATCCAAGCCCATTTTTCAGACTGTATTTGTAGTTTGTCCTCTATTATAAAGGATTCCGTGTTGTCACTGGTTTGATGGAGTATTTAGTCATTTGGGGCTGCCATAACAAAATACCATAGACTAGATGGTTTAAACAACAGAAATTTCTCAGAGCCTGGAGGGTGAGAATTCCACGATCAAAGTGCTAGTGTTTCCCGTCTCTGATGCACCCTCTGTCTTCCTGGCTTGCAGACAACCACTTTTTTGGCATATCCTTGCGTGGTGCGTACACACACACACACAGACACACCACAAAGAGAAAGCGCTCTGTTGTCTCTTCTTATTAGGGTATTGATCGCATCATGAAGGTTCTGCTCTCATGACCATCTAAACCTGATTGTCTCCAAAGCCCCAACTCCAAATACATTGGAGGTTAGAGTTTCAACATACAAATTTAGGGGGACACAGTTCTTTCCATAGCGAATGGTAATCTTGCCAACAGGCCCTTATCTTATATTTTTTTAACCTTAAAGCAGAGAGCTCATTGCACATGTACTGCCATGGAGATCAGAGTCATTATTGATTAATTAAAAGTGATAGCTTTTAATTTTGTACTCATTGTGATATGAAATTCAATCACACTTTCATAGTAGTCCTTGGAATTTATTTATAAAAGAGTTAGTCTCCTGTTAGAATGCTAAGCAGCAATAGATCAGTTCACTTATTTATTTTTTTCCCTTTTCTAACATGTTTTAAATGTGCTAAATTTTCTAAGATGAAATAAATCTGTGAGATTGCCTCAAAAGATGTAATTCCACTAGTTTATGGTTAAATCTAGATTATGAACTTGCATACTTTGAAGGAAGAAAGTGAATGTTTATGTACTCTATACATCAAACATTGGATAGACTTCAGCATGAGAGATAAAGGAAGAAATCATAAATCCTTAGCTTGGCCAACACACTTTGTGACCAACCTAGTGTATCTATTTTGTGCCAAAATAATGGGTTAGTCTTGTCACTTCAGGTAGTATTATTGGTACTTCAATCCTACACTTAATCAGATAAAGTGGAGCAAAGACCCCAAACTTTCAGTTTTTTCATCTCTCAAGAGGCAGAAAAGTTAAGAAGTCCCTTGTTATTGACTTTTGCTAATTCTCTTAGCAAGACTGGGAACAGACTGTGGCTCAGATCATGAACACCATATTGGCAAATTCAGAATTAAATTGGAGAAAGTAGGGAAAACCACTAGACCATTCATGTATGACCTAAATCAAATCCTTTACAATTATATAGTAGAAGTGAGAGATAGATTTAAGGGACTAGATCTGATAGACAGAGTACCTGATGAACTATGGAGGAAGGTTCATGACATTGTAAAGAAGACAGGGATCAAGACCATCCCCATGGAAAAGAAATGCAAAAGCCAAAATGGCTGTCTGAGGAGGCCTTCCAAATAGCTGTGAAAAGCAAAGGAGAAAAGGAAAAATATACTCATTGGNTGAACTATGGAGGAAGGTTCATGACATTGTAAAGAAGACAGGGATCAAGACCATCCCCATGGAAAAGAAATGCAAAAGCCAAAATGGCTGTCTGAGGAGGCCTTCCAAATAGCTGTGAAAAGCAAAGGAGAAAAGGAAAAATATACTCATTGGAATGCAGAGTTCCAAAGAATAGCAAGGAGAGAGAAGAAAGCCTTCCTCAGTGATCAATGCAAAGAAATAGAGGAAAACAATAGAATGGGAAAGACTAGAGATCTCTTCAAGAAAATTAGAGAACATTTCATGCAAAGGGAACATTTCATGCAAAAATGGGCTAAATAAAGGACAGAAAAGGTATGGACCTAACAGAAGCAGAAGATATTAAGAAGAGGTAGCAGGAGTACAGAGACAAGCTATATAAAAAAGATCTTCATGACCGAGATAATCACGATGGTATGATCACTTATCTAGAGCCAGACATCCTGAAATGCAAAGTCAAGTGGGCCTTAAGAAGCATCACTACAAACAAAGCTGGTAGAGGTGATAGAATTCCAATTGAGCTAGTTCAAATCCTGACAGATGATGCTGTGAATGTGCTTCACTCAATATGCCAGCACATTTGGAAAACTCAGCAGTGGTCACAGGACTGGAAAAGGTCAGTTTTCATTCCAATCCCAAAGAAAGGCAATGCCAAAGAATGCTCAAACTACCGCACAATTGCACTCATTTCACATGCTAGTAAAGTAATGCTCAAAATTCTCCAAGCCAGTCTTCAACAGTATGTGAACCATGAACTTCAGATGTTCAAGCTGGTTTTAGAAAAGACAGAGGAACCAGAGATCAAATTGCCAACATCTGCTGGATCATTGAAAAAGCAAGAGAGTTCCAGAAAACCATCTATTTCTGCTTTATTGACT
>SJYV01022707.1:416937-522873 GCA_006410875.1 Neotragus pygmaeus
AGGTCCTTCTATGCTTTTTCCAGTAGTCATGTATGCAGAGTTGGACTGTAAAGAAAACTTGGCACTGAAGAATTGATGCTTTTGAACTGTGGTGTTGGAGAAGACTCTTGAAAGTCCCTTGGACTTCAAGGAGATCCAACCAGTCTATCCAAAAGGAGATCAGTCCTGAATATCAGTCCTGGAAGGACTGATGCTTAAGCTGAAACTCCAATACTTTAGCCACCTGATGTGAAGAACTGACTAATTAGAAAAGACCCGTGTCTGACTCTTAGCGACCCCATGGACTGCAGCCTACCAGGCTCCTCCGCCCATGGGATTTTCCAGGCAAGAGTACTGGAGTGGGTCGCCATTTCCTTCTCCATTTGAGGCTCTAGGCAGAATTAATTTAGAAAGAAAATCTGAGTGGTAAGGTTCTTTTTATAATATGACTGATGATTTTATGTAAATGATAAAATATAGTTCTAATTCTTTTCTCTCTCTCTCTCTTTTTTTTTTTTGCCTTAAACCAGAACAAAGATCAGATGTTTTCAGAATGATAAAACTTTTGTTTCTATTCATTTTGTTTCCTTCAGTTGAGGGGTAGTGGAGAAAGATTTTTATGCTTACATTTGTATAATTTCATCTATTGCTTTCTTGGTTTCTTCTCTTTTTCTATAGGAGCATAGTTTATTTGCTTCTAGGAAGGAGGCTGGATTTTAAAGAACATAGAAACTCAGAAAATACTTGTAGACACTGTTATCCTCCCAGTGTCCCCTTCACCCAGCTGACATAATTTTATGCAAATGTGTGCAATTTATAGCAATTTCCAACAGCCGTTGTTTATATTAATATGTATCAGTGTCTGTGTAGAGGATTTGAAGTTCAATGATTTATTGAACGTTAAATCTCTATTCTTAAAAATCGTTAGATTTCCTACTATTCATTCAATAATACAGCTATAACAACATAATATGGCATTTATTTAAAGATGCTTTTTGTTTTGCTACTTTTGGCTTTTTAATATGGTATTTTGTTAAGACATAAAAATCTTTTTTTCCTGTTTAAGATAAAAGTTTATGGGATAATATATATGAGTTTTTTCTTTTTTTTTCTCTTTTTCATTATCTGATTAAACATATTGATAAGTAAACACATAACCCTTTGCTTTTGCTTTAATTAATGCTTTCTTGGGATACTTTTAGGAAGAAATGTGATATAATTATAAGTGAGCAAAAACATTAATGAACTATCAAGGTAATTAAAAAACTACTTCCCTATATGCTTCTATCAGGGGTTTCCAGAAAAGTCTCAGAAGAATTTACTTTTTTTTTTTTTTTTTAATTGTTTAATTAACTTGAGAAAAATCCCACGTGTACCCTTACTACAAGTATGCTTCAGAGAAAGTGGTGACTGTAATGTGTACAGAGGTGTCTTTACCAGCAGGAAGACCAAAGTATTTTGTTTTTCAGGTAAAATTTGGGTATAATTTATTTTGGCAGAAGTTTAAGCATGTAAACAGGATAATTGTGTCATTTACTTTGCCGCATATCTCTTAAAATCAATCATTAAAATTAGTTGCTTCATAAACCTGTTTTATAGAAAATGTTCACTGCTTTTCTCTATGTTCCTAATTCCTTTGCCTGGACTTCTTTAGGGAAGAGTTTTCTTTATAGAACTTTCACTCCTCAGGCTGTGTCTTTGGGAAAGGACTTTTATCTGCAACAATTATGTGGTTTTTCCAGCAAGTAAGTGCTGTGGAACAAATAGATGGATTCCTGTTGTCGTCTCTACAAGCCCAAGTATTTTGGAGAAGCTTAGCAGGTACTCACTGAAAGAAAAGAAAACAAAAAACAACTTGACCTTAAAGAGAAACAAATAACTAATCACAATCTGTACTTTGTTTTTGTTTTGGGTGTATCTCTTAAACTGACTAACACTTATCATTGCCTGATATTCTTCAGCACTTTCACATGTAAGTCAATTAAGTCTTAGAGTACCCTAAGTCTACCTGTGAGGTAAAACTGTTATTCTGATTATTCTGATAAGCCACAAAATTAAAAGACACTTGCTCCTTGGAAGAAAAGCTGTGACAAACCTAGACAGCATATTAAAAAGCAGAGATATTACTTTGCCAACAAAGGTCCGTCTAGTTTTTCCAGTAGTCACGTATGGATGTGAGAATTGAAACATACAGAAAGCTGAGTGCAGAAGAATTGATGCTTTTGAACTGTGGTGTTGGAGAAGACTCTTGAAAGTCCCTTAGATAACAAGATCAAACCAGTCAATCCTAAAGGAAATCAATGCTGAATATTCATTGGAAGTACTGATGCTGAAGCTGAAACTCTAATACTTTGACCACCTGATTCGAAGAACTGACTTTGTTAGAAAAAACCCTGATGCTGGGAAGATCGAAGGCCCGAGAAGAAGGGGATAACAGAGGATGAGATAGATGAATGACATCACTGACTTGATGGACATGAGTTTGAATAAGCTTCGGGAGTTGATGATGGACAGGGAAGCCTGGCATGCTGCAGTCCATGGGATTGCAAAGAGTCAGACACAACTAAGTGACTGAACTGAATCTGAACTGAACTGAAGGAATTGAGGAAGAAGTCTGCCAAGATTGTATTGCTGTTTGACAGTGGAACTAGGAATTTGAGGGCTTTTGGTTCAAGTAGGTGTGGTGTGCTTTCTTTACATAATATTCACTTTTCCTTTGGTGTTCTGTTCAGTGCCAGCTGCATGGGTAGCACTGAATGGAAGGGATTCTGGTGCAGATCCTTGTTTCATTTCTGTATGTCTCAGCCCGGCCAAGGCTATTAGGATCTCTACCACAGTGGAATACAGGTCACCTTATCTCTTCCCTGGAACACACCAGTAGCCTTTTTTCCCTCATAGCATCCAGGGATCTTTGGAAATGTAATTTGGATCATGTCATACTTCTGCTTAAAAGCCTTCAGTGACTTTCTGTTGTACATAGAATAAAATCCAAAATATTATTTTTGTCTATAAGACCAGACACATTCTGGCTTCTGCTTACCTCTCCCTCACTTAAGTATCAGCTGATCACACATAGTTCTTGGAAGGCCTCAAGCTCTTCCTTGCCTCAGGACCTTTGTACTTGTATTTTCCTTTATCTGTTTTTCTTTAAATCTTTCTGCCTTTAGCTGATCCTTCACATTTTAGCCCAAATGTCATTTTCTGAAATGATATTTTCTACAGCTTCCCAACCTAAGCCCTCTTGTTTTATTTATATTCCTTCTTTCTCCAGTATTTATGCTTTGCTTTTATAGTTACTTAATAATTACTAACAGTCCGGAAGTCCTTCCAATTTGCCAGCCACTGGGCACTTGCCTTTTACCCTATTTATAGATGAGGAAGTAAGATACTTTCCCAGATTACAGTAAATTGTGAACCAGGGTTTAAACCCAGCCTTCCTCCACAAGACTGTAAGCTCTGGGAGGGCAGGAACCATGTCTGTGTTTTATTATTTTCTCAGTGCCTGGCATATAATGGGCCCTCAGCAAACACCTATTGAACAGACAAACCAGTTGAAATTATTTATTTATTTATTTTTAAAATAATGCTTTGCACTGTGCTTAGTCACTAAGTTGTATCCAACTCTTTGCGACCCTATTAACTGTAGCCAGTCAGGCTCCTGTGTCCATGGGGATTCTCCAGGCAAGAATACTGGTCTGGGTTGCCATGTCCTCCTCCAGGGGATCTTCCCAACCCAGGGAGTGAATCCAAGTCTCCTGCATTGTAGGTGGATTCTTTACGGTCTGAGCCAAGGGAAGTCTCTTAGTGTAGTTACAGTAAAATGTATCTTTTTAAAGTATGCAATTCAGTGGTTTTTAGTATGTCTAGAGTTGTCCAGCCATCATCACCATCTGATTTTAGAATGTTTGCATCAGCTCCGAAAGAAACTCTGTGTTTCCCTGTCCCCTCAATCCCCGGGAACCACTAATCTGCCTTATGTCTCTGGGGTTTCTTATTTTGGAAACTTCATATCAGTGGACTCATGCAACGTAGCGGTCTTTTGTGACTGGCTTCTTTTATTTTGCATGTTTCAAGGTCCGTCCATGTGGTGGCATATTTCAGTGCTCTGTTCCTCTCTGTTGCTGAGTATTGATCTTTTGTATGGAGATACCACAGTTTATTTATCCATTCACCATTTGATGGGGATGCGGGTTGCTTCTAGTTTCTGGCTTTAAAAATAATACTGCTGTGGGTATTTATGTACAAATTTTTACAAGGACATACCTTTTCAGTTCCTGTGGGTATATGCCTAGGAGTGGAACTGCTAGGTCTTGTGGTAAGTCTGTGTTTAACATTTTGAAGAATTGCCAAACTGTTTTCCGGAGTGGAACAAGGACTAAGTCCTCTCAAAGAGAACCAGAGCTGGATGGACAATATTTAAAGCAGTAAAAACAGGGACTGTTGTAGAACTGGGATTGATTCTGATCACAACAGGGAAAAGTGGGGGTTCATTGTCAAGGAACAGGGTGGGCATGGGGATTGGTGGGTAGAAAATTACTAAGAGGGTAGGGCAGTTTGCTAAACTGCTGTAAAGGATTCTAAAAAAATTCTTGCTGAAGACTGACCAGAGTGATCACTTACTGTTTTGGGGGACGGGGGAGGTGAGAAATTTGGTTAAATATGAAGGGTGATTAGATATCAAGGGTGAGTGATTCTGGCTAAACCTTTTTAATAAGCTTGTCACTAAAGGTGGGCAATGCAAACACAGACATACCAGTCTAAGAGTCAAGGCCTAGTTGGGAGAAATATTCAGAGGAGCCTGAATATTAGGTTAGGTTGATATAAGAAACTGTTTGTCAGACCCATAACAGATGATTCAGTATTACCCTTCCGGAGCTTTTCTTCAGCTGTATTAGCAAGGAGGCTTCTGATCAATTCTCTTAAATTTCCTTCAACTCTATCCAGTGACATTTCATTTAGCATCCAACAGATATTTATTGACATGATATTGGCTGAGCTGGGATACAGTTTTTGGAATATTTTCTCGAAGCTGGTAAAGCTGCTTTATTTTCGGTTTCATTTTTATAAATCAATGTTTTTGTTTTGTTTTTAGAAACATTTAGCAGGTCTGATAGCTTAGTCCTCTTTGGAAGTCTCATTTACCCTGTAAAGAGGGAAAGACAACAGCATATATTATGAGTTTCACAGTTTAAGACAGTGGTCCCGTTTAAGTAAGTTGCTATTCCTTCCCCAAACACACTTTTTAAGTGTGAATATCTTTTTTTCCTTCTTTTTCTTTTTTAATTATCTTTTCCTTTTATAGGATACATTTTTTTTTCTCTGCCTCCGAGTAGGTGATGTCTCCAATCCAGTACTAAATTGTTTTTATTACTCCTATTATTTTATCCCACTTATTGAAATATTGTTAGAGTAGGTTGTTTATAAATCAACCAGCAGCTGCAAGTGGAGAAGGCAATGACAATCTACTCCAGTACTCTTGCCTGGAAAATCTCATGGATGGAGGAGCCTGGTAGGCTGCAGTCCATGGGGTCGCTAAGAGTTGGATATGACTGAGCGTCTTTACTTTCACTTTTCACTTTCATGCATTGGAGAAGGAAATGGCAACCCACTCCAGTGTTCTTGCCTGGAGAATCTCAGGGACGGGGGAGCCTGGTGGGCTGCCACCTATGGGGTCGCACAGAGTCAGACACGACTGAAGCGACTTAGCAGCAGGAGCAGCAACTGCAAGAATGATTTTAACTATTACACAAATTGTTTCGTCCTATGGTTTTTCTACTTTACTACCGCCCATCTGTAGTATGTCATGTATCATCAATTAATGCCAATTCAAATTTATTTTGAGAATTTAGCAATGCTCCTGAAAATAATTGACTGTCTTGGGGAGCTGAGAATCTAGCATTGTTACTCAATTGGAAAAATGAAGGCTTCCTCTGAGTGACTCAAGCAGAGCTTCCTAACCTTCACTGAAGTTAACTGCGGCCTCTTCTGTGCTCCTGCTGCTAAGTCGCTTCAGTTGTGTCTGACTCTCTGTGACCCCATAGATGGCAGCCCACTAGGCTCCTCCGTCCCTGGGATTCTCCAGGCAAGAATACTGGAGTGGGTTGCCATTTCCTTCGCCAGTGCATGAAAGTGAAAAATGAAAGTGAAGTCGCTCAGTCCTGCCCGACTCTTAGCGACCCCATGGACTGCAGCTTACCAGGCTCCTTCGTCCATGGGATTTGCCAGGCAAGAGTACTGGAGTGGGCTACCATTGCCTTCTCCCTCTTCTGTGCAGTTAGTAACTAATGTGTGCCAGCTCCCATTGTAGTGATAATAATTGCTTCGGTTACATTCATATTCATGGCACATGCCTCTCACCTTACGTGGTACTCATTCCCTGTGTCTTTGACTAATGTACCCTTTTGCATTTCATCTTGGCATGGGGAACCATGATTTTAGAGGATGTGAAGCAGAAAGCAGCTGGGGGGAGAATGAATACACAGCACCCGGTGTCAGGATGAACTGATGCAGATATTCTGAGAAGGGATCTTTTGAGACAGGTTATAAGTAAAGGCCAAGTGGAACCAAAGCTGACCTTGCCCTGGCACATGATGCTAGTCAAGGAGGTGCTTAGCTTCGTTCTGTTTTAT
Organism: Neotragus pygmaeus; assembly: GCA_006410875.1. NCBI lineage: Eukaryota > Metazoa > Chordata > Mammalia > Artiodactyla > Bovidae > Neotragus > Neotragus pygmaeus. Next base: position 423,546 of record SJYV01022707.1, read on the forward strand.
CTCACTCTTGGGTTGCCAGCTGCTTCAAGCCAGCTGTTTAGCCACAGTTAAAATAAAGGCCAGAAATCATCATAATGGTATTTGAAAATATGCCAGTAATTTCTAAAGCTTAGAAAGTTAGCAGTAGCATATGGATGAATGCTAAAAACTTAGAGATCCAAAAGGAAAATAGTTTATCCTTCCTATCTCTGCAGAATTATTTTTGCAGGGCTGGAGGAGAGGGGGAAATGGAGGGTTGTGGTTTAATGGGTATAGAGTTTCAGTTTTGCAAGATGAAAAGTTCTGGAGATTGTACAACAATGTACATATACTTAACATTATTGAACATATCCTTAAAAATGATTAAGGTGATAAATTCTTGTTATGCATACCTTACCACAATTGGAAAAAAGAGATATTTTTAGGACTCCACTCTTTAATAAAGATAAATTGTTTATTATACTCCTCTTCTGGAGAATTACAGGTATTCAGCATATGGAAGCTTTTCAGATATCCTGCACAAAAAAATTCTTCTTTAACCCAGTGTTTCTCAAATTGCCCCTCCCCCAATTAAACTAACATCTCTTAATAGTCTATGGAAATTATATTTGAGAAAGTTCCATTTAGGAAGAGGTAATTTGAGGTCTTTTCCAGCTCAAAAATGTTATTATTCTTTAAAGACACCATATGATAAAGTGGAATATGTGAAAATAAGCCCTGGAAAACAAAGATTAATTTAGGGCTTCTCATTGTTTTCCATATTGTGACAAGCACAGAATGTAATGATATTTGAATGGTACATGTGGGTAAACAGACAAGGTGGCTCTGGGCTAAGAGTTCTGTAATCCAGTCAGCACACTAGTTGAGTGAAAATCTGGTAATAAGATCTTTAAAAAGTTATCATTGAACAAGCTACATGAAATATCATGCTCTTCAGATGTCAAGTTAGCCCATGAAAGNTGGACACAATTGAAGAGACTTAGCAGCAGCAGCAGGAAGAGGAGGAGGGAATGGGAACAGGGAAAGAAAGTTTCCATCAAAGCCCCTTTGGGTTGCAAATGACCTTCTTGCTTAGCAGGGCAAGGATGAGAAGATTCATTTATCAGATGACTCAAATTTTGACTTGCAGTGTTATCTCAGAATCTAAAGACTTCATCCTAGACACACTGATGATATTAAAAAGAAACATCCATCATTCAGCCTAAATTTGCATATCAAGATAATAGTTCTCTCTCTTAACATTTTTAGTATAAACCACAGTTAGAACTATCTACTTTGCATCACAACCCAGCACAAAATAATACCATTACCACAGGCAAAGCTTTGTGTATTTATATTCTGTTCTCTTCTATTAAGTTTCTCAATGTGCTGGCTGCAACTAAGACAGATGGAGGTGAAGGTGAATGGGAAAAGGGAAGAAAATCAGTATAAATTACCGAGGGCTTGTGGTCTAGAAATGGGACAAACAAAAATTCCAGGTAAAAAATTCATTCCAGCCAATTCATCCTGGTTTGGGGGGAAAGAGGGTAAAGGAGATTTTTATACCTTGGTTTCCCTGCTTTTCACTCACTGATTTATTTCATGGCCCACTAATGGGGATGCGACCCATGGATTGAAGATAAAAACAAATCAAACTTTTACAAATTAACACTGCCTTTAATGCCAAGAATTAAGATTATAGGATGAATCTTCTAGTTATTTCGGTCAATGTGGAAGTAATTATACTATATTTTATTTTGCCATGAAGAATTTGGTATATTTCATTCTAAAGGATGAACAATTGATGCCAGAAGTTGAACAAACAATGCTTTCAAACCGTGGTGCTGGAGAAGACTTTTGAGAGCCCATTGAACTGCAAAGAGATCAAACCAGTCAATCCTAAAGGAGATAAACCCTGAATATTCATTGGAAGGAGTGGTGCTAAAGCTGAAGCTCCAATATTTTGGCTACCTGATATGAAGAGCTGACTCACTGGAAAAGATCCTGGTGTTGAGAAAGACTGAGGGCAAGAGGAGAAGGGTAGACAGAGGATGTGATGGTTGGATGGCATCACTGACTCACTGGACATGGGTTTGGGCAAACTCCGGGAGATGGTGAAGGACAGGGAACCCTGGCATGCTGCAGTCCATGGGGTCACAAAGAATTGGACACAACTTAGCAACTGAACAACAATAACACTAAAGGAACTGATTTGTTAAATATCAATATTCAAAATACATGACAGTATGACAATTATTTTGGAGGGGTTTTTTTTTTCATTTTTTAATATACTGAGGAATCTTAAAAATAAATAAAATACAAAAAGTTCAGTGGTCCAGCCACTTGACCTCTAAAAGGTACTTCTTATACCTGTGGGTGATAAGTTATCTGTCCCAAAGACCAGGCCACCCTCTGAAAGTTAAATGTGCGCCTCTGACATATCCACTTGCAGTAGGCAGAAGGCCTCAGAGGTGAATGGAAGGAGAAGTTGGCTGCAGCTAATCAGTAGTAATGGCACATCAACAGGACAAATAAGTCACTAAAAGAGGACAGCGGTGCCAAGACTCCAAGGCACAGAGACTCATCAGCAACATCTGTGTATCCAACCTGGTCCAGTAAAGAGAGCCTCTGATTCCAAAGATCAGAGAAAAGTTTTCAGGAGGGGATATATAAATGTATAATTACAGCTGATTCGAGTTGTTATACAGCAAAAACCAATACAACATTGTAAAGCAATTCTCCTCCAATTAAAAAAAAAAACTTTTTTTTTTTTTTATTTTAAAGAGAGCTTTCTGGTGTCTATCTCTTCAGGATTCCATAGCTGGGAACAAGGTCTCTCCGACTCTTCATCCTCCCGAAACAACCATCACTACGAGAAAGATACGAGTCATCGGAAAGGGCTTTGACTCTGTAGTTTTATGAATTTGCATTCTTCTTCTCGTTTCAGTGTCAATGAATTTGATTAAGGTGAGTCTGGTAAGTACCGACTGAACAGATATGCGAAAAAAGACCACAATTTCAAAACTGTCTTGTGTATGTGATAGTTCTAAAGGGATCATAAAATTTCATACTTTCTTTGAATGGTCATCAAACTAGCTACTAGGAAGGAGTTTACTGTCCCTCTGGAGGCCATGTCAAGCTTCTGAAAGTAGAGGACAGCACTCTCTAAGGGAGGGTAACGAAGGCCGTGGAAGCAGTTGTTGAAGTAAGAGTGAAAGAAAGGCACTTTTATGCCATGATCCCCCAGCTGTTTGTGAGCAAATATCATCTATCACCTATTCTGTGATGCGCATGCATGCTCAGTCACTTCAGTCATGTCTGACTCTTTCTGACACTATGGATCATAGCCCTCTAGACTCTTCTGTCTCCATGGGATTCTCCAGGCAAGAACACTGAAGCGGGTTGCCATTTCCTCCTCCAGGGGATCGAACTCACAGCTGTTTGCGTCTCCCGCATTGTCGGCAGATTCTTCACCCACTGAGCCACCTGGGAAGCCCATTCTGTGATGTGGCTGCACCTTTTCCTCTAAATTGAATTTACATGCTGGGTAGCAGAAGAGGCCGTTGCACTAGTTTACTGCGCAGCTATCCTGCCCAGAGACTTGCCCTTCCAGACAGATCCTGCTGTTTAATTTGTATGACGATTTGAAAACTCCCTTCTTGCGTAAGAATACACACACACACACACACACACACACACAATTGTTCTTTCTAATCCTGAGAACAACAGCTCAAATAAATTAATACACATTTTTAAAATAGTGATATATAAATATATAGAGAGACACAGAGCATAAAAGGGGATAGACAGCCAATCAGTAAACCATTATATGCTGAGACCCACTGCCTGTTGTGTCACATTTGGATAATGCAGGATTCCTTTTGCTCAGGGGCTACCAGTTTAGTTATGAAGATTTCTTGAAACATGTAGAGCCCTACAGAGGTGTATCTGCCTCTGCACATGGCTCAGCTGGGTGCTCTCCCTCTCAACTCCTGTAGGAATTAACTCAGTGTATAATTGACAACTTCCTGCATTTAGAAAGTAACTTTCACCAGGATGGGGCTGATCTTGTCTTTCAGCTTTTTAGCTTTAGCATCTGTCAAGGTGTTGCTTCATCCACTGTGCTGTGTGGTTAGTTGCTCAGTCATGTCCAACGCTTTGCAACCCCATGGACAGTAGCCCAGCAAGCTCTTCTGTTCATGGGGATTCTCCAGGCAATAATACTGGAGTGGGTTGCCATGCCCCCCTCCAAGTGATCGACTATAGGTGTGAAATAATAGTTGGCAGAATAAATGCATGAGGTACAAAAACTGGTGGATATAGATCATAAGTGATCAAGCATCTGAAAGGCAAGAGGGTTATAAGGAAGTTAAAACAGACAGAAGCAGCATCGTGAGACTTAAGACTAGGTCATGGAGTTGGTCAGCTCCATGAATGGAGTGAGGGGGAAAAGAAAGAGAAGTCATAGATCAAAGAGCTGAGGGTGGTAATGTGGGGAAATGAAGCTATATTTTAAATAACATTTGTAATAAATGATTCAACTACTAAAACAATGGCTGGGAATGTTGAGTGTGTAAAGAGGGTTTACCTAAAAGAAGTAAAGCCACTCAGCAAGACACCAGCCAGCTGCTGAGGACACTATGGCCAAGGGCAGGATGTATTTATTAGAGAGGTACTCAGAGGTGGAATGCAGTTAATTGTAGGGCTTCAGTAAATAGGATGAACAGAGTCCTAGCTTTGAGTTTGTGGGAGACTATCACCTTGGAAAGACTGCTCACACCTAAACTAAGGGCAAGAACAGGATTGTTATCTGTCAAGCATCTTTTTTTTAACAGTTTTTTTTTTTCTTCTTTTTTAAAAGTATTTTTTGGCCATACCATTTGGTGTGTGGGATCTTAGTTCCCTGACCAGGGACGGAATTCATGCCCCCTGCAGTGCAAGTGAAACAGAGAGGACCCTATAGTCCTTGTCCCACTCCCACCTCCACCCCACCATATCCTTTGCCTGCCTTTTATCTGGAAAACTTCAGTCAAAGAATAAATTTAATCAGAGGAATGAGAAATGCAGAAACAAGAGAAAACAGTCAAAGAAGACCAAATAATGATAATGTGGTCATTAAGCATAGTCAAGGACCTTTAAGTTCCTTCCCAAGGGCTATAGATAATATTCTGAGCCATATACTACAAACTATCTTATAGCTACTGAAACACCAGGTGGAAGAAGTTAACTACATGATGACCAAACTATACCCATGACATAAACTGCCACGATTCCGAGAACTGGCCTCAAAGAAATGGAAATAAACCGACACTGAAAATGAAGATTAACTGTACCTAAAACAATCAAGATGATGCTGGTCAGACCTCTGATGATCAATCTGAAGCTGTCAGAGGTGACTATACTGTTTCTGCCTGTAGACCCCTCCTTCCATCTATAAAAGCTCTTCCCCTCTGTCAGTGGAGGGAGTCAGCCTTTGGACAGGTGTTCATCATCCCCCAACACCAGTTGCCAGCATCTTAAACAAAATAAACTTACCTTTCCACCAACTTGGACTGTTTCTTGGCTTTTGAGTGGCAAGCAATTGGACTCCACCTTCTTTTGGTAACAGAAGCATGGAATCTTAACCATTGGGCTGCCAGGGGAGTCCCTGTGGGGCACCTTAAAGACAAACCAGCCAGGATCTTAGAGCTGGGCTCCCTCTCCTGCTACTCTGGCAAGTCCTACAACCTCTCTGTCTTGTGATCTTGTGCTATGATATTCCTGGAGGTAATACATTTATTCTTCAGTATTCAACAAGCCTTTGTGAAGTACCTCTTAGCCTTCTAGTTCTAGTTCTAGTTCAGTCGCTCGGTCATGTCTGACTCTTTGCAACCCCATGAATCGCAGCATGCCAGGCCTCCCTGTCCATCACCAGCTCCCAGAGTTCACTNGACTGAGCCTCAGTCTTTGAAGAATAGAACTGAAAAGGGATGGGGTTTTAAGGAAGTTACTGGAATAAAACCCAGAAAAAGAGCAAAAGAAACTCAATAAATAAAGATCAGAGAAATCAATAGGATATTTAGCCACACCCTGGGGCCTTCACACAATGTAATGCTGTTGCAGCATTTAATTTTGCTTATTTATTTTAAAATTGAAGTACAGCTGATTTACTATCAATATAGTGTTAATTTCAGGTATATAGCTATGTGATTCAGTTATACATATATATGTATACAGTTTCTTTTCCATTAGAGGTTATTACAAGATATTGAATATAGTTACCCGTGCTATGGGGCCTTCCTGGTGGTTCAGACAGTAAAGAACCTGCCTGCAATGCTGGAGACCCAGGTTTGATCCCTGGGTCAGGAAGATCCCCTGGAGAATGGAAAGGTTATCCACTCTAGTATTCTTGCCTGGAGAATTCCATGGAAAGAAGAGCCTGGTGGGCTACAGTTCATGGGGTCACAAAAAGTTGGACCAGATTGAATGATTAACACACACACACACATACCTGTGCTGTACACCACATCCTTGAGGCTTATCTATTTTATATGCAGCAGTGTGTATCTGTTAATCCCATACTCCTAATTAATCCCTCCCTGCCTTTTCCGCTTTGGTAACTGAAAGTTTATTTTTTGTGTTTCTATTTCTGTGAGCCTACTTCTGTTTCGTAAATAGATTGACTTGTATTATTTTTTAGATGCCATATATAAGTGATATCATTTAATATTTGTGTTTCTCTGTCTGACTACACTTAGTATGATACTCTCTAGGTCTGTCTGTATTGCTGCAAGTGGCAATATTTCCGTCTTTTTTATGGCTGAGTATACACACACACACACAGAGCACAGCACATCCTTATCCATTCGTCTGTTGATGGACATTTAAGTTCCTTCCATATCTCTGATCTTGTAAATAGTGCTGCTATGAACACTGGATGCACGTATCTTTTCAAGCTAGTTTTCATCTCTTGTGGATCTATGCCCAAGAGTGGGATTGCTGAATCATATGTTATCTCTATTTTCAGTTTTTGAAGGAACCTCATACTGTTTTCTGTAGTGGCTAGACAAATTTACATTTCCATCAACAGTATAGGAGAGTTTCCTTTTCTCCGCATCTTCTTCAGCAATTATTATTTACAGACTTTTAAATGATGGTCATTCTGACCAGTGTGAGGTGATAAGTCATTGTGATTTCGATTTGCCTTTCTCTTACAATTAGTGATGTTCGGCATCTTTCCATGTGCCTGTTGGCCATTTGTGTGTCTCCTTTGGAGAAATGTCTGTTTAGGTCTTCTACTCATTTTTTTATTGGATTTTTTTTTCTAAATATTAAGCTATATGAGCTGTGGTTGTATTTTGGATATTAACCTCTTGTCAGTCACATTATTTACAAATATTTTCTCCCATACCATTTTCTTTTTGTTTTGTTGATGGTTTCCTTTGTGTGCAGAAGTTTTAAAGTTTGATTAGATCCCATTTTTTAGTTTTTTCTGTTATTTCTGTTGTCTTGGGACACAGACCTAAGAAAACATTGGTACAATTTTGTCAGAGTGTTTTGCTTATGTTCTTTTTTAAAAGTTTTATGATATCATGTCTTGTCTTATTAAGGTTGTTAAGTCATTTTGAGTTTTTTTTGTCTTTGGTGTGAGGGAGTGTTCTAACTTCACTGGTTTACATTTAGCTGTCCGGCTTTCCCGATGCCACTTGCTAAAGAGATGTCTTTTCGCCATTGTATGTTCTTGCCTGCTTTGTCAAAGATTAAGTAACCATGGATGTGTGGGTTTATTTCTGGGCTCTCTATTCTGTTCTATTGATGTATCTGTTTTTGTGTCAGTGCCATGCTACTTTGATTATTATACCTTTGTAGTATTATCTGGAGTCTGGGAGGGTTATATCTCCATCTTTGTTCTCTTTCCTCAGGATTGCTTTGGCAATTCTGAATCTTTTATGGTTTGGTTCTGTATATGTTTTAGGATTATTTACTCTAGTTTTGTGAAAAATGTCAAGGGTAATTTAACTCAACGTTCAAAAACTAAGATCATGACATCTGGTCCCATCACTTCATGGTAATTAGGTGGGGAAACAATGGAAACAGTGAAAGACTTTATTTTCTTGGGTTCTAAGATCAATGGGGATGGTGACTGCAGCCATGAAATTAAAAGACTCTTGCTCCTTGGAAGAAAAGCTATGACAAATGTAGACAGCATATTATAAAACTTTGCTGACATTACTTAGCCAACAAAGGTCTGTATAATCAAACCTATGGTTTTCCCAGTAGTCATGTATGGATGTGAGAGTTGCACCATAAAGAAGGCTGAGTGCTGAAGAATTGATGCTTTTGAACTGTGTTGTTGGAGAAGATTCCCTTGGACTACAAGGAGATCAAATCAGTCAATCCTATAGGAAATCAACCCTGAATATTCGTTAGAATGACTGATGCTGAAGCTGAAGCTCCAATACTTTGGCTACCTGATTTGAAGAGCCAATTTGCTGGAAAAGACCCTGATGCTGGGAAAGAAAGAAGGCAAGAGGAGAAGGGGACAAGAGAGGATAAGATGGTTGGATGGCATCACCGTTTCAGTGAACTTGAGACTGAGCAAGCTCTGGGAGATGTTGAAGGACAGGGAAGCCTGGCATGCTGCAGTCCATGGTGTTGCAAAGAGTCAGACACAACTGAGTAACTGAACAACAAATTTAACAAGGATGGTTTTAAATTTGTAGATTGCTTTGGATTGTTTGGCCATTTTAAGAATATTGATTCTCCCATCCAAGTACTATGCAGGTTCGATTTGCTTAGCTTCTTACATCACACAAAATCAGACTCATTCAGGGTGGTATGAACATAGATTAGAATATTGCTTCTTCCAGTTCAAGAGCATGGGATATCTTTCCATTTCTTTGAATCACCTTCAGTTTCCTTATTACTGTTAGATAGTTTCCAGCATATAGGTCTTTCATCTCTTTAGTTAGGTTTATTCCTAGATATTTTATTTTTTTGATGCAGTTTTAAATGAGATTTTTTAAACTTTCTGTTTCTGATATTTTAGTGTAAAGAAATGCAACAAATATATGTTTATTAATTTTGTATCCTGTTACCTTGCTGAATTCATTTATTCTAATAGTTTTTGTGTGGAGTCTTTAGGGTTTTCCATATAGAGTAGCAACCCATCTGCATCCTGTTCTCTTCCAGTTTGGGTACCTCTTATTTCTTTTTCTTATCTGATTGCTGTGGCTAGGATTTTTTCAGTACTGTGTTGAATAAAAGTGTTGATGGTAGATATCCTTGTCTTATACCAGAATTTAGAGGGAAGGCTTTCAGCTTTTCACAGTTGAGTATTATGTTGGCTGTGGATTTGTCATAAATGGCTTATATTATGTTGAATATTTCAGTATTTTAAATGACTGAGATAGTGCTGGATGTTCTGTAATGGAAAACTAAGTGAAAATACAAATAATATTATATAACATGTATTTTCAGGGCAAAATATACAATCCTAGCAAAAAGAACCTTGGGACATAAGACTATCTAAAGCAGTGAAACGTCACTGGTCCTCATGAAGACAGGGAATATATTATGGAGGGAGTGGGTAGTGTGTTAGTGTTTAGGGCACAAAACCCAGATCTAGACTATCTGGGCTTAAATTTTGATTCTACCACTGATTACTTGTATGACTTTGAGTGAGTCATTTAACTTCTCTGTGCCCATTTCCTCATCTGTAAAGTGGAAACAGTGGTAGTACTTTATAGGGTAACTATGAGGATTAAATGAGCTAATATTTGTAAAATATACAGAACAGTGTCTGGCACATAATAAGCTCTATACAAATGTCTGTTAAGCAAATTAAAAAAGAAAAAACATAGTTTCTCAGCTTCCAGAAATTAGTCAGAAGCTAACTTCAGACTTAATTTTCCATTTCATGTAGATATCTTTCCTTTAGGATATTAAATTTAAAAAAAAGCATTGTTTCAAAGCACTGTGGGAAAAATATAGTTAAAATTCTTGTCAGCAGATTACTGGATTGGAATTTTTACCTTAATCCTTCTGAAATTAAGAAAAAACCACACTAGTTACTTTAAACTAGTTTTTCTATGCATTTACACGCTAATGGTTTTATAAGTAGATATTGTTATGTGTTTCTTATATACAATTAATCTAATATATCTAGTTCAGATGGCTGGTTTTTGTTCCCTCATGAGTAATGCTTTGACAGTTAGGAAAAGTACCACACTCAAACTGTTTATGGACTCCTTACATATATACACAATGAGCTAGTCTGACAAAAGGTAATGCAGTTGGTATATTGTGGATAGCCAGGCCTGACTGTTAACATATGAAAGAAAAGCCATTAGGTACACTGAGACTTGAAATAATAAGTTAAGAGTAATAGGCTTTTGTTTTAATGAGGCTTTGAGAGATCAACCCCCTTAAACCTTTGTAATGTTATCCAGTAAAGTTAAGGAAACCATCACTAGGTAATAAATAAGTAATGGTGTTCTATATATGACCTTTCAAAATTTGGAAATCTGGCTCTTCCTAAGACAATGAGCTGTACTTAACTCACATGTTTGTTTCCAGTGAGTAGTGAGGCTATGGTGAATAATGCTCTGTTTGCATTTGTACCCTTTTTGGTACAGTTGTACAACTTGATAGAATTATTTGAAATTAATCAATATTACAGCTTAACTATGAAGCTGATATTGGAGAAGGAAATGGCAACCCACTCCAGTATTCTTGCTTGGAGAATCCAAGGGACGGAGCAGCCTGGTGCGCTGCCATCTATGGGATCGCACAGAGTTGGACACGACTGAAGCGATTTAGCAGCAGCAGCAGCAGCAGCATGAGGCTGATATAACAATTTGAGTTATTAATGATTTTAACTATAGTTCATTCTTCCTAGCTTAATTCCAAGAAAATGAACATTTGAAAAGTATCCCTTGATGAAGGTGATGCCAGTGGTATGCTAATATAGGTTAGAATAATTGTTATCCCTTCCTGAGGATTTTTATGAAGAATAATGATGGCAATAATTACTGTAAAATGTATTGCAAATTTATTCAAATATTTTCTATCCTTTAGTATTTATAATGACTAGTATTCTTCATGCTGCTTAGGTATGTAAACATCTATAGTTTAAAAGTTTGTGATTTATAATTTTGATTATAAATCATAAGCCCATTGAACTCATCATGGTGACAATTTTTACTTTACTCCATGGCATAAATTCTACTCACAGAAATAATGGAGTGGAGGTGAGTGGAGATAGATTGGAATGGATGTAGAGACTGTGTTTCTTTGCTCCCAAATTAAGACATTTGGACTATGGGGAGACTGAGAAGTTGAGCCTTTCCTGCAGCCCGTTGTCCCTGTCCTCTTCCCTGGACATCAGGAAGAAGTCAGGGAAGGAAAGATATCTTTCTGTGCTTCCCTCTGTTGTGTGCTGGTGTGTGTTGTCTGCTGCACAGGTCTGTCTAGTGGGGTGAGACCTGAGCCAGTGTGAAAACAGATCTCCCAGGCCTTTTTTAGAGTTTTCTAGAACAGTTGCTCTATGAATTGCAGGGGATTCCTATAACTGATTTCTCCTTATCATCCTTAGACATACTGAGGGAATTTCAGAAGATCCCATTTAAAAAATGAATTATTATACAAAGATGCAGAAACTCTCTGGCTATATTTGTGGTAAAACTGAAAGTAGATTTTTCACTTCCAGATTATCAATTCAGGATTTAGCTAATCCAGTGTGTGTGTGTCTGTGCATACATAGCATATACATAAAGCTCCTTTTGTTGTTATTCAGTCACTCAGTCATGTCCAACTATTTGCGACCCCATGGACTGAAGCATGCCAGGTTTCCCTGTCCTTCACCATCTCCCGGAGCTTGCTCAAACTCAGGTCCATTGACTTGGTGATACCATCCAACCATCTCATCCTCTGTCATCCCCTTCTCCTGCCTTCAATCTTTCCCAGCATCAGGGTCTTTTCTAATAAGTAAGCTCTTCGCATCAGGTGGCCAAAGTATTGGAGTTTCAGCTTCAGAATCAGTCCTTCCAATGAATATTCAGGGCTGATTTCCTATAGGATTGACTGGTTGGACCACCTTGCAGTCCAAGGGACTCTCAAGAGTCTTCTCCAATACCACAGTTCAAAAGCATCAGTTCTTCAGTGCTCAGCTTTCTTTATAGTCCAACTCTCACATCCATACATGACTACTGGAAAAACCATAGCTTTGACTAGATGGACCTTTGTTGGCAAAGTAATGTCTCTGCTTTTTTAATATGCTGTCTAGGTTTGTCATAGCTTTTCTTCTAAAGAACAAGTGTCTTTTAATTTCATGGCTGCAGTCATCACCTGCAGTGATTTTAGAGCCCAAGAAAGCAAAGTCTCTCACTGTCTGTTTCCATTGTTTCCCATCTATTTGCCATGAAGTGATGGGACCCAAAAAGAAGTATTTCTTTTTGGATATTCTGAGTCATTTATAAATATTGTCTTATTATTTTCTTTAGCATCCTTGGAGAAGAGTAGAAGTGTAAAATATACATGTATGACTAGGTATGGCTAGCACACCAATTTATTTAAGATCCTAAAGGACTTCTTTAGGGCCAGAGTCACATTTCAGGATATAACAACTCTGCTTTTGTACTGTTGCAGATGTGTATTGAATGGGTATTATAAGGTAAGCCATAATGGCTCCAGATTAGATTTTCATGGAAATTAACAATTTAGAGAATACATATTAATAATAATAATAATTCTTATTATTATAGATAGCACTTAGCATTGCTGCATTTTAAGTAAATTTGAAAGAAATACATGTTACAAAACTTGGATGTTTGTCAGATTCTAGTCAGTGAAAGGGGTTAGGTATTGGTTCCTTGGAACTCTTTATTATTGAATTAGCCTTTTGTGATATGACTTGCAAAGTTTGTGGTTTGTAGCTTAAATCTTGTGATAGGTTTGCTAGTAGAGAATTGTCATTTGTCCTTGAGTTGAAAAGGACTTTATAGTCAAAATCCCTCAATTTATAGATGAGAAAAATTCCCTCAGAGACAGTAAGCTGTTTTGGCTCAAGAGAGAACAAACCTGATCCCATGTTTTCTAGGAGGAGGTGTTCCATTTTGCGAGGAAGGGTTGAAGTACAGAAGGAAGAACTCTTAGTTGCAGTTTTCTACAATGTTGACACAGACTCCAAAGCATAGTTTGTAGTTCTTTAGTGTTGCGAAGGTGCAACTAGTGTGCAATGCTTTGTCACTCAGTCATGTCACACTCCTTGTGGCTCCATGGGCTGTGGCCTGCCAGGTTCCTCTGTCCATGGGATTCTCCAGGCAGGAATAATGGAGAGGGTAGCCATTCCTTTCTCCAGCAGATCTTCTTGACCCAGAAATTGAATCTGGTCTCCTCCATTGCAGGGAAATTCTTTACCTGCTGAACTACCAAGGGAGTCTGCAACTGAGCTTTTCAACAATTTAATAGTAGGATAGAAAAGACAAGGATTTCAAAAAAAAAATCATTTTTTAAATCATCTTAGTTTTAGAAACATTGCTGATTAGATGTTTTATTTTTCTTATTACAAATATTTTATTAAATTTTTTAAAAAATGTGTATAATTCTTAAAGGTTACTTTCCACTTTCAGTCATTACAAAGTTTTGGCTATATTCTCTGTGTTGTATAATAGATCCTTGAGCCTATCTTAGATCCACTGTTGTTATTGTTGTTGTTTCAGTACCAAGTCATCTCTGACTCTCTTGAGTTTGTATCTATTATGTCTCCCACCCCTATTCTTCCGCCTCTCCCCACCACTGGTAACTACTGGTTTGTTTCCTGTATTTCTGAGTCTGCTTCTTTTTGGTTGTATTCACTAGTTTGTTGTATTTTTTTAGAGTCCACATATAAGTGATATCATACAGTATTTGTCTTTCTCTGTCTGACTTATTTCACTTAGCATAGTGTCTTCCAAGTCCATTCTACAATTTTGCAAATTTTGGCAAAATTTTTTTCGTTTTATGGCTGAGTAGTATTTTTGTGTGTGTGTATGTGTGTATACCACTTCTTTATCCAATCATTCATCTGTTGATGGGCCCTTAGGTTGCTTCCATATCATGACTATTATAAATAGTGCTGCTATGAACATGGGTGTGTGTATCTTTTCAAGTTAGAATTTTCATCTTTTCCAGATCTATGCCCAGGAGTGGGATTGCTGAATCATATGGCAGCTCTAGTTTTAGATTTTAGAGTCCCTCCCCCCCACCCCCGCATACTGTTTTCCATGGTGGCTGCACTAATTTACATTCCCACCATTAGTGTAGAGAGGTTTCCCTTTCCTCCACATCCTCGCCAACGTATTATTTATGTACCTTTTGATGCTAGTCTTTCTGACAGGTGTGAAGTGGTATCTCACTGTGGTTTTAATTTGCATTTCCCTGAAGATTAGTGATTTTGAGGAGCTTTTCATGTGCCTATCGGCCATCTGCATTTCCTTCTTGGAAAAAATGTCTATTCGGTTCTTCTGCCCATTTTTCCTGATTAGTTGTATTAATCAGCCATCTGGGGACACAAATTAATTGTACTTACTGGGTTATAATATAAGTATTGTGAATCCAGGTTATCTTGTTACTTTTATTTTTTCTTAATGGCGTTATTGTGCAATTATCAGCTTATTACCATACAGTAACTCACAGTATTTAAACAACACTGCTTAAACCCTGAGATGAAACAGAAATTCATGGCCAGCTGGAGAAATCTGAATACCAGCTACATAGTAGCAAGATAGATGCTCTGCATCAGGGTCTTTCCTACTATTGTAAAGCTTGATAAAGAATAAACAAAAAAATGTCGTCGCTGTATAGATGCCTTTATGGGTGATAAAGTTTAAATTAGCATATGCAGGACATTCTGAGACAGTTAATGTCTCCTCTTAGTTAATTGGTTGGAGTGAATTCTCTCTTACTGTTTCATTTGGTGTATGATTAGCTTTAGCTCAGCAATTAAGTCATGTCACCAGCCCACTGTGACACTGAGGGAAGGCAGCGGTGCTTGGGTGGGCGGCATTGCTCGGTGCAGACTGTGCATGTTAAATGAATTGCCGGCTTCCTACATGGCTCTCCTTCTCTGGCTTAGGAACAGTCTTTCATGTTTTTGAATAAATCTGTGTGCTGTTCATATGCAATGATAAATACACTGAAATAATTCCATATAAGACTTTGTGACTGTAGCATTGTAATCATTAAAAGTTGCTCAGTGTTCATCTTTATAAAACTGGAATTCAGATACATATCAACTTTTCCTATATAGTTCTCTTTGAAAACTTAATAGGAACATTATGTTTTTGTTGCTCATAATCTATCAATTTATCTTGAAATATCTTCTTTTAAACTAAAATAAATAGACATGTTCTTTAAAAAAATCCCCTTAGATAAGAAAATATCTTATTTGTCAAAATTAAAAAGCAGCATGTATTGACTGTGTTAAAAGCACATATTTGAGTGATTATCAGAATAATACATGCATATGTAAAAAATGTAAAACTATAGATAATGTAAAAAGTATAAGAATGAAAGTTCCCGTAATGTCACGCTCCAAAGATAACTACTGAACCATATGGTTTTTAGTTTTATGTCATGCTTTGAAAATCTTTTCCCCCTGATTAAAAGAAAGAACACATATAGTAGAAAATTTCAAGTCTATAGTGAAGGAAAAAAAAAAAATCACACAAAATTGCATCACTCAGAGTTGAGCAACACTGGAATGTTTGCTTTCTATCCTTCAGCTTTTCTTTGTGTGCTCAGAAACTGTACTTATGTACCTATAAGATAGTAGATGTATGATCTTTGAATTTTTTTTTTCAAAAACTGTCAAACTATACAAACTTACATAATATGATTTTTAAACTAAAATATGGTGATCTTTTTTCCCAATGTGATTTTGTAGCATGATTTTTCATGACTGCATGCTATTCTGTCACAGTAATATGTAATATTTAGCCATTTCTTTTGTTGGGTATTTAATGGTTTTGATTTTGCTTTTATAATTAATATTATAAATTTATTTTCCTGAATATCCTGGAAGATAAATATGTGCAGAAATCCATTCCTTAGGATAAACTCATAGGTGTATAGTGATTTAGAAAACAACAAAAATGTGCTGAATTCACATTACAAGCTCCTGGGATTGACAAGTGGTGACCAAGATCTCTTCATATTTTTAGAATGATTTTAGCAAGTAAATTTGCAAATTCCAAATTTTAGGCTTTTGATTTATGTAGATAATCTTTTAGGTTCAAACATTCTGGGTTTAGGTATTCACATCCTGTATTTGTATAACTACTCCTTTTGTGCAAGGGAAGCCTGTTGTGTGTGTTTCAATATTTGTATTTGTGTTTATATAACTGAATTTTACATCTGTTGAATGATTGTAATTATGACTATAACATCAAATTCCAAATCCAAAGTGAAAACACTCAAATATAAGTTTTATGGATCAGTGACAAGTATAACAAGATTTCTTGGAGAGAAAGGGTATGGTGATTTTCCAGGATGCTCTAAACTTCTTTTCTTGTTTTAGTAGATTTTACTCTAGGAGCAGAAAATAAATTATGTTTTTTTGTTTGTTTGTTTCAAGATAAAAATAATTATCATAACTTAAAAAATGTAAAAGAGTACTTCCTCAAGTGTTGACTCAATCAATATATGTTTCTATCAATATATGATTAGAATAACACTATAATTTTATTTATGTAATAACTGTAATAATTACTATGTGGAGATTAGGTGCCCAACTCAGCCCTCAGAGCTTCTTGCCCCTCTTATTAATCTTCACTAACGTAACAGAAGCAGAAGATATTAAGAAGAGGTGGCAAGAATACACAGAAGAACCGTACCAAAATGAGCTTCACGACCCAAGTAATCATGATGGTGTGATCACTCATCTAGAGCCAGACATCTTGGAATATGAAGTCAAATGGACCTTAGGAAACATCACTACGAACAAAGCTAGTGAAGGTGATGGAATCCCAGTTGAACTATTTCAAATCCTGAGAGGTGATGCTGTGAAAGTGCTGCACTCAATATGCCAGCACATTTTGAAAACTCAGCAGGGGCCACAGGACTGCAAAAGATCAGTTTTTATTTCAATCCCAAAGAAAGTAATGCTCAAAATTCTCCAAGTCAGGCTTCAGCAATATGTGAACTGCGAACTTCCAAATTTTCAANAGGAGAAGGGGACGACAGAGGATGAGATGGCTGGATGGCATCACTGACTCGATGAACATGAGTTGGAGTATACTCCGGGAGTTGGTGATGGACAGGGAGGCCTGGTGTGCTGTGATTAATGGGGTCACAAACCGTCAGACATGAATGAGCGACTGAACTGAACTGAACTGAAGGCCAGAATAGTAATGTATATATGGCAGCCTTGAGTGCTTTGGTTTGGAATGTTTCTCAAATTGTTCATCTTTTTTGATGTTTTGGATGCAGGAAGTGTTTGGGCCTCTGTCTACAGTTTGTTAGACTTTTACTGAATTAAAATTTCTTTTAGACTATGGCATTTTCATAGTAACTGTTTTCAGTGTGATTGTGTGTAACCTGTAGCAGAAGTTTTAATAATTTTATCTATCTTCTTATATAGTTGTATCTATCTTGTATCTATCTTCTGGTATATTCTTTATTTAATACTTTTATACTTTACATGTAAATTCAGTACTTTATACTCTCAAGTAGGTTTTGTTTAGCTTAATTTTACTCTTTTAGAATTTGTGGTTTGCCAGAGGGAAGTGAGGAATTCAGATGTAATAGGAGTGATAATATAATAATTTGACTGTAAAGT
This sequence comes from Neotragus pygmaeus, assembly GCA_006410875.1. NCBI lineage: Eukaryota > Metazoa > Chordata > Mammalia > Artiodactyla > Bovidae > Neotragus > Neotragus pygmaeus. The sequence continues at coordinate 441,301 of SJYV01022707.1, forward strand.
AATGAGTTTCATTTCTTGGTGGCTATATTTATCCAAGGGATTGGTTTGTCTAACGTGCAAAGTATGAAGAGAGAACTAAAATTATTTTTGAAATATGTTCAGACTTGATATATCAGGGTTCTCTACTAGTAAAACAGAACCAGTGGGAGATTCCTCTGTGTGTGTGTGTGTGTGTGTGTGTGTGTACAATAATGCAGGCGTGGGAGTGAGGAGAGAGAAAGGGAGAAGCAGGGAGCTGGCTTACATGATTATAGGCTGCCTAGGTGAGTCTAAACTTCTCAGGACAGGCTGGAACTGCTATCCACTGGCAGAATTTCTTTGTCAAGGGAGACTTCAGTTCTACCTGCTGATTGAATCAAGTCCATCTAGATTATCTATGACAATCTTCTTAAAGTTAACTGTGTACTTTAATCACATCTACAAAATACCTTTATAGCAATACTTATATTGGTATTTGATTAAATGACTGGAGATTGTAGCCTAGACAAGTTAACACAAGCAAAATAATATTTGATATCTGAATCAGTGCACAGGTCATATAAAAGAACCAGCTTCATAGTTTATCTATGAACTGATAATCATAGTTTATCTGTGATAAAAACCAAAAATACCAGGTTAACTAGCTAACTAAGACACTAGTTTGGGCCATACAAAATTTTACATGTTATCAGAGATAAAATCTACCTTCAAAGTACTAACATCTACCAGAGTTGAGATTGCTGAAAAGAAAGTACCTCAGGCTACAATTAGAATTTTTAAAAATTTTGGAGGAATGGCAGCATTGTTGGAACACTGATGACTCCCCAGCAGGATGTAAAAGGGCAAATGGTTGTTTAAATGTATGCTTCTCAAACTGGGGTTCATGACTCCACTTCATTTTCTTCTGCCATTAAGGGATACATCAATAGAAAATACCAGAGAAACACTTTTTATTTAATGTAGGCCAGGGGTCAGCAAACTGTTTCTGCCAAGAGCCAAATAGTGTGAAATTTCAGCTTTGCCGGTGGTAGAGTCTGTCACAAATGTTCAGCTCTGCTTTAGTAGCATGGAAACAGTCAGAGGCCATACGTAAACTAATGAGCACAAATGGAAAGAAATGATCCGACCAGAGACTCTGGGTGAGGGCTGTTGTGCAGTCCCTCCAGTAGAAGATGCCCGTAGAACAGTGATGAACAGCCTTCAGAGCCAATTGCGCCTGAATTTATGTCTTGGGTATGTCACTTTCTAGCTGTGTAACTTTGGATGAGCAAATCGAGTAATTGTTATATGTAAAAATGGACCAACCTAGATAGCATATTCAAAAGCAGAGACATTACTTTGCCGACTAAGGTCCGTCTAGTCAAGGCTATGGTTTTTCCTGTGGTCATGTATGGATGTGAGAGTTGGACTGTGAAGAAGGCTGAGCACCGAAGAATTGATGCTTTTTAACTGTGGCGTTGGAGAAGACTCTTGAGAGTCCCTTCGACTGCAAGGAGATCCAACCAGTCCATTCTGAAGAAGATCAGCCCTGGGATTTCTTTGGAAGGAATGATGCTAAAGCTGAAACTCCAGTACTTTGGCCACCTCATGTGACGAGTTGACTCATCGGAAAAGACTCTGATACTGGGAGGGATTGGGGGCAGGAGGAGAAGGGGACGACCGAGGATGAGATGGCTGAATGGCATCACAGACTCGATGGACGGGAGTCTGAGTGAACTCCGGGAGATGGTGATGGACAGGGAGGCCTGGCGTGCTGCAATTCATGGGGTCGCAGAGAGTCAGACACGACTGAGCGACTGAACTGAACTGAACTGAACTGAACGAAGTCATGAAAATCAACAAGTAAGAGTCTTGTGAAGATCCTGTAAATATTTTCTGCTAGTCAGANGCTGCAATTCATGGGGTCGCAGAGAGTCAGACACGACTGAGCGACTGAACTGAACTGAACTGAACTGAACGAAGTCATGAAAATCAACAAGTAAGAGTCTTGTGAAGATCCTGTAAATATTTTCTGCTAGTCAGATGTCAAGTCTTAGAGCCAATGAAAATTTTTAGCCATTTAAAAATTATGGTTATAAAAGTCTTTATAAATTTTCCACAGCTAGGACATGCTGTATTTTTTAAAAAATCTGTTGAGAATAAAGATAAATTTTATGTTTTTACTTTGATCAAATGTATTAGGAGTGAATCAGTTTTAGACTTTCATTTTTCTCTGTTTCCTGGTTTTATTATAGAACATAAATACCTGTTCTCTATCATTTGGGTATGTCCATCTTTGTAATGTTTGAGTCAGCCATAGTCATTATTCCTAAGAAAGAGGAAATAAGAGACAAGTATGTAGCAATTACATATAAGAAAAAGAAGGAGAAAAGCACCAAAAAGGAAAAACAAAGTAGTACTTCAAGTCACTAATGCTCTGTGGCAGGAAGAGACAGCGTTTCTCTCTCAGTCTAAAATGAGGTAGACAGTTTAAGGTATTTTTAACCCCAGTACTCTGCAAGTGGGATTTCCACCCCCCTAAGTGTTTCCTTTCAGCAGTTAGGTCCCTTGTTTCCCTGTTTTGAGAAATTATTTTATTTTTTCTGCAGCTGTTGACTTGTTTCATGTTATACTCCCATCATTTTTAGATCTGGTTTTGTCTGTGTTGCTCCCCAAAGAATTAAAAACTAGAGAAAATAAACATGAAAAAAATTTTGCTTAGCTAGTAATCAAAGAAATAACTACCTACTTTTCCTTTTCTTCCTTTCTGCCTTCCTTCCTTCCTTCCTCTCTTTATCTTTTTCTTTCTCTGTGTCTTCCCTCAGACTCTCCCTCCCTCCTTTCCTCTCTACTAATTTGGGAACACACAATGCTTAATTTGATGAGACAGATGCTCTCAAACACTGCTGGAGTGGAAAGCACCACAACCATTTTGGAAAGTAATTTGACAACTTGAATTGAGACTTTAAATGCTTGTCACCTTTAGGTCATTAATATTACTTCTAGGAATCCATTCTAAGGAAATCATTAGAGATGCCTATCAAAGCAATAGTCACTTTCATTTTAATAGCATTGGTAACATCAAAAACTTTAGAAACAACCTAAATTTCCATTGACAAGGCAGTTTATATAAATTATTTAAAAAAAACTTTAGGAGGAAGTACTCTTACACAGCCATTAAAATCATGTTTTCAAAAAATGTTTAATGAGATTGGAAAAAGTTCACACTGTAATTTTAAATGGAGGAGAATGAATGGTGCCCNAAGGCAGTTTATATAAATTATTTAAAAAAAACTTTAGGAGGAAGTACTCTTACACAGCCATTAAAATCATGTTTTCAAAAAATGTTTAATGAGATTGGAAAAAGTTCACACTGTAATTTTAAATGGAGGAGAATGAATGGTGCCCAATAAAGAATCAGAGAAAGGAGCCAGATCTACCAATATTCATATTTATGTCCTGACTGTGCGATGGTGCTGCCTATTTCTCTGTGAAATATCTGATTCTGGATTTTTATCTTGACCTATTGTAATTTAGGCTTCCCTCGTAGCTGAGTTGAGAAGGCAATGGCAACCCACTCCAGTATTCTTGCCTTGGAGAATCCCATGGACAGAGGAGCCTGGCAGGCTACAGTCTATGGGGTTGCAAGAGTCTGACATGACTGAGCAACTAAGCATAGAACATAGTAATATATTTATTTATTTATTTTTAAATTAATTCATTTATTTTAATTGGAGGCTAATTCCTTTACAATATTGTAGTGGTTTTTGCCATACATTGACATGAATCAGCCATGGGTGTACATGTGTCCCCCATCCTGAAACCCCCTTCCAAGAACATAATAATTTAAATGGGAAATATACAGAATAAAACAGAATGCAGAGCAGAATGCATCAGAACTTACAGATGTCATGTTTCATTGTCTTGTCTTGAGGGAGAGTCAAAGTCATTTAACATGAGGTTTGTGTGGTAATGAATGTCTCAGTAATCATCCACCTTCACTCTCACTCAGGAAGTCAGGAAGTCACCTCAGGGCCTTCGTGCCCCTGAGGCTAAGGTTTGGGGCAGACCTTTGCTTTTAAGTCCTAGTAGGCTCTCTGAGCCCAGTCTCAGGGTCTGGCTCTGGAGCAAGTGCCACAGTGCCATTTCAAAAGAGACAGTAACTTTGGAAACTTCAAACAGCAAATTTGAAACTTGGGCATTTCTGTTTTACCTTCCCAAATATGGTATCAGCTTTGGGGCCTGGCAGAGCAATGTTCAAATCGCTCATAGCTGCATGTCCTTGGATGAGAATGGGAGTAATGATGTACTTTGTGGATCTGGGGTGGGGATCAAGTGATTAAAGATGTAAAATGTTTAAAATGTTTAACCTAAAACAGTGCCTGACACGTAGTAGCCCTAGAACATCTCCTGAGTACATATTAGTCAATCTTTCTCTCTACACTTTGTTGAACTAAGTATTTTAAAGTATGGTCTGATAAGACACTTTTTTGTCCTCATAATGATGGTGTTAGACATCTTGCAGATAGTGATCTGATTTATACTAAAAGTGATATTTTTGCAAATCACTTACTGTACTTGCTTACTGAGTAGTTATGTTAAATGTTGCTTTGTGCTTTAGTCTCTACATCTGTCAGTTTGCATGATTTTATCTTAGCAATTATTCCTAAGAAAAACTTGGCCTGTGCAGGTTATCATTACCAGTGCTATGTATGCTGGTTTTTCTTTTCTTTTCTTTCTCTCTCTCTCTCTTTCTCTCTTTTTTTTTTTGCAGGGGGAAGATTAATTTGTTTGTTTTTCAAAATGTTTTGGAAAAATAACCTTGAAAATTAATCATCTTCTTTGGTAATTTTTAAAAATTTATTTTATTTTGGCTGCGCTGGGTATTTATTGGGCTTCCCAGGTGGCTCAATGGGAGAGAATTCATTTACAATGCAGGAGACGTGGGTTCAGTCCCTGGGTCAGAAAGATCCCCTGGAGGAAGAAATGGCAACCCACTCCAGTATTCTTGCCTGGAGGACCCCATGGACAGAGGAGCCTGGTGGGCTACAGTCCATGGGGTCGCAAGGAGTCAGACCCGACTGAGCGGCTGAGCACACGTGCCCAGGTACTCATTGCTATGCAGACTTCTCTAGTTGTGGAGAGTGGAGGCTCTTCTCTAGATGTGGTACACAGGTTTCTCACTGGGGAGGCTTCTCTTGTGATGGAACACAGGCTCCAGGACATGGAGTTTCAGGAGTTGTGACTCCCGGTCTCTAGAGCACAGGCTCAGTAGCTATGGTCCATGGGCTTAGTTGCTCCTTAGCATGTGGGATCTTCCTTGATCAGGGATTGAACCTGTGACTTCTGCATTGGCAGGTGGATTCTTTACCACTGAGCCATCAGGGAAGCCCCTGTTTTTTTCTTTTTAAGTGTGGTTATTTTATACTAATGTGTTGCTTGGCTTCCAAGTGGTAATACCTATTTATAGTACAGCTGGCCAGGGGTGCTCTCTAGTTTGTGGCACAGGATTTCTGGATATGAGATTCACTGACTCATTCAGACTCAGGACAGTCACCTCATTAATCCTGGGTTTTAACCATCCACCTGTAGGTAAAATGTTGGATCGTAAGGAATGAGGCATTAGACAATGCTAATTAAAACATGCAAATTTCTTTCTTTCTTTCTTTTTATATTATAGATGAATGGGTCACTCACAGTGAGGGATGACAATGTCTGAAAACTATTTGAGATGGTAAGAATAGATTTGGAAGGGAAAAAAGGCCACGCAACAGGCACTAGGAGCATTTGTATTAGGGATGGCATAGGGCATCTGGAATTTAGATACATCTTTTAAAATATATTAAAAAAAAAAACTGGCTTACTAGCATTTGAAAATACCAATGTTCCAGTTTCTATTTTGGCTGTCACCTGTTGACGTTGATTTAAGCTGGATTCGTTTGAGCCTTAGTGCTTAGAATTTGCTGCCAGCCCCAGACCTGGGGAGATAATTTTAAGTGTCCTCTGGAATAATAGCTTCATCTGATGCAAATACAAAGCTGAAACTAGTTACTGGAATCAAAAATAATGAATGCAGAGGTTTATTGTGGACCTTTGGAGCTGCTGAGTACCAAAATACTGGTCTGTCTATTGGTTTCCCCTGTGGCTTCCTTACTCTGTGGGTTCTGTGTCCTCACCGAAAAGGAAATAGCCTAACTTTGCTTCCAGCCCCTCTGCTGTGCAGCAGCTCTTCACTCAAAAGCGAAGTAGATTAGTCATTGATTAAAAGAAACACCTAACTTAATTTTAATTTTACTACTCTGTGGCCTATAGTTGCTTCTCTGGCCCAAACTGTGTTCTTCATGTGAGCAAACTCTTGGAGTTAGCAGAGGGTCTCAAAACAGAGCACAGAAATTATTAGAAAGTACAAAAATCAGAATAAATTCAATAGAAAACAATTTAGTTTTGTCTTGTCATTTAATCCCAACTGATAAAACAGGAATGCACATAAGTGTACTTGTTAGGTTCAGAATCATGTCAATTATAATACTTTACACTGTTTTAATTATTCTTTCAGATGTATGTGAAAAGAAAAATCTGAGAGAAAGTAGACACATTTCTAATGATTAGCTATATATCTTTAAAAGCTTGGTATAAGAATGAACCAGTAATGGATTTCTTAGGGGGGCTGATATTACTACAGTAGAATAAAGGTTTGAGTTTTATTCCTTTCTAGTTTACTTACTAACTCCTAAGGCGCTATTTCTGTTTTCTGTACTTAAGTCACACTTAATGAATAAATGCTCTTCTTTCCTTTCCTGCCAGACTTCCTGTTGAAGTAGCATGTGCCTGCTGCTGTAATTTCCTTACCACTTACTCACTGTCTTTAATCATTTGCCATTTGACTTTGGCTCCATTTTGCCAATAGTCTCTAAACTCTTATTCTTTGTGTCACATTGTTAAGAGCCAAATCCCATTGAATTTATCTCTGCAACATCTTATATGCCCTACTGCCCACCCTCATGGTATTACAGGAGCTCTCTTCTGAAATAATTCCTAAAGCTCTACATTTTACACACTGCTTCATTACTACCAGACACACCTGTCTTGCTCACATCTTTGTTCATGAGTGGTGAGTATGTTCTCGCTGTCTTCTGTGTAAAGTCTGATTTTTCCCAGCTTGGCAATTGAGTTAACATTCACCCACTGCTTCTCCTCATCTACCTTGAACTCCAACCCAGTTCCTCTGGGTGTGTTATCATGTCTCTCTGGAATCCTATACTATCTTTTTTTATCTCCAACCTCATGCTCTAAGTTTATCCTTCTTTCAAAGCCCAGAAAGAAGGCCATCTGATTCATTAAATTTCTCTCATCCTTCTAGAGGAAAGTGATATTTTATACCTCTAAGTTTTGTCTATACCTCTTTTCTTATAGGTTTCATATTCTGTTCTGTGTTATTTGTGTAGGCATCTTATTTTCCTTTCTCTAGGTCAGTCTCATTATTTCTTAATATCACGACCCCAGTGTCTAGTTCAGTGTCTTGTACTTTTTATAAGCCAAGTACATTTTGGATAAAAGAGTGAACTGATTAATAAGTATAGAGAATTTGCTGAAAGATGTTTTAGACTGTGTTTCCCTTACTCTTGTTAATGCTCTTCTTAACCTTTCTTAGTTATTTCCATGCATCTTAGATTTATCAATTATGTATTCAGACTACTGGGTTGCCACAAATATTTTGAACACTTTTAGGTAATATCTGTATTCTAGTCCTTTAGGTAATGAATTTTGCAGCATGTAATCTACTTAAACCATTACGGCTTCTTTTTAAAAAAATAACTTCTAATAGAGTAAGGATGAGAAGCTGATGACCAAATTTTTATCACGATAATGGAAAAGTCCAAACACATTTTGCATGATTGATTCTGTAAGGAGCTTTTTGGAGTCCCCCATTTTGAACACAGGGATTTCCCTGGTAGCTCAGACAGTAAAGCATCTGCCTACAATGCGGGAGACCCGGGTTCAATCTCTGGGTCAGGAAGATCCTCTAGAGAAGGAAGTGGCAACCCGCTCCAGTGATCTCGCCTGGAAAAGTCCCGTGGACGGAGGAGCGTGGTAGTCTATAGACCATGGGGTCACAAAGAGTCAGACATGACTGAGTGACTTCACTTTTATTATGAACACAAGAACCACCAAGAGTGTTCTTATATTTACAATACTGATTTCAGCCATCCTATAGATGTGTGTATTATAGCTCACTGCAGTGATACTGGACCTTTCTAGAACTCAGCCATCCAGTCATTTCAACTCCTCAACCACCGAGCTATATATATAAATTTTAAGCCAGTGTATATGGCACATACAGATGAGCATCAAAGAATTATCAATGGGAAATCACAGGTCTTATTTTATCTAGTTCCGGTGCACATCCTTTGGCTTTGCTTAGCAGTCTTATCAAAGGAACATTTATTAATGCATATTCTACCTCCTACCCTACAGGCCATGGGGTCTCAAAGAATCAGATATGACTGATGCAACTTAGCATGCACACATGCACCCTACCCCAAGACTTACGTAGGAGTACCAACTTTCTATTTCCAGAGTAATACTCAGATGAAGAATTGACTTAATTTGTTTCCATGTCTGTTTCTTCCACAAAATGCAGAGCTCCTTGAGGATAAGAATTATGTATTATATATCTTTGTATCCTCAGCATTGTACAGTGTTTGACATATATTGCGCGCTCAGTCGTGTCCAATTCTTTGTGACCCCATGGACTGTAGCCTGCCAGGCTCCTCTGTCCATGGGATTTTCCAGGCAAGAATACCAGAGTGGGTTGCCATTTCTTCCTCCAAGGGATCTTCCTGACCCAGGGATAGAACCGTGGCTTCTGCACTGATAGGCATATTCTTTACCACTGCAACACTTGGGAAGCCCCCAGACATACATTAAATATCAGTATTTATTGAATGACCAGAGTTGATTACTTGCTTTTGAAGGAACTTTAGATTTTTAAGTAGCTTATTAAAAAGGAGAGAAAGCAGTTTGAAGCAGGCACACAATGACAACAAATAATAGTATTCCAGGTGACAAAAATATGAGAAAGATTGAAAAAACACAGTCTGGGATCACTTCATTTTGGAGGGAAAGAACATAGGGTACTGAAAAGGCTTCTAAAAATATTGCTGAATGCTAGCACAGTACTATAGTTTATGTTCATTTTGATGACTTACAGCCATCAAGTAAAGATTGAAATATTTTCTGAATATTTTGTTTAAAGATGCCATCAAGTATGTGATGCATTTTGGAAAGATTTCCTTATAAAATTGCTTTGAAAAAGAAAACTTCTGATTTTTAATAGGGCTTTAACTAGGGCTTTCATGGTGACTCAGATGGTAAAGAATCTGTTTGCGATACAAGAGACCCAGGTTCACTCCTTGAGTCTGGAAAATCCAGGGAAGATCCCCTGGAGAAGGGAATGGCTACCTATTCCAGTACTTTTGCCTGGAGAAACCCATGAACAGAGGAGCCCAGCAGGCTACAGTCTATGGGGTTGCAAAGAGTCAGACCCACGACTGAGCAACTAATATATTCATTTTCACTTTATCCCAAATAATTCATTTCTGAGGGTTCTATACAGCCAAGGCCTTAGTGTGTGAGGATAGCATAAGTATGTCTGGACTTTCTTGATTTAGCAGTGAGTAGTGGTCATTCAATCTACCTAATAAGCATCTCACAATGTACAGGTACTCTAGGGACAGAAACACACACACACACTCCCAGAAGAACAGGTCACAGCCTTTAAAGAGTTTGAATTTTTCTAGACTTAGGAATTTTTTTTTAAAATCAGAAGTCCTGAGGAATGGTTGTTAATGACTTTATCACCTATCAAACGTTGAGTATCCCTGTGGACCAGGTTCTGTGCTGGATGCTCGATGATGAAGACACAGTGACTGCTTGGAGGTGAGAGGAGGCCTGGGCCTGGAGGACCATATCTACATGTCTTCTGTCTCATTGCAGAAGTTTCTCCCGTTGGAGGCAATTATGTCTTTTTTTCTTCCTGATGTCAAATAGTTTATGAGAAATAAGAAGAGTCATAAATCTTCAACTCTAAATTAAAGCATGTTTTAAATAGCTAAAAATGTAAAAGACTTATATAAGCTGCTCTCCTGTTCTTGACTATCGTCTCTCATCATGAGCCTGCTTGTAAATAAAAGGGAACAGGTAATCTGAGATCTCGCTTCTCTAGGTCCTTTGGGTTACCAAGGTTTATATGTGACTGGGCTTTGGACAGTCCTTCGTTGTTGACAGATGGACTCCCTCCAGCAAGGGACAAGGAGCCATGAAGATTAAGCATTGCTTCAATGTAGTTTCTCTATCACAAATGAGGAAAGAAAAAATGTGCTCAGCTCCACTCCTCAGTAGAGCCAGACGCCTGATAAAGCAGGAACAGTATACCTGTAAAATTGCCAACGCAACGTCAAGGGTAGAGGGAAGAGTTGACAGAATGATTTATGAGGGTTTCTTGCAATAAGAACATGTCTAAAAATATACTTCTATGTCTTTCTCCTCTCAAGGATAAATGCTACAGAATTTATCCAGGGAATTGTGATACATAAAAGCCTGAGACCTTGTCACAGCCTAGGGAGACCAGGGTGAAGGGCAAGGAGAGGGGAAGCAGAAACAACAAATGAGAAAGCATGCTCCTGGTGTGCTTTTAATCTTCTGTTGAACTGACGTGGTTTTACAGATGTAAAACTGATTTTTTTTTGAAACATGTAAATACTGTAAATTTAATATGTGGCCTATTTAAAAAAAAACATTTACTGGGGTAAAATGAAGATACTTGGTTTCCAGGTTTTAAAAAAAATTTCCTCTGAGCTTCTACTTTAATATCAGTAGATCTGCAAAGACAGCCACAGATCAGCATGTGGAATAGCTTCCTCTCATGGAAGCAGAGTTTGAAGCTGCATTTTATTTATGAACAGTTGAGAAAGAAACTCTTAGAGCAGATAGAATTGGCTTATCTTAACACCCTTTCAGGGCTCACCGCAGTTAGTCAAAGCTATTGGATATCCACATGGATTTCTTTGCCTTCTTTAGTGGCTGCCTTCAGACTCACCCTCAAGTTTACTTCCATCTCAAGCAGTGAGAATCCAGTTCAAAGGACCCTTCTGTTAACTGACTCTGTTTTGTAGGACATCCGTGTTTAGCATAAAGACAAATCACAGTGCAGGTGATATATTTCTTAGGCTGTGGTCTGTACTGCAGTGCTTGGCATACAGGAGGTGCTCAGTAAATGCTGCTGCTGCTGCTGCTGCTAAGTCGCTTCAGTCGTGTCCGACTCTGTGCGACCCCATAGACGGCAGCCCACCAGGCTCCCCCGTCCCTGGGATTCTCCAGGAAAGAACACTGGAGTGGGTTGCCATTTCTTTCTCCAATGCAGGAAAGTGAAAAGTGAAAGTGAAGTTGTTCAGTCATGTCCAACTCCTAGCGACCCCATGGACTGCAGCCCACCAGGCTCCTCCATCCATGGGATTTTCCAGGCAAGAGTACTGGAGTGGGGTGCCATCGGCTTCTCCACAGTAAATGCTAGATAACTACTATTCCTACTGTTACTTATACATTCAGCTCAGTCTCCTCTGCTTTCTATGCCATAGTAATAGAAGATGCCCAATCACAAAAGGAAGAGTAATATAAAAAACAAAAATATTATTTGATAACATCTACTGTATTAGGCAATTTATCTAAACTGTCACGTTGAGTTCTCACAATAACCCTGTAAGACACATTATCTTATATGGAGATAATGAAACAGTTCCAGAATCATAGATTTTCAACTTGTATTGAAATAAATTTCACTTATATTTATTTTCTAAGAAAAGTAAGAATTCAGAGTTCCCTATTTCTTCAGTATTCTTTTATCTACTCCCTGCATAAAGTCACTAGAGAGAAGTCCTTGATAAATGATTTTGGAGAATACCAAAGAGCGATACACACCTTTAATTTTGAGAAGTACAATCTGAACTCATTTTAATTTGTCTTGTCTGAGAATAGCCACAAGTAATCTCACCTGGGTAACTCTTGGTTCACCCTACAGGTCTCAGATGGGATGCTTACACTTGGCAGACATTTCTCTTGATCTGCTAATCCCTTTGAGTGCTGTGTGTCCTTCTAACTCCCTCATATGTTCTCTTAGTGGTTTACTTACCTCTCTCACCCCTTGGATTGTAAGACCCTTGGAGGGACTCTGCTCCTTGCTCTATCCCCAGCACCCCACCCAGGGTGACACTCGGCAAGTATGAACTGGTTGTGAGGGGGTGCGGAAAGGCCTGTTTCAATCTGAGCTTCATTGCAGCTCTGGGAGGGTGTCACAATTTCCCAGGGCCACTACTGCTGCTGGTTTCAGTCCAGAGACCAAGTCTCCTAACCCCTCTCTCTTTCCCAGGCATAAAGCTTTTACACAAAATCTCTCTCTCCCCCCACCGCCCCCATACATCTTAAATAGATTTAGTTTCTTTAACCTTTCTTCCTAGGGACTTTAGTCCTAATATTTTCAGTAATTGCTGACTGTCATAACTTTCTAATTCTTTCTACTTCATATGCCCTGTTTTAGCAAGGCATTAAATGGAACACGGGACAAAGCAGACCCATGTTTTTGGGTGTTATAGACTTTATCACACTGCATATTCAGTTCTATCTAGTCAGTACCTCCTAGTCTTTGATGCTGCCTTAACCTGTTCGTTCAAGGGCTTGTATAAAGTAGAATATGTTTTGAGGAGTCAAACACTCTTTAAGCATTTCATGTTCAGTGTGTTCTCCAGGAGTGTAATTTGGGAATTGTTTGTGCTCTGAAGAATATGTGGGAAGACTCTTGGTGTCACAAGGGCCAGAAACAGGGCTGGCTCCTCACAAGGGCCATCCCACGTGACTCCTGAGTAAGCCCTCTGGTATTCTAGTTCCCAGCTCACAGGGGTGATTCTTGACTTTCCACAGTTGACATGTTGCATTATCTTCTTACCTCCTCTCTTCTGTGATCCAGAGATGTCACTGAGCTTTCAATTCATTTACCCACCCCTCCTCCTAGTTTCTTCTCAGACCTGTACTTAATTCCAGACTGTGCCAAGTTTTGACTTCCTTGGTGGCTCAGACGGTAGAGTCTGCCTGCAATGCGGGAGACCTCGGTTTGATCCCTGGGTTGGGCAGATCCCCTGGAGAAGGACAAAGCAACCCATGCTGGTATTCTTACCTGGAGAATCCCCATGGGCAGAGGAGCCTGGTGGGCTACATCCATGGTCACTAAGTCAGTCATGACTAAAGTTCAGCATCTTCAGAACGCCTGAAGAAACATTCCCTGAGGCCTGCCAGCCTTGAATAATTGATGCAATATTCTTTGAGCAATGACCTGTTAATGTGTCCAGCAAGGTCAGATGAAAAGCCTTCTGACTTACTAAGTTTTTAATTTTATGAATTGATTCTTACCCAAGCTAGATTAGTCTTTGCCATTTGTTTCGCCTGAGTCCCAGCAGCTATGGAGATAGTATTCCTATGTCTATAGATGTCAGGAAATATCCAGTTTATGTTTCAAACTATACTCCCCAAAGTTTTCTGTCTAATTTTTAGGTATTTCAGCAGGCACCCCACCCCTCATATTTTCAGAAATAATTTCCAGTGACTCTGATGAAAGTAGGCAAGGTATTCCTAGGTTTAAGACAGTCTGGTTTGCAATGTGCAGCTCTCATTTAACGGAGGAATATTTAACTAGATGATTCCCTTCAGGGTGGCATCCTGCCTCCTCTCGCCACCCTGCTACCCTGCGCCCCGGGGAATAGCAGTAAAATCCTCCATCTTTTCTTATCTCTCCTTTAAGGCTTCCTCTCCCTTTCAAATGCAAGACTACTGTTTTCCTTTTGCTGTTTTGTTCCTTCATGCTTTTCAGCTTTATCATCATATGCACCCTTGATAACATGAGCCTGAGCTCTGGGGCCTGGATAACTGTTTAGGGCTTTGCCCAGCCACCAGCTATGAAATAAGATGAATAATAATATTGCCCTCACAGAGTTGAAGTGAGCATTGAGTTCTCCACTCTGTGAAATTGCTATTGTAAACTTTAAATACATGGATATATTCAAATGGCAAGTACTAATTGTTAATATTTGTGCCCAGAATTGCCAAATGCCATGCCTTAATTATGTTACCCAGAATGTCTAGTAAGACTATAAAATTAATAGGTTATTAAATGAACACCTTCCACTCTCTATAAATGCTTCTGTCTCTGCTTCTCTCATTCTCTCTTTGTCTGTTTCTTTTAGTGCCCTCCATTCTCTTGCCTGGAAAGTCTCATGGGCGNTCAATAACTAAACTGATTAGCAGGACTATGTAATTTATCAAAGATGAAAATTATAAAAGAAAAACACCTTAAAGATACCAATAAAGAAGAACTCGAACTGGAGAAAATACAAAGGGAGTGAAAACAAGAGTCAAGACCAAACTTATAAATCAAGAGGCACTTTAAAAAGTACAAAAAAAATCCAAAAAAAAGATGTTAAAAAAGTACAAAAAAACTAAACTTTTTCAATTTAAGCTTTATTTTCATAGAAAATAAGTATGAAATTTTCTGATAGAGCCCATATGCAAAAGCCAGAATTGTTAATATTAAAAATCTTTAAATTAATCAAAGATATTGTAAACATTAACTTGAAAATGGTATTACTTTTAAAACCTGAAGTTTTAAGAAACGGTTATTTGGTTCTGAAATGGAGCAGGCGTCATCAAGGACATCCCCACCGTCTCTCTCTCACCTCTTGTTTAAAGGAAAGTATTAGCCTCCTAAGCTAAATTTGATTCAGAGAAGCAAGAAAATGCAGAAAACTAAGGAAAGCAGGCAAGCAAGACAAGACTGGCTTAATCATAAAACAAAGTCAAGGACCTTTAGTTCCTGCGCAAGGCCTGTAGTTAGTATCCTGAGCCGAATCCTTCAGTTGTTTTGTAAAAACTAAAACCCTCACCAGGTGGAAGAAGCCAGCTGCATGCTAACCACCAACAAGCAGACCTCAGACCCTTAAAACCAGGCTAATCTGAAATTCTGTAATGCCACCCTGTTACCTCACCACCACCTAATCAGAAAGAGATCCAGGAGCTGATGACTCACCACGACCCTGTCCCTCAACTTCCCTTTGAGTCTGTCTTTTAAGCATGAACTGCCATTCTTCCTTGCAAGGCCCAGCAGTGAATGCAGCAGTACTTCCCTTTACCACAATTCTGTATCAGTACAGGCTTTGCTGCATGTCAGGTAAGTAGACCCAAGTTTGGTTGGATAACCGTTTCCTATTAGTTTATCAAGTAGCTAGCCCTAATTTTTAAACACATCAACCATGCGGGTCCAAAAAACAGTAACTATCGATAGTTTCCTTAAAGGAAAGTTTTCTGTATTCCAAAAGATCTGTATAAAACAGTTTAAATACAGAAACACTTTTCACTTTCACGCATTAGAGAAGGAAATGGCAACCGACTCCAGTGTTCTTGCCTGGAGAATCCCAGGGTCGGGGGAGCCTGGTGGGCTGCCGTCTATGGGGTCGCANTTGCTGGCATATTGAGTGCAGCATTTTCACAGCATCATCTTTCAAGATTTGAAATAGCTCAACTGGAATTCTATCACTTCCACTAGTTTTGTTCATAGTGATATTTTCTAAGGCCCACTTGACTTCACCTTCCAGGATGTCTGGCTGTAGGTGAGTGATCTCACCGTCATGATTATCTTGGTCTTGAAGATCTTTTTTGTACAGTTCTTCTGTATATTTTTGCCACTTCTTAATATCTTCTGAATGACTGAGCTGAACTGAGTTGAAAGCAGGCACTGACTTTATGTAAATTTGTATAATATGGTATTTATTATCATGGAACTTATATTTTTTCAGTCTATATTTAGTTAAAAACATCAATAATAACAACAAAAATATAGGTCTTAACACTTGCTAGACTTTATTCTAAGTAATTTAAAATATTGATTAATTGAAATAACATAAGAACCTTATATAGAAGCTTTGTTAGTACTTCAGTTTGAGGATAAGGAAGCTTGTTCATGTGTGCTAAGTCTCTTCAGTCTTTTCCAACTCATTGCAATCCTATGGACCGTAGCCCACCAGTCTACTCTCTGTCCATGGAATTTTCTTGGCAGGAATACTGGACTGAATTGTCATGTCCTCCTCCAGGGGATCGTCACAACCCAGAAACCAAAACAGCATCTCTTTTGTCTCCTGGATTGACAGGTAGGTTCTTTATGACTAGTGCCACTTAGGAAGTCCCNTGGAGAATACCAAAGAGCGATACACACCTTTAATTTTGAGAAGTACAATCTGAACTCATTTTAATTTGTCTTGTCTGAGAATAGCCACAAGTAATCTCACCTGGGTAACTCTTGGTTCACCCTACAGGTCTCAGATGGGATGCTTACACTTGGCAGACATTTCTCTTGATCTGCTAATCCCTTTGAGTGCTGTGTGTCCTTCTAACTCCCTCATATGTTCTCTTAGTGGTTTACTTACCTCTCTCACCCCTTGGATTGTAAGACCCTTGGAGGGACTCTGCTCCTTGCTCTATCCCCAGCACCCCACCCAGGGTGACACTCGGCAAGTATGAACTGGTTGTGAGGGGGTGCGGAAAGGCCTGTTTCAATCTGAGCTTCATTGCAGCTCTGGGAGGGTGTCACAATTTCCCAGGGCCACTACTGCTGCTGGTTTCAGTCCAGAGACCAAGTCTCCTAACCCCTCTCTCTTTCCCAGGCATAAAGCTTTTACACAAAATCTCTCTCTCCCCCCACCGCCCCCATACATCTTAAATAGATTTAGTTTCTTTAACCTTTCTTCCTAGGGACTTTAGTCCTAATATTTTCAGTAATTGCTGACTGTCATAACTTTCTAATTCTTTCTACTTCATATGCCCTGTTTTAGCAAGGCATTAAATGGAACACGGGACAAAGCAGACCCATGTTTTTGGGTGTTATAGACTTTATCACACTGCATATTCAGTTCTATCTAGTCAGTACCTCCTAGTCTTTGATGCTGCCTTAACCTGTTCGTTCAAGGGCTTGTATAAAGTAGAATATGTTTTGAGGAGTCAAACACTCTTTAAGCATTTCATGTTCAGTGTGTTCTCCAGGAGTGTAATTTGGGAATTGTTTGTGCTCTGAAGAATATGTGGGAAGACTCTTGGTGTCACAAGGGCCAGAAACAGGGCTGGCTCCTCACAAGGGCCATCCCACGTGACTTCTGAGTAAGCCCTCTGGTATTCTAGTTCCCAGCTCACAGGGGTGATTCTTGACTTTCCACAGTTGACATGTTGCATTATCTTCTTACCTCCTCTCTTCTGTGATCCAGAGATGTCACTGAGCTTTCAATTCATTTACCCACCCCTCCTCCTAGTTTCTTCTCAGACCTGTACTTAATTCCAGACTGTGCCAAGTTTTGACTTCCTTGGTGGCTCAGACGGTAGAGTCTGCCTGCAATGCGGGAGACCTCGGTTTGATCCCTGGGTTGGGAAGATCCCCTGGAGAAGGACAAAGCAACCCATGCTGGTATTCTTACCTGGAGAATCCCCATGGGCAGAGGAGCCTGGTGGGCTACATCCATGGTCACTAAGTCAGTCATGACTAAAGTTCAGCATCTTCAGAACGCCTGAAGAAACATTCCCTGAGGCCTGCCAGCCTTGAATAATTGATGCAATATTCTTTGAGCAATGACCTGTTAATGTGTCCAGCAAGGTCAGATGAAAAGCCTTCTGACTTACTAAGTTTTTAATTTTATGAATTGATTCTTACCCAAGCTAGATTAGTCTTTGCCATTTGTTTCGCCTGAGTCCCAGCAGCTATGGAGATAGTATTCCTATGTCTATAGATGTCAGGAAATATCCAGTTTATGTTTCAAACTATACTCCCCAAAGTTTTCTGTCTAATTTTTAGGTATTTCAGCAGGCACCCCACCCCT
This sequence comes from Neotragus pygmaeus, assembly GCA_006410875.1. Taxonomy (NCBI): domain Eukaryota; kingdom Metazoa; phylum Chordata; class Mammalia; order Artiodactyla; family Bovidae; genus Neotragus; species Neotragus pygmaeus. The sequence goes on from SJYV01022707.1 coordinate 459,216, forward strand.
CATATTTTCAGAAATAATTTCCAGTGACTCTGATGAAAGTAGGCAAGGTATTCCTAGGTTTAAGACAGTCTGGTTTGCAATGTGCAGCTCTCATTTAACGGAGGAATATTTAACTAGATGATTCCCTTCAGGGTGGCATCCTGCCTCCTCTCGCCACCCTGCTACCCCGCGCCCCGGGGAATAGCAGTAAAATCCTCCATCTTTTCTTATCTCTCCTTTAAGGCTTCCTCTCCCTTTCAAATGCAAGACTACTGTTTTCCTTTTGCTGTTTTGTTCCTTCATGCTTTTCAGCTTTATCATCATATGCACCCTTGATAACATGAGCCTGAGCTCTGGGGCCTGGATAACTGTTTAGGGCTTTGCCCAGCCACCAGCTATGAAATAAGATGAATAATAATATTGCCCTCACAGAGTTGAAGTGAGCATTGAGTTCTCCACTCTGTGAAATTGCTATTGTAAACTTTAAATACATGGATATATTCAAATGGCAAGTACTAATTGTTAATATTTGTGCCCAGAATTGCCAAATGCCATGCCTTAATTATGTTACCCAGAATGTCTAGTAAGACTATAAAATTAATAGGTTATTAAATGAACACCTTCCACTCTCTATAAATGCTTCTGTCTCTGCTTCTCTCATTCTCTCTTTGTCTGTTTCTTTTAGTGCCCTCCATTCTCTTGCCTGGAAAGTCTCATGGGCGGAGGAGCCTGGTGGGCTGCAGTCCATGGGGTCGCACAGAGTCAGACACGACTGAGCGACTTCACTTTCACTTTTCACTTTCATGCATTGGAGAAGGAAATGGCAACCCACTCCAGTGTTCTTGCCTGGAGAATCCCACGGATGTTGGAGCCTGGTGGGCTGCCATCTATGGGGTCGCACAGAGTCGGACACGACTGAAGTGACTTAGCAGCAGCAGCATTCTCTCTCCCAACTCTGATATAGGTAGAGAACTAGATGTAGAGAAGCATGTTTTGATTGTTTCTGATGGCTGCTATATAATTTTAAGTAAAACTGAATGTATAGCATGTTTATTTTCTGTCTTTTAAAAACTCACATTTTTTTTCACTTGTCAATTGGTTCTTCAAATTTTATCTCTGGTGGATCAGTAATTTTTCAGTAGCCAATCTTTTTCTCACCATTGCTTTATGCTTTTAGCTGGATTTCCAAAGCACTTCACAATTCAGGCAGTGCTTTCCCTCTTTCTTTTAGAAATAGATTTCATTGAATTCTATGTCCCCAAAACTTACTGAAAAGTGTATGGTACAGATATGAATGTTCATAATTATAGAATAACAAAGTGAATGGTCTATTTTGGTGACTTAAAAAAAAAAAAGGAAATGTTGAATCATTCATAGTGTGAGGAGGGGAATTTTGAGAATTTTAGGCACCTCAGAATCAGACTGTCAGTTACAAGCTTTAGGTTTGTAACTGGAATTGTTTGCTTGATTTTTTTTTTTTTTAAATCTTTTTTAGAAATCTGCCTCCTTCTATAGAGACTGTTATGTGGAAGTGACAAACCACAGTCTTTTTTTTTTAATGGCCAAGTGCAGGACCACATTTCAGCTGTGCCTCTTCTTGCCTTACAGCCCTAGGCCGAGCCCTCCTTCTGTGCCTCCTCTACCTCCCCGAAAGAGTCCACTTAGTCATGTTGTGACTTTTGACTGAGCACATTGTTAGTCCAGATTTGTGATGGCAAATGATAGACCACGAGTCCCTCAAACCGGTTTGATTAAAGTGGGTGTGGGGGGAGGAGGGTTTGCTGAGACCAGGTCCATGGTCAGGAAAGACGGAATCAGTGCATCCTTCTACATCTCTGCCTTTGGGAAGGTCCACAAACATCTGGGAAGGCTGATGTTTGGGACCTCAAGCAGGCCCTGTCCTTCACTCACATGGCCCTCCTGTCTTCCTCCTGCCCACTTTGGTGTGGTTAACTCCTGCTTACACTCCTGGACATCTTCCTGAGCCCCCAGACCGAGATGCATACCTTTTAGGTGTTTTCATAAAATTCTGTGCACAGGACCCTTCTATGCACTTATCAAAACCGTCTGGTGATTGTTTATTCACTTGTCTGTTCCCAGCTAGACTTTGGCCTTCTAGAGGGCGAGAGCTATGTCTGATTCATGCTTCCATTCTTTGTCCACAGTCTCATTCATAAGCAGAGAGAAGCGTTTGTTGAATGAGTGAGTGTGGGATCTCTGTTCATGTTGGTGACTGCTTTCTGGGCTGAGCTCGGGACAAATGCCAAAGCCTTTTCCCCTAATGACATAAGTCCTACTTATAATGTTCTTCATTGAAACAAAACTGGATATGATCCCCTTCCACAAATACTTCAGTTAAGAAATGTGAATATGCAAGCAAAAAACCATTTAGGTCAATTATTGTTTGCTTTGCAAAGTTTTGTGCAATTTCTAGATACAAATAATGACTTAAAATATACTTATAAAATGTATAAGTGACCTTACTTAATGGGCAAGCAGATCTACTGTAGTGTTGATTTGAACAGAGTGGCAGGAGCTAGTCTTACCATTGTACTTTCATTTTTATTGGTTTAGTTTTCATCTTTTCTCCATTGAATCCAATTACTTTAATGAGCAATCCCAACAACCTTATAAGTTAGTTGAAAAAACTGTATTAATATATGCTAACATTTCTTTTTCAGGGGTGATCATAGTATTAGAATCTTTAATAAATCTTTAATATAGTTAAATTTTGTTTGTTTTAAGGTTGAACTACCACTTGTTGGCTCATCAAAAACTCTGATGTGTGGGTCCCGCACATCAGATATGTTTTATATTAGAACACCTTCCATTCCTCTTAACAGTTCAGTAACCAGCTTTGATTTGACTCTTCAGTGGCTATAAATTCATGAAAATTGTTCACAATGATAGTTTTCAAAACTGCTCTTTCTTCTTGTATGTAATTGTTTTCTTTTAGGATATATAACTTGAACCTAGTATTCTGAGCCTGTGTGATGCTGAAGCATTTTAATGGCACTTGGCTATGATTCTAATAACTCTTGTCATCAGAAACAAATGATTTCACCAGAAAGAAAAATGAGAGTTGGTTTTACTGATGATATACTCATGCATTCCCTATTCTTCTCCCTCTTTCTTGTTTTTCAGTGAGCATGTTTTTGAACACATTAACACCGAAGTTCTACGTGGCCCTAACAGGAACTTCCTCACTAATATCAGGGCTTATTTTGGTAAGTGGTGGAATTCTTCCTATTTAAAAATGTACTGATTATTAATATATGTACTATATATGTGCAGGAAAAAACTCTGTAAGAGTACATAGCAGCAGCTTACAATGATTGCATGTATGTGTATGTTGGGTGGGAGACCTGCTAGAAACCTTGCACTGTCCAGATTATGTTTTTAAAATATATTTGAAAAGGAAATTTTAAAAATTGTATGCTACTTTTGTTGAAGGGAAAAACAAAATGTAGGCAAAATGGAAAATAAAGGAGGATATAATTCTGTGTCAAATTCTAATGTCTGAGATACTCTATAGCAAGTGTGATTCAGTTAAACTAAAATGTTTTTCCTTCATTACTGTTTTCAAAATGGATTATTGGACATAATCAAGATCAGGAGAAATATAGCTCAGTTTCTTTAAATGTATTGACATAAATGTGACAGTTATAAGTTTTTACCCCCTTCATCTCCTTTTCTTCTAAAATTTACATATATTTCCCTATTGCTTCCTTGAAAAAAGATCCCAAATAGGCAAAAAGCAATATGATAATCATTTTCATTATCACATTGGCTCCATTGCCTTATACTATAAAACAAATAGTGAAGTGTAATAAGTTATAATACTTACAGTAGTTTTCTTTAAGTGACTGTAAAAAGAGCCATCTAAACTGGTGGACTCACTCTAATATAGTTAAATTTATGTTAAGAATCTTTGAGGAGAAAGAGGTTTTAGAAAGTTTTTTTTTTTTCCCCTTCTATACATAATGCTGTGATTACTATTAATTATAGAGACATGGGCAAGAAGAAATACAATGAGGTAGCTACTAGTATTGTTTTCATTTTACTAATGCATAAGCTAGATAGGAAGTAACCCACCTTAGGTCACATAGCTGGCAAATAGTGGAGCAGGATTTCAACCCAGTCTGGCTTGCACCAGAGCCTGTGCTTTTATCACTCATTTCACCACCTTTCTGGTTAAGTGGGTGTCTCAGACGTTAAAGAATCCACCTGAAATGCAGGGGACCTGGGTTCAGTCCCTGGGTCAGGAAGATCCCCCTGAGAAGGGAACAGCTACCCACTCCAGTATTCTTGCCTGGAGAATCCCCATGGACAGAGGAGCCTGGCAGAGAGCAGTCCATGGGGTTGCAAAGAGTCAGACACGACTGAGTGACTTTCACTTTTACTGGTTAAGTTCTCAGCTGTTTTTCTAGCTTCTGAACAAATGGCAGGTCTGAATTTTATTCTAGTAGTATCTCAGTGTGGGTTCACTAGCCTATAAATTAATTACCAGAATGCAGGTTGTTTCCTTTCACTCTGGTGTGTGTGCGTGCTTAGTTCAGTTGTGTCTGACTCTTTGCAACCCCCTGGATTGTAGCCCACCAGGCTCCTCTGTGCATGGGATTCTCCAGGCAAGAATACTGGAGTGAGTTGCCATTTCCTTCTCCAGCGGCTCACTCTGGTGAGCTAAGCCCAACAGTCCGTTTTCCTGTCTCACTTAGAGATGATGACGTTCCATCTACCTGCTTCTCTCCTCTGAATAAAGGGATTTTCTTGGACCATGACCATCTTTGCAGACCTAGGCTGGTGATGCTTTCTCCCTGTGTGAATTGCAGTTGCTGATGCCTGATGATCACTGCTGTGTTGTTTTATGATATGTTTGCTTTGTTGCTTTCTTAGGAACTAGAGGATTCTCCTGACTGACATAAAACTTTGTGCAAAGGAAATCCTCTGATGTGGGAAGATTTTGAAAGGCCTTCTCAAAAATGCTTGGTTTATAATGAGGTCAGAGTCACTACCATGTGTGGGAATAGCTCTCGTTTGCTTTAGGCTCCAGCTTTAGAGATTGTTGACACTGGTGCTGTCGGCTCTTGGGGATGCAGCTTTGCTAGCCCTTGAAATGCACCCTGGGCTGAGGTTTCTCTTCGGCTACTGTTCCTTTCTGTCAAGTCCGTTTCATGGAGAGGCACAGCATTGGGATAAAGGATCGGGTGCTTTGCGAAATAGCTGTGTGCATAGAATTGCATAGTGGTTTCCTGGCACCAGAGAACAATTACCTAACTACTCTTTCCTGAGCAATGTCAAGGGAGCCAGATGGTGAACACAGAAGCTGCAGGGCTGCCCCTGAGGAAATTTCTTGTTTGGGGACCTCAGGATTCCTATGCTGGAGGCTGAAGTTATCATGCAGTGTGATGTCTTAGGCAAAGAGAGCTGAACACAAACAAACAAAACCGCTGCTATTTTTACCCTATGAAGGAAAAATCAATTAACTGAACAACATACTTAGAAATAAAATGTGTTTGGCAAATGCTGCTGTCTTTTACACTAATGTGTTTAAAAATAAATGAGGACATAGCAGCGTGTATTTCACTAGATGTCACTACTATCTCTTAATTTTACAGGTTGAAAGCCAGCAATGAGTTTGTTACACCACCTACTTCTCACTCTTCCCTTATAGTTCCCAGGCCCATACCCCATCCGGGCACCTCTATCCTTGCTGATCTTCATGCTGCCCCTTGACCCACTTATCACAGTAGTTCTCATCTCAGTCCAGTCCCAGCCACAGGAACTGCACTTGTTATCACAGTCCAAACCCACCAATTTAGTCTTCTGTCTGCTCTGGGAAGGACAGGCCCAGTCTGCTTGATGTGGCCTCTGTGGGTGATGTTTATTTCTATGGAAAACATTTATGGGTTTTATTTTTGCTTTTGAGAATGGTAAGGTAGATATGTGGAGAGAATGCTCCCTTAATTTCTAAAAATATTGGTAGAATAGAGAAAATGCTGCCATACTGACATTTATAATAGACCCCTGTATCCCCATTAATGTGTTAGACATGCTCCTATGCCTGCAGTTATGCATATATGTTCAATAGAGGGATATGGGAAAAAGCAGCCAAAGCATAATTTTTAAAAATGAGAATCAAGAATAAAAAAGAAAATTAAAATAGTAAATAGAAGAGTTAATTCAGGGATCCAGTGTAAAACAATAGTTTTCAGGAAAGTAAAGGAAGAGATAATAATTAGATAGGAATCAGTTGTAAATAAAGGTCATTTTGTTGTGTTTTCCACTCTATGCCAGGTACTGTTTTAAGCACTTTGAATATATTATTTCATTTAATTCTAAGTGAATTCTAATATTAACTTTATTGAAATTCTAAGTGGTTGGTATAGCCAGTGCCCCTAGCTGTTAAGTATTATTGTTGTTGTTCAGTCACTCAGTCATGTCTGACTCTTTGCAACATCATGAACTGCAGCATGCCAGGCTTCCCTTTCCTTCACCATCTCTTGAAATTTGATCAGACTCATGTCCATTGAGTTGGTGATGCCATCCGGCCATCTCATCGTCTGTCATCTGTTTCTCCTCCTGCCTTCAAATTTTCCCAGCATCATGGTCTTTTCCAATACGTCAACTCTTAGCATCAGATAGCCCAAGTATTAGAGCTTCAGCTTCAGCATCAGTCCTTTCAATGAATATTCAGGATTGATTTCCTGTAGGATTGACTGGTTTGATCTTCTTGTAGTCCAAGGGACTCTCAAGAGTCTTCTCCAGCACCACAGTTCAAAAGCATCAATTCTTTGGCACTCAGTCATTTTTATTGTCCAGCTCTCACATCCATACATGACTATTGGAAAACCATAGCTTTGACTAGATGGACCTTTGTTGGCAAAGTAATGTCTCTGCTTTTTAATATGCTGTCTACATTTGTCATAGCTTTTCTTCCAAGGAGCGAGTGTCTTTTAATTTCATGACCAGAGTCACCATCCACAAGTGATTTTGGAGCCCAAGAAAATTAAGTCTGTCATTGTTTCCATTGTTTCCCCATCAATTTGCCATGAAGTGATGGGACCGGATGCCATGATCTTCATTTTTTGAATGTTGAGTTTTAAGCCAGCTTGTTGAGTATAAACTGACACAAAATTTATGTAATTTTGCCAAGGATACATATAACAGACAGATGGTGGGATTTAAATTTGGATCTGTCTGACCATGCCCTCTGTCCCCTCCTCTTTAAAAGTAAGGGAGTGGGACTAGAAGCTTGTTATGGCTCCTTTCAACTCTTTTTCATTCATCTAAAATCTTGACCTCCACTTGACTTGAAAATTATGCAGTTGCAGGGCTAGAGGAAGGAACCCTCAGAAGTCATCCAGTTTAAGTCAGTAAAAACCTAAGGAATAGGCACCCAGAAAACCTGGGACTTGTCAGGTCACCTTGCTAGGTGAGAGTATAAGGAAGATTAAAAGTTTAAAATTTCACTGCTTTGTCCCAGGATCATTGTTCATCTCATAAATGTGTTGACTAGCAAGATGAACTGCAGCAGTGTGTAGTGGGTGATGTGTTCCTTTTAACAGACCCACAGAAGTGGACCATGTAGATAAGAAAGCAAAAAGTAGAAAAGAAAAAGAGAAAAGAAGATAAAAGAAAGAGGGAGGCAGAGAGACTGTAAACATCTCTGGAGGAAACTTTTTCCAATCAGCTGTGGCTTAGGTCAGATTTGGTTAGTCTAGAACCTAAAGCACCACTTACCACAATTTATAATTTCACTTATGATATTTATGGTCTTATCCTCTCTGTGATGGAAGCATCATATAGGCTGAAAATGTATCTGTATAATACCTAGCTAATTCTTAAGTATTTGTTGAATGCACATAGATTCATTGAACAAATGAATTAATTGACTGTGTCTGGCAATTATATAGGAGCTTGTTTAAAGTGATGGATTCTGAATACTGCTCCAGGCTAACCAAGTCAGAATCCCTGGAAGAAAGCTGGCCCCCAGGATTAGCTGACAGAGCTTTGGGCATCATGGCAAAGGCTCACATCTCCCAGTTGTCAGTGGTCGCTAGGTGACTTTACCCCAGGACAGTGATCCTCCTGTCCAGGTCATAGTCACTAATGCTGCAATGCAGACACTGAGGTGGGGATGGATCACTGGCTGTTGACCTTGAAAAGAACCTCAGTTCTCTGTCTTTTTTCTTTTCTTGAAGTCTTGGCATTAGGTGGCCAGGAATGGAGGTGGAAGGACACGAAGACAAGTTCTTTACACATCCCCTTCAACTGGTTAGGGGAACAGATGGCTGGTGGGGCGATTGGTTGAGGTCAAGGAAGAAAGAGACCAAGTCTTGTACCATAGCTCTTCAGTATTTCTAAAGAAAATCGGAAGGAGCCAGGAATGTTTAAAAAAAAGATAGAAAATTGTCATGAGGAATTGGGAGGAACTTTGAAAGAGTTAGTGATTCAGAAAAAAGGATCTACTTGAGAATTCTAACAGGAAACTTCTAAAAAGGTTTCGGATATTACTATAACCCATGCCAACTGCTTTGGTTTATCTTCTTTAAGCCTAGAAGATTGCCTCTTGCCAAAAATCTGTTTACCACCAGATGCCTTTCTGAAGACATAGAGCAGGTGTCAGTTTTGCAGTCTATTTGAGAGTAGACTGCCAGAGTTTCATATTTCCTCTTCAGTCTCTACCATAGCTGTATCTATCCTGTGATATCATCATCTATTTAATCCTTGGCAAACACATAGCCAATTTCAGGCTGTGACATCTTTGTGTTCCCATGGGTTTAATGGAGTTTGTGTGGAATCATTATGGTGCTTCTCTGTGGAAATCTTGAAGCATTTTTGAGTAAGATAGGAAAGTCCCCATAAGTGAAGAGAAAGAAGTATTATATATGCAAAACATGCAATTGAAGAAGGGGAGTTCTTAATGGGTAGGATAAATCTAGGCATCTTTAGGAAAGATTCAGCTTTTAGGTTCGCAAGTCAGATGAAAGGGCCTTATTTGTTCACTCTTTGCCAGACTTTTGTTCCTTCCCTGCAGGTGAAAATGAGGTCAAATGAGTCTTTGTTTTAAGTGTAATCTGGGTCCTGAGTATAGCAATGGCCCTTCGGTCCTGCAAGGTATAGATCCAAACCATTGCTTTGATCCTCATATTCCCAATTCCACCCCCACTTCCCTTATTCTCAGGTGATAATCCTTACCTGCATCTCCACTAAGATAACTGTCACCTACTTTTCATCCGTTTGTTGCCTTTTTACCTGTGAAACAGGTCATCTCACACCCTATTTCCCAAATAGAATGTATTTGTCTGTGCATTCATGCTTCCCATTCATCCTGTCATAGAGGAAGAAATGGTAAGTTACCTTTCTCAGGCAGGGCAAATGTTCTTCCTGAGCTCTTGGTGTCCTGCCTCTGGGTCATTTGTACTCTTTTGCACTTCAGTTTCTCTTGTTCCACTTGATTCTTTCCTTTCCAACAAATATATGTAGGTCTCTCTTTTTTATAACCAACAAAATGAACACAAAACCTCTCATTGGTCCTGCTCTTTATTAAGACAGTATCCCATAAGTCACCAGACCAACCCTTATCATCCATCCATTCAACCTTTCAGCCGTCTCTCCATTCAGTTTTCAACCATCCATCCATCCAACATTGAGTGACTTTATTTTACACATTATATTACTGAGCCCCACAGAATCAAGAGAACCAATTAAGACAAACAACTTGGCTATCTTGCAATACATTAGGGCCTTTACCTTTCATCAGGATGGTAGGGTCTTATTGACTTCCCAAATGACAAATCTAATCGGTGCTTTTTAGTTCTCATCTTACTTGATCTGTATAATTCTTGGTGTAGACAGATTGCATTTTAAAAGACTATGAAATGTGTAAATTTATATTTTAATTTTATGGTTATTTGTCAGATTTAAAAACTGTTTTGTTCCACAATGGCAATTCCATTAAGCTACTAGCATGTCTAAGGGCTAATTTTAAAATCTAAATTTGTTTATGAGAGCTTTGCTGTTTACATTGTAGGTTATGCACCAGGGAGAATAATTCAAAGTGACACCAAATATGTGCGTGTTAAATAACACCATCTGCCCATTTGTATCTGTGCAGCTTTTTAAAAATACTGTGAGGTTCTGGTCCTAGCCTGCTGTGTTTCAGGATATGGGACAAATCATTGGTGCTAAGACCCCCAGATCAGAGGTTTTGGTTTGAAGTTTAAGAAGGCTTAAGTCCTGTCCCACTTCCTTTTAGTAGCTGTTCGTTTAATTCATATTAGAGTACCTGTCCCATGGTATTGTGGATACCAATATAAAGGTCTGTATTGGGTAAGAAGCCACATCTACAGCTCTAATAGGACAGGCTTGAGAAGATCCTCCGTTGCCTTCCAAACAGTTGCATGAATAACCCAGTCTTCACTAAAGTCTGTTATCTTTGCATTAGAAATACTGCTTGGAAGGTCTGTCTCCTCTTATAATGCAAATGCTCCGTTAATATGAAGCATTTATACCTTGGGATGTATTATCCAGTACCATTTGATAGACTTCTGGATTATATTTGATAGCTAAGCAGGCAAAGAGACAGTAGAATAGGAGGGCATTTGGAAATGAAGATTTGAAAAGGAAAATGACAAGTAAATCTGTTAAAATGAGCAAGAGATTTATAAAAAGATGTCTTGTTTTAGGGCCCTAGTAAGATTAGTGGCACAAGAACTGAGGCTTCAGGTTAAATAGCTACTGAGTTAGCTTTGTGACTTTGGACTACCTTAACATGTAGCCCTCATGCATTCTAAATGAAACTGTTCATGGGCCTTGAGGGTTCCTTTTAGTGCTGGGGTTCTCTGATTTGGCCGGATAAACTGAAAAATTCTAAGAGGTCCCAAAGTGGGGTTGTGTGTGTGTGTGTGTGTGTGTGTGTGTGTGTGTGTGTGTGTGTGTGTGTGATGGGAGCAAACTGTGAGAGGCATTGTGGGCCTGTGTGTGTGTGTGTGTGTGTGTGTGTGTGTGTGTGTGTGTGTGTGATGGGAGCAAACTGTGAGAGGCATTGTGGGCCTGTGGCATGGATTGGTAGTGTCAGGGGCCCTATCTGTGCTCTGTGACCCTGGAGCACAGCCCAGGCTTGTTACGGAGTGTTTAGTGCTGTGCTACTGAATAAATGAAGGCCTGGCAGGTGCCCAAGCAGCATAATATAAAAAGCAGAATCTTGAGGCAAAGAAAGCTCTTTCCAAGTGATTGAGAGCCATTGCTAGTTCTCTGACTATTGTTCTGGGTCCTTTGGAGCCTTCCTTCGCTTCAATAAAGGCAAAGCCAAAATCTTTTTTTGGGGGGATGGGGGCGGTGGTCGGGACCAAATGGTAAGCAGCCTCCTTTTCACAATGATTTTTCACAATGATTAACAGGGCTTTCAGCCAACCATTTAGTAACAGACAACATGCTGTATTAGCCTAAACTGTAGAGTAACAAGAGGAGTGCATCATAGCAGTATGTGAGCTGTGCTGCCTATAGGCGGTATGCACAGCATCAGTGTGATAAATAATAGCTTTGCTGTTACTTTTGAGAACCAGCTATACAGCAAGCACTGAACTAAGTCTTTTACATGGGGTTTGAATCTGGGTGATTTACATGAGTGTGAAATTAAGGACACTCAAGGATAAATAACAAATGTGATTTACACTTTATAGTTGAAAAAACTGATATTGAAATAGATAAAATAACTCCTTTGAGGTTACAAACTCCCTTCTGGATCTATGGTTCATAAATTTACCGTTCTTGAATGCTGTTCTTTCTTCAAACAACATCTCTTATTCCTCCTGTTCCTACATTATAGACTAGTCCTGTCCCTTCTTAGCATTTATATCATATTCTCCCTGTCTGCCCAGTCAGATTACTTAAATGTCTGTCTTAACATGTGAAAATTCATAGAGCCAGAAGGGGTAACTCCTTGGCATTAAATCAAGTTCTCCTGTTATAGGATTGCAAACATTTGGTTTGATTGATAGTTCCTTCTGGTCATTTTGTAGATGTTCTTTCTGTCTTTTAAAGGAATTTTTGGTAGAACAAAATAGAGAAATACCAATTTTTAAATGATAGCCCAATGTCTGTTACAAAGAACTTAACTTTTCCCTTCTTTCATGTGTTAAAAACATTAAGTCCTCTGTTTTGGGAGGACAGTCTAGCTAAAGGTTTGTCACTTTTGTTGATCTTTTCAAAGAACAAACTTTTGGCTTCATTGATTATATAGTACTTGTTTTTTGCATTTATCAAATCCTGGATATACAGTCATGAACAAAACATGTTTTTTACTCTCTCAAAACTCTTACTCTAGTGGGACATGTAGATATTAAACAAATGTCATAAATGCTGCCAAGAAGAAAAGCAGGGTGCTTTTGAGAGAAGCAGGAGAAGCTGACTGTAGATCTGGTGACTAGGAAAGAGCTCTGAGGAGGTGACATTTAGACTGAAATGAAAGGATGAGAGGCATCATCTTGTTTTTATGAAGTAAGTAAGGATAAAGGGAATTAATTTTATGTAGTTCCACATTCTATATTATAAAAGTATAGTTCTTAAGAGACTCTGGAATATCGTTGATTCTTACATTTCTTCTCTGTAATGATTTGTGACTGCTTATGGAACAGATTCAAAATCAGACAGGGAGGCCAGGAAAGGATGTGGGGAGAGCAGCTTCAGACAGTGGTGGAAAGTGTTCAAGGGGAGGTGAGGCAGGTGGGAGGAATTGCGGGAGGTCGCTTGCTTCCCCCTTGCTTAGGAGTCCTGATTTCAGTCTAGTCATGTGAGCATCATTGCTTCTTTCCTGTTTTAATGAAAGTTATTTCTTTTCTTCTTTGCAAACAGCACATTATTGGTAGGCTTGTGAGCTAGGAAATGTTAATGGTGTACAATAGATACTAGTGTTTATAAAGCCCGTCTCAGCTGGCGGACATTATTGAATTTCTCAGTAGCTGGGTGCCCAGAGTACCATGAACTGGGATAACTATTACTCTTCCTGTAAACCCGGATTTCTCTAATGGGATTTTTTTATTTTTTAAGGAATTTTGCTGTCTTAAAAATCTTATGCAGGCATGGCTTTATCAGAATATAAAATGCCAAATATTGGAATATTTCATAAGCCACACTTTTAAAACTAGTTTCTTTGTATTTATTTCTGGAATTGCTTTTCAGCTGTGGTGATTTTATTATCAATATTATATAAATTTGGAGGAAAATAATAATGAGCAGCTCTTAACAATGTTCTTTTACCATGACTGGGTATATAAATTTTCCTTAAAAGCCAGTATTAAGTCGATAAAACAACACTGAGAAGTTAAAATGTAAGTGGTATTTGCTGCTGCTGCTGCTGCTAAGAATTTCTTAATTTTTAGAATTAAACAATTTTTTTCTGAATAAATATGTTTAAACCAGGATTTAAGGTGGGTATAATTAGTAGATACAATGTATTTTATGAGTATGTACAAATTATAGCTGGTAGCAGGATCGTAATCATGCTTACTATTTTTCTGTTCTAGATATTTGAATGGTGGTATTTTCGCAAGTATGGAACATCATTCATTGAGCAAGTCTCAGTAAGCCACTTGCGCCCCCTTCTGGGAGGGGTTGACAACAATTCCTCCAGCAATTCTAATTCCAGTAACGGGGACTCAGATTCCAACAGGCAAAGTGTCTCAGGTATGGAAAGTCCTTCAGTTTGAAATATTTACTTATTTTTACTACATTATTATGACTATAAGACAGTAAGAATGTTGTTATTTAAAGATCAGACTTCAAAGAAAAATGCAATTTATTTTCCCAAGGAGTTTGCAGCTTCTGCCAGAGAAGTTGAGTGTAAGCATCCCAGGTAAAGGAAATAGGTATCTTGTTTAATTTGACTTTTTCTTCCCTAGTGGCTCAGTTGGTAAAGAAGCTGCCTGCAATGCAGGGGACCTGGGTTCGATTCCTGGGTTGGGCAGATTTCCCTGGAGAAAGAAATGGCAACACACTGCTGTATTCTTGCCTGGAGAATCCCATGAACAGAGGAGTCTATAGTCCATGGGGTTGCAGAGTCAAGACACAACTGAAGCAACTGAGCACGCATGCACGCAAGCTGCTTCTCTGTTGCCAGTCTTGAATTCTGTCACAATCTTTTCCCCATCCTTTTCATTTTTTGAACGTGCCAGGTTTTCTCACAGCCCTCTGCCCAGAAGCCTGTTTGCCCTCTTTCTGTGCTCACTTATCGTTCACATGTGCAGTGCTCACTCACTGCTGACTCTTTGCCACCCCATGGACTGCAGCCCGCCAGGCTCCTCTGTCTATAGGAGTCTCCGTTCCAGAATACTGGAGTGGGCTGCCATTTCCTCCTCCAGGGGATCTTCCCAATCTAGGGATTGAACCCACGTCTACTGCATTGGCAGGCAGATTCTTTACCACTGAGCCACACAACCCAACTCAAATGCCACCTCCAGGGAAACCCTCCCTGAGAGGCTGTGCACTATCTCTCCACCTTTGTTGACTCATAATATTTTTACTTTTAGCAACATTTACTAAATTATAATGAAATTTTTAACCTTATTGCTAAATCATAGTATCTCTAGCATTTTGAATAGTCTCTACTTTATCACTGAAACTCAGTAGATGAACGAATGAGGACATACAAGGCCTGTAATTTCTCCCCTCATAAAAGAAGAGGGATGAATATAATTTCCTATATTGGTCTCTTTATCAATTCAGTAAACATTTCCCAAATCTCTAATGTGAACCTGACCTGGTTCATATGAATATTACGGTTTAAAAATAATGCCAGAGTCCTTGCCTCCATCAAACTCTTGTGTCTATTGAAGGAAGCAAAGTGTTCAGTGCTGTGATCACATGAGGGAAACATGTCACACTATGGAGTACAAAGGAGGGGTTCCCAATCCGAACTAGGGGGAGAAGTTTGCTTCCTGAAGGAGATGGCACCAGTTCTGAGACTTGAAGGGTAAAGAAGAGATAAAAGAACTAAGTTAGATATTTTTTTCTTTCCTCCCTAAAATAACTCAGTCCATATTTCTAACTGTCTAGCCAGGTGATAGGCATCAATGAGCGTTGTGTGTATGTAAACATATATATATGGAGAAGGAGATGGCAACCCCCTCCAATATTCTTGCCTGGAAAATCCCATGAACAGAGGAACCTGGTGGGCTATAGTTCAGGGGTTTGCCAAAGAGTCAGACACGACTTGGGACTAAACAACAACTACATGTATATGTGTATGTGGGCTTCCCAGGTGGCTCTGTGGTAAAGAACCTGCCTGCCAATGCTGGAGATGCAAGAAGCTCGTGTTCGATCCCTGAGTTGGGAAGATCCCCTGGAGGAGGGCATGGCAACCCTCTCCACTATTCTTGCCAGGGGAATCTCAAGGACAGAGGAGCCCAGTGGCCTGTGGTTCATGAGATCACAAAGAGTCAGACATGAATGAGCAACTGAGCACACAGCACACACGCACGCGCACACACACACATGTGCATAATATATAATATCTGATATTGATTCAATGCTCTTTTATTAGTAATATACCCTTTGCCAGCCCGCCATGGTAATGGGCAGCTCTGGGTACATATTTATTTCATTCTAAAGGGTACATGTGTGAGAGATGGTACCACTGAGGTAACAAAATTGTCTGAGACTTCATAAACTCATCCATTTTGTGAAAGAAACAGAAAGAGATCTGAGCAAAGTAAAATACCATGTTGACCAACTATTCTTACATGGGTGGCATATTATTCTAATGAGGAATCTTGATCCTGCAGACATTGTCACATAAGCAGTGTGGATAATCAACATCACTTTGCATCTGTTGGAAGACCCTGCAGGTTAAATGTACTCTGTCTGACCCAAGTTACTGTAGTCTTCAGATGACACAGAACATTGTAGAAAATTAATAGATTGAACACAGAAAGCAGCCTCATTTTAGGACATTTTTATTGTGAATGTGTTTTTATTTTCATTATAATTCTTTCTACCCAATTTAAATCTCTTGACATCATTCCTTAATGTGACAAAGAGTTTATACTCTGCTTATTGTCGCTGTTACTTTGCTCTCTCTCTCTCTGTGGGTGTCTTGAACAAATCTTATGCATTATATAAATCTTGATGCTACTCTTAGTGCTTGTATAGCAGCTTTTAAGGGGAAAATTACAGTACTTTATAAAAGTACATTCTACAGTAATGATCATGGAAATTCCCAGTTTTAATTGTACTGAGTTTTTGCCTCACCCAGATTGAGCTTTTGAGTATTATTATTAATTCTCTACCTCTAGAGAATTGGCTGAATGTCTACTACTATGCATTCAATATTTCTAGTCATCTCCTATAACAGATATAGCATTTCTGATCTGATTTCATAACAGTTTTCAAAGAACTACATTTAGGAAAACAGAAATTACTCTGTCCTAGAGTGTTTAGGGCTCCTTCAGCCCACTTCTCCTTGACATTTGGGTTTCTACTATTTCACTAACTCAGCTCAACACACATGTATGTTGTTATGGAAATGCCAGATAGCATGGAACTAATACCGTTTCTCACTTCTCTTTTCTTGTGGTGATTTTTATTTTTGAACAAGAAAAATGCTACTATATGAAAGTATGTTGTCTCTTTATATCTTTACCCTTAATCGTTGTCTACTTCATTGTCTGGTTTAAGCTAAGTATAAAGGAAAAAGAAGATCCAANATCCATACATGACCACAGGAAAAACCATAGCCTTGACTAGATGGACCTTTGTTGGCAAAATAATGTCTCTACTTTTTAATGTGCTGTCTAGGTTGGATTCTATTCGTGCTTAAACCCCTTAGTCCAGTGAGTAACTGGAGCGGGGGGTGTGTCGATGGGAATATGAAGACAGGAAATAAGTATCCACTGAGATGGAAAGTTGTGGTAGGAAATGGTGAGTGGGAAGACTGAAAAAACGATTTGAGCATGATTTTACAAGTCCTTGAAAGTAGTAGGCATTATTTTTTATGTTGTTTATCTCTCACACAGAAATTTATTATCATCCTATGGATGAATGGAATCTTTTCTCCAGACTTCGGGAACTAAAAAGGTGCTTTCCCAATATTTAGTGATTTTCTTTCTCTTGAATTGCATTCTAGCTTGCTTGGTGAGGTCTGAACATTTCAGTCAGCAGTTGTAGGTGGAGACTTCTCTGTGAGTTGGTACAGATGGAACCAGAGAGGGCATGGTTAAGTATATCAGGGCCATATTTTTAACTATTAATGATGTTAGCAAGCCCTTGATGAGTCCCAGTCAACCTTTAGTGCTTCTAAAGAGTACTAAAATTGTTGATATTGATGGATAATGTAAAATACCTTTTGGAGGTAAAGTTTTAATTCAGATGTAAATAAATTTATTTCCCAAAGATACAAGTAAGATAAGAAAGTAAACCTCATAAAGAAAAACTTTTATCCGCTGAAGACCTGAGTTTAATTTCCTGACCTAAATCTTCATATTATGATAATTTTGGCATTTACAACCTTTGTCTATATCGTGAAACCATCAGAAATTTCTGGGGTGTGTTCCCTAGAATGATTCCAGACAAAGAGCGTTTTTGCAGTAAAGATAAAATCATGAAACATAACAGCAAAGAAGAAATGAGTGTAGCTATAAGCTAATTTGAAGTGAAATTTTACATGTGTTCATATTAAACCTCCCTATTGCTTATTCCTTAAAAGAAAATTGTACCTTCTCCACACCCTCAACTTGAAGGATACAGCTCATGAAGACATTTCTTAACATATTTCTTCATCGCATTTGTTCTCATTCAGAACATTTAACATCTGTTACAGTTGTTGAGATACTCATTTCTAAGTATTAGAAGTAGCTGAAGAAACTACATACAGACCATGTGTATGACACTAATAGTAACAATGATTTTTTTTTAAGATCAGTACTCTTGAAGTCATGAAAACAAGATTTCAAAATGTTTGCAGCACCCCCTGCTGGCTGTATCTTGGCACTTCCTAAATAAAGATGGCATCTTTAAATACTGCTAAGTAAAACTTTAATACATGCTTTCTCTTTGGGGTTATTTTAATTTAGAAATAATTTCATTTGCATCAAACGCATAATAGAGTTAAAATTTTAATGAAAGATAATTTTATTTATAATTTGTCAACTGGTATTTGAATAGCACTTATCCTTCCAGGCAATATCATGTCTTTAATGGAGACAAAATTTTTGCCATAACTTTTTAACTGATATTTCAGATGAAATTTGTTAGGGGACAGGCTTCTACAAATGTCCCTATTTATTGTAAATAATGTTAGAAATGACCATCATTGAATACAGATTTGTATGCCTGTTTATCATATGTTAAATACAAACCTTGTAATATTCATGAAGTTTTCAGAAGATTTAAAACGAGCATTGGAATCTTAAAAGACTTCATCTTAGGAGGGATTGGGAGCAGTGGGGACCTCAGAGCTGTAGAAGCCATAAGTACTGAGATCATGGTTGTTTGGCTCACCAGTTGTTTCAAGCCATAATTTAAAGTACGTTAGAGAATCCCAGGGATGGCACAGCCTGGTGGGCTGCCATCTATGGGGTCCCACAGAGTTTCACACGACTGAAGCGACTTAGGAGCAGCAGCAGTGACCCCACTAAGGAGCTTCATGTCTGGAAAAAAAGTATTTACTTAAGGGAAGTGTAATTTTCTAATTAGTGTCATATGAAATGACAGCCATCGAATTTCAGTTTCTCAAGAACAAAATTCAATAATGTTAAACTAACTTAGCAAAGATCATTTCTTAAATGGCAAGTTAAGCTAAGTGACAAAAAAATTAGGATCATTGTTTCCAAACATAAAGTAAATTTCAGGGGGGATCTTGCCCTAATTTAAAGATAAGTTTATTTTTTTTAAATAAGGACATGAATTCTTGGTATGTGTACACCTTTCATTCGCTATTTTTAAAAAATGTATTGAGGTTGCACATGGTGTTCCCGTAGTGCTTCATGTTTTCCTTCGTTTTCACGCTGTATTGTAACCCATGGCTTATGCATTTGTTTCATCCACTGGGTGCTCAGTTAATGTATTCATATATTGGATGGATGGATAGGTGAATGAATGGATGGATGGATGTTGATGTAACAGGACTAAGGGTAGAGTCTTAATGAATCATTTATGGCCTTTAATGTTCTTTCAATTTCTGCAATAATTGCTCACTTTTGTGTGTTTTTGTCTTTGGGTGTGTTTTTTTGGCCGACAGCACACATGGATTTTTAAATACTGTTAACTGATTTTATTTTCTAATAAAAAGTTATTCATCCAAAGAAATATTAATAGCATTCTGAATCAGTAGAAAGTCTTAATCATAGACTGTTTTAAAAGAATTGCAGCGTATTAGTCACACATTTACTATAACTGTCTTAAAAAGCTAATGGTTTACTTTTCTAAATTAAAGTCCTATGGTTCTGCCTGTGGTTCTTGTATAACAAAATGTATATCTATTAGTACATGTTATCATTATGATATTAGTATGATGATTAATTACCTGTTTCTGCATAAGTAAACCATGGTAAAGTATTTGAAAACAATTTTTTTCATAACATTTCTCCCTACAGTGATGGTAGCTTTAGTATTAATTTTCTTGCCATTCCTTTCCAGCATTATAAAAGCAACCTGGTGAATTATCACAAAATCAATATTAGCATAGGCTCTAATTAAGAGCCTGAGGTTCTTTGTACATTGTACTGTGGAGCTTAAATTTAGCTTACATAGGTAGACATTGTAAGATATATTTTAGAGTTATAGAAAGTAGTTTTGCCTCTACCTATCATTTAGAAATAAATGTATTTGAATCTCTTGAAGTGACTATGGAAGTTATGAACTAGCTGATTTTGGCATGTGCCTTGATTTGACAAATGAGGAAACTTCAGTCCCGAGAGATTAAGTGAAACTTTCCAAAGTCCTGGTGCCTGAGCTACATTTCCTGAATAACTACCCAGAGTTTTTCCACATTGCTTCCCATGTAGAAGATAGAAAATAAAGTTATCTTATCAAATGGCCAGGAAGGGTGTTTTGCTGAATTAATTAGCTTGTAGTGTCTCTGAACTTATGTGTAACATTTTCACATTCTCTTTGTTGCAGAATGCAAAGTATGGCGAAATCCACTTAATTTATTTAGGGGTGCTGAATATAATCGGTAAGCATTTTGACAGCTTGGGAAATTAATGGGTCTAGTTCAGAGAGCAAAGACAGCAGTACATGTTTTTGCAGGTTCATTTAGGGGTCACTTAACAGTCTGTTTAGTGCTTCCATTTTTTGATGCTCAAATATTTTGATTTTTCTGTTTTATAAATATTTTAGCTTTGAACTTAGGATAACATACAAACCTGTTGTTTTTAGAGATTTTTCTATTACACTTATTTTTTCATTATATGTTATAAAGTCAAAATATTTTGTAGCTTACCTGGAACATGGTTATAAAGATGCCCCAGAAGTAATATTAGAATTTAATTTTGTAGAGTAAGTAGGCAAATCAGAATTTTCATAGCTTTAGGGAAATCTCTATGCATAATACTAATTAGGGAAGGTTTTCATTAGCTAGTGCTGCTAAGATTTTAAGACAAAAATATAGCAGAATTTTTAAACTTTTTTTCTGCTGATATACTTCCTAAAAGGAGACTAGCATGATTATTTTGTTTTTAATTTATTGGCAGTAGTACTTAATGGATTATAGTTCAACACCTATGCAGCTTAATATTTTGTAGGTCTTGCTTTCCTCTCTCAGAAGTGTCTGATCATCTTACTTCTCTTTTACAGGTACACTTGGGTGACTGGACGAGAGCCTTTGACTTACTATGACATGAATCTCTCTGCCCAGGACCACCAGACCTTCTTTACCTGTGACTCGGACCATCTGCGTCCTGCAGATGCAAGTATGGAAAATCCTTTAGATAGTTACTGAGTGGGAGGGCTTTTTGTTTGTTTTAGAGATCAAAGTTACTACTTTTAGAATGTCTGCTCTACAAAAACCCGGATGAATAAAATATTAAATTGGAGATTGACCAGTAAGACGCAGAAAGTTGCTACTTAAATAAAGTTTTATTGCCATGAAGTGTTATTGTAGACATGACTCCCCTCATTATAAATGAAAATGTTATTTTCAAAATGTATAGCAAAGTTGGATTTACTTACTTTAAATTTACTTTCTATATTAAGAAATATAGATCTTATATGAAGCTAACTAAATCCTTGGTTGAGACAGAATGAAAGGTCATGTCTCCCAGGTTAAGAAATCTTAATTAAGTCTCTATGATTATAGACTATGGGTTAGTATATAAGATATTAGGTCTCTAGTTTTATTAGCCTAAGAAAGATTTTATATCAGCTGTTGAAGGACAATGGAATAGCAAATTAGAATGTATTTGTGAGACTTTAGAGTTTTGGGCTAACCCACTTGGTAAGTGAACCCTTCTTTTGTAATTCAAAAAAGCTATTAATTTAGCTCTTGTACTGAATCTTCCTGAGTATATATTGACTTCTTCTTCTTTCTTTTTCTAAAATAGTAATGCAGAAAGCCTGGAGAGAGAGAAACCCCCAAGCTAGGATTTCTGCTGCCCATGAAGCCTTAGAGATAAATGAGTAAGTAGGGGGGAATCTTGCTTTGCTGAATGTTTTCAGTTGCCATTCATGGGATACTTAAACTATGTATTTGAACTTGAGGATTATTTGGGGGGCATTAATTTATTTTAAAAAAATTTAAAAGACATCCATGTGAAGATAGTTTTAATCATTTTAGAGAAAAATTTAGTGGCTTTGCTATGGTCCTAAATTAAATCATTTAAGGGCTAGCCGTGGAATACTGTGTGGACATAAAATAAATACAGTGTTTTCATACCTAACACATGACAGGGACATTTTCCCATACATACAATGCTCATTTGTGCCATCAGATTTTCTAGGTAGAACTTCTACTAGGGGGGAAAACGTAGTAAAAACTGAAGTGAAGAAATTACTCTTTAAAAATATTTCAAGGTCAAGACAAGGAGGAAATGATGTCCTTAATGTTGTTAAACATTCTGTGGGTCACCAAGGAAGGCTGGAAACTCTTGTCTGGAGATCTCAGAAGATGAGAGATTCTTAAAACTGGAGTCATAAAAGCTCAGGGTTGGCAGAGCCCTTAAAGGTCATATAACTCAAACACCCATCTGGTGCTTGAATCACCTCAACACTCTCCCTGCCAAGTGGTCATTGTTAAACTATTTTATGATTTTTTTCTGAAGAAGGCTACAGAATCTTCAGAGGTCTTAGTGAAAAGATTCACTTGAGACTTGGAGATCCTGCCAGTATAACCTGTTGATCTATTTGGTTTCTGATTCTGTCATGCAACATATTTATTTTCCAGTTTTTTTTCATCTACAAATTGGATATGCCTATGTTCTATGTGTCATCCATGTTTCTGATAAAAGTGGCAGGACCAGGGAAAGAACCCTGTGACACTACATATAGAAGCCACCCTCTAGAGTCATGTTTTCATAAATCATCATTCTTTGGGTTTTATTGTACAACCAATTACTAAGCCACCTAGTTACACTGTGATTCAGGCTATTTTTCTGCATTTTGAGATGCTAGCTGTAGCTATGGATCTTTAATGTGCAGTAAATCCATTAGAGTACATTAGGTTAACATAGCCTGATTTATTTATTCTTAGTGAATTTAAGCTAGCTTCCAGCATTCACTACTTTCTTTTTAAAATGCCTAGAAACTATCCCTTTAATAATCCACTAGAATATCTTTCCAAACCAGAACCAAATTGTTCTGTAGTTTGGGAAGTCTGCCTTCTTCCCCTCTTTGAACATTTTAACTACATTTGTCACTTCATCTTCTAGTACCTCTCCACTGTTTGTGATTCCTTAACAATCCGCAGAGAGCAATTCCATGGGCTGCCTACAAGATCTTTTGGCTTTCTGGGATTTGCCCATCCCAGTATAGTAATTCAGTTAGCATAGATCAGTTATGTGCTATCTTACGTCTTTTTAATTCATTTTAGAGTTTAATTTCTTCTCCCTTTGTCAGTCTGACAATCATTCTTCCTGATGGAGAAACCAGGAAGAAAATAGGAGTTAGAGAGTTTGGTTTTCTCTTTATTATCTGTTGCTACTAACTATAAACTTTCCTCATTTTGACGTTGTTGTGTTGTTTGTCTTTTTTGCTTATTTATATTGTCATGGTTTTGGAGACGTTGGGGTGGTTACAGGGCCTTAAACATAATATGGATACAGGGAATAGACGGTTGTCTCTAGCATTTTTCGTTTTGCCTTTATTTTATTTTGTGAGCTTCAGCTAATGTGAAGTTGCAGCTCTCCTGACATTCTTATAAGCTCATTTCACTCTCTTATAGCCCTTCATCACATATCCTCTTTCCATCTTTTTTTACGTGTCCTTTAAAAATATGATCTTGTGAGCGACCTCTGTGCAGCCATAGTGGTTACTTGTCACCCCTCTTTTCTTCCCGAGAGGATCATTTGTGATTGCAGTTATGATTAGACATTTGGAAGCTGCCAACCCTCTTAAACCATTTGCCTTCTGCGTCTCATGCCATTGAATCATGCCTCTTTTCTTTGAATTTTTTGAAGTCCACCTTACCTTCTTTTACTATCCTAAACTCTGAAATGACATAATAACTCTCTGAATGTTCCTATCAATTTTCATTTCACCAACTATTTTTTTCTTCTTGGTCAGAATTAGGTCCAGAGTTGAAGTTCCCCTAATTGCTTCCTCTACCATCTGGGAGATAAAATTGTTACCAAAGTAAGTCAAGAACCTGCTAAGTGCCCTCCTTCTAACCACATGAGACGTACTCTAGCAGATATCTGGATGGTTGACACCCCCATCACCATACCTTCTTGCTTCTGTACATGTACTGTGCTGTGACAAGGACACATCATCTCTGTCTTCCATTGAGCTGAGCAGCCTGTTCTGTCCCCACCAACCATTAGCACTTCTACTGCTCTTTCCTTTCTCCTTCACTCATAAACTCTTAGCATGTTTCTACCCCAGATTCATGAGTCTCCACATAGATGTATGTTTTCTTGGCCAGCAGCGCTACTCTGCCTCTCCTCCTAAGAGAGCTATTTGCAAAATAAATCAACAAGCAAGCTAGCCCCAACCTGTCTTGAGTTCCCAGCCCACCAACTATAATCTTATAGCTAATTCCTCTGATACTGTGTCTACCACTCAGTATTATAATCTCAATTTTCACTTTATAACCCTGGACCCATATTCATGTGTCAGTACTTAAAGCGTGAAGTATTGCTTCCTGATTGCCCAACCCACTTATTTTCTCCAGTGAATTACTGGGCATTTTCAACATCATAATTGTTCTCTCCAAGTCATATCTGCTGCCTTCCACAGTAATTGGTTTTACAACTATTTTTTTCCTGGGCATTTTTCCTCCCTACCTCACCACATTCAGTTCAAAGCCCTATTGATCAGTCCTGCCTGAAATTAGAGGGATTGGCTAAAGAATTAAAAGACCCCTCCTCAAGGCTGAGATTAATGAGTAACCCAAAATCTCATATTAGTCATGAATTCAGCCTCCGTTTCTTAGCTGGCTATTGTAGTTTATGAATAGTAGAAGTAACATTTGGTTTCCCTTTCTGTTTTTCTCTCTTGTGGTCTGATGGAGGCTCTGATAAATAGGGAAATGACCACGAGAGAGGCAGTGGAGAAAGCCAAGGGATATTATAGATCAGGACCTGTATGGTCTGCTCTGGCCTCACCATTTCCTTATCACATTCCCTTTCTTTGGTGGTTGAGTTGTTCTTCTACAATCTGGAAAGTTTAAATTTTCAAGAGTTCCCCTTGTTCATTAGTTGACTATTTATCCTTTCTGATTTTCTGTGTTAGAGGTTGTTGAAAGGATTAAATGAGATGATGTATGTTAAGTGCCTGGTACAGTCCTTAATATATACTAAGCATCAGGTGGTAGCTATTATTGTTAAAGGTATGAAATTTAACTCTTGCTTGCTACTGAGGCTGAATCAAATTTTGAGCTCTTCTGAAATAACCTCTACCTGTAGGTTCTTCTAGGCTTCTTCTCTGACATAGGAAACCAGTGCTAACTGTAATGAGATGCTGAAGCACTGCTTGTGAAACAACTTACTTGGTTTAATGAATTTCTCATTCTGAATAAATCCTAACACTAAAGAGAATCTGTGTGTAGTAAATAGAAGTAAACTTTCTGGTGTTTCTAACTTTGAGTATCAGAAGGAGATGTTTAACAGCTATTACCATTGCCATCATTAGTTGACATTGTTGCGCATGTACCACATGCTGGCTACTACCGTACTGAGCACTTTTCATGCATCATCTTACTTAACCTTCACAACCATGCTGTGAACAGTAGATTCCATGTTGTTCTCCATCAGGGAGGCAGAGTAATAACTTGCCCAAAGTGATACACTAATAAGGGGCAGAGTTCATATGTAAGCCCCATGCTCCTAACACTACTCATCGTCCCTTCCAAGCTAAAACATGGACATTTCTTTTGTACCATTATTTTATGTCAACAACTGCAAGCAGGGGTGCATGAACCAGTTGGACACTCTGCATGTTTTGGCGTAACTCCTGCCCTTCTGCATGCACTCCTACAGCTATTACAATGTCCCTGGATTTGTAATTGATGGTGGCTGTTATCTGCATGGACAGGTGTGCAACTGCTTATATTCTCTTGGCTGAAGAAGAAGCAACAACCATTGCTGAAGCAGAGAAGCTGTTTAAGCAGGCCTTGAAAGCTGGAGATGGCTGTTACCGGCGTTCTCAGCAGCTACAGCATCATGGATCCCAGTATGAAGCCCAACACAGTAAGGTTTTCTCCAGGTTGATGTGCTGGGGGATCAGAATTGTAACATGATTAGTCAGAGCAAATTTTCAGGCCAGTTCAAAATATGATTTTCTGAGTTTAGAATAAATGTAGTTTTTGGCTTTTCTTTGTTTTTATTAATTTTCCTTCTCCATAAGAGCACAGTACATAATTAAATTATACCTTCATTATCGTTCATGTTTTCTTTTCGCCCCATAGATGTTTAACTCTAGAAATAAATGATAATAACCTTTAATGGTGAACCTTTTCTCTCCTCATAATTCTTACACAGTTCTATATACCAGTTGCTTCTCTGCCCCATAATTTTAAGTGTTAGTTGGCAAACAGGACTTAAATTAGTGTTAATGCTATCAGAGGTTTATCTCATGGGTCTTCTACAGCATGGATTGAAATAGGACAGCTAAGAATTTAACAGCTATTGGTGATTGTCTCAGTATTTAGCTATTGTTTAGGAAGCACTGTTGCTGGCTTCTAGGGAGGAAGAGCCCTGAATTCCTAATTATTTATCTTTTTTATATTTAAAGTGATGACTTCCCATATTTAACACAACTCTTTAACATGAGACCTTTCATTTTAGTACACTAAACTGAGAGTCAGTGATGTTTGGGGGGAATGGTATAAAAACAAGATAACAAAGTCATTTCTGGAATTCCTTGAGCTCCTTGACTTGTCAGTTTGTTGGTTGTTTAAGAAAAAATTTAGTGATCCTTGTGAGAGAGAATGTTTTCATTGTCTAACCGAACTTGGAAGTATTTCTTTAAAATGATATTTCTCTCAACTCATTTCTCTCTTCTGCATCTTGGAGAGTAGGAGTATGTCTCCTTCATATTTGAGATTATAAAATTAAGTTTTATTGTTAAGCCTGAATTTGGTGCAGAAACTGAGTGCATGAGTCCCTATGACTAAGGTACAGTGAGATCTTTGCATTGTGGCCCAT
The DNA here is from genome assembly GCA_006410875.1 of Neotragus pygmaeus. Taxonomy (NCBI): domain Eukaryota; kingdom Metazoa; phylum Chordata; class Mammalia; order Artiodactyla; family Bovidae; genus Neotragus; species Neotragus pygmaeus. The sequence goes on from SJYV01022707.1 coordinate 485,990, forward strand.
GTACATGTAAGTGTGTCCACATAACCCTTCAATGCGCAGGTTTTTATTTTTATTCTGTAGTAGTGTATATGTTGTGGCTTAGACGGTAAAGAATCTGCCTACAACGTGGGAGACCTGGGTTCAAACCCTGGGTTGAGAAGATCCCCTGGAGGAGGGCATGACAACCCACTTCAGTATTCTTGCCTCTCCAGGCAAGAATGGACAGAGGAGCCTGGTGGGCAACAGTCCATGGGGTCACAAAGAGTTGGACACGACTGAGCAACTAAGCACAGTGTATATGTTAATCAAGTCTCTAATCATCATGTCTTTCTTGCTTTTTTTAAAAAAAATGTAAAACACAGTGAATTTTGTAGACATATATAGTAAATGTCTGTTTTGTGAACTAAATGAGGATTAATACATAAAATTACAAAATCTGTAATATAACCTGAGAAATTTTCTTTCTTTTCTTCTGTAAATTAATCCTTTCAACCTGTTGCCAAATCTATCCAAAAATATAATCACATCTTTAAAATAATTGGTAGGTATCTGGCAAATTTTCAACACACATCTTGTTCTCATTGTTTGAAACTTGAAATGTTAGGACTTTGGTCTTAACATCTTTTAATAGCTGCGTATTATACATATACTTAATCTATAACAGGTGTGTCATATTTTTCTAAAACATGGTAATTTTATTGAGGATTAAGTACATGCATGTTCTCACTGGTCTGGAAACATATCCAAAAAGACACATAATTAAATAAAGAGATTAAGATGAGAAGTTGTTAATGTGCTTTTTAAGAGCCATTTTGGTGACTATTATTACAACTATTTAGCTTGTCAATACTTTCTCTAACACTAGGGTAGTTTTTCATTTTGTTGCATAGTCTGTTGTCATATCTGGAATGTGTTATGTTGCCATCTGAAATTGACTGCTTTGAGGACCTGGAGATGATTATGATGTCACTAGTGTTAGGGAAAGAATAATATAAAACAGAAGTTCAAGATGAGGCTTCTCTAGACTTATTGTCAAGAAGGAAAGAAATAATAGTTCATCAGGATGCAACCTGAGGTTCACCTCTTTGCATCTTCGCCAAAGGCATGCACACAAGAAGAATGTAGAATTTTTGCTTGTAAACCACATGCAATGTGGATATGTCCATTTTCCCAGCACTTTGTGGCAGATGATTTTATTTATCGAATATTCAACATCCTAACTCAAAAGCATGGATTAATAATCAGTCACATGGTTTGACCTTGGAAGGCTAAGTACTTTGACTTCACTCTGTATACCTTCTGCTATTAGCAAAGATGTCAGTGCACCTCCAGTAAGGAAAAGTCAAAGGAGCAGACTGTTCTTTCTGAGGTTTTCCTTCAAGGGCATGGAAAATACGCCTCTGTATTTCTGTATTTTTTTTTTTTCTTGCTGCTCAGCTGAAAGCCTTTTTTTTTTTTTTTTTTTTAAGTTTTCATGTTTTATGTCTCCCTCTTCAGGACGAGACACCAATGTCTTGGTCTACATCAAAAGAAGACTAGCCATGTGTGCCAGAAGACTCGGGAGGACCAGAGAAGCAGTGAAAATGATGAGAGATGTGAGTGTGACACGGTGTTTGTGAGCAGTGGCAATGCACCTGACCTAGAGAAGGAGGCGCTCGCCGAGTGAGACCATAGCAGATAGTACCGCTGATGGTGTGCTGCTGCCGTGGGGGCTGGGCTTCTCTTCTAACTCACAGCTTAGTCAGTGAGTGATCTCGGACGAGTTACTCAGCTTCTTTATGCCCTATTTCCTCATCCATAAAATGGGAATACCAATAACTTTAGCAATAGCAGCACACTAATAATAATGGTTACTACTTAGGATCGTGGTGAAGATTAAATGAGATAATACATGCAAAACTTTTAATAGAACGACTAGCCTGTTAAAGAAATATCCTTGTTATTAGACCTTTGGGGCTGTAGCTGGAAGCCAAGAATGAGATCAGCCACTTTAGCTAACTGACATTTTTTGTATTTAGTTGTTAGGACGATTTGAATAAACTATGGCTCAAATTGCTACTCTCAAATTTAATAACATTATGATCTAATCTTATTAGAGTCATTTCAAGCATTTTCCTAGGTTCTTGAATCAAGACATTTTATTAATAGTAGTCAACATAATAAGTGAGGAAATAGGTGAGAGTTTTAAAACAAAAGAGAACCAAAGAAGGTTATTATTATGTAACTTCAAATTAAAACAGTGGCTTTAAGGGAAACCAATGGAGGAACTTTTACTTCCACTTTTTTTTTTTTATAGTAAGAAATGCTTTTCATAAAGAAACAGACACCAGTGGGGATTGTATTTATAAACGCTGCCAGTCTCATTTTCTTTTGAAAAACAGTCTCAGAAAGCCTTTGTCAACATTTCATTCTTTTACTGTCCTACTTAATTAGGAGGCATAGGTAAACTGCCCATTATAAAAGTAAAAGAAACATGGGTTAAGATAAAAGTGGTATCTTGCGTAGGTCTCAGCTTTGGGGTTGAGAACCAGACTGTGTAAACCCCGTGAGCCCTTTCTCAGTTTGTCTCTGGACTGGTATTATTCATGTAAATTCTCAGTTACTCTTTGGCAGTGGGAGTCTGCACTTCAGGATCACCCCTGGTTGTTTCTGCAAGTTACAGCATAACGGGATGACGCACGTGAGACCCATGCTTCTGGCTTGGGTTCTGTCTACTCCACTAAACAGCAGTATAGCCACCAGACCTGAAGAGAGGAACACAGGAGGGAGATTCCAAAATAACTAACTTGACGGAAGGTGATAGATGTTTCTTAGGCAAAGCTACCGCAAAGGGAACCTGCCAGGATTAAATTCTTTTTGTTGAAGGAAGAATCGAAAGAATGTTTGTTGTATAGTATAAATGCTAAATTTTAGAAAAGGCAATTTCTGTAGAGACATGACTTGCTCTCAAAGCTTTTTCACTTGCAGAAATTCCACCCTTTAATAGAGTGGAGAAACGCTGCCAGACCCTGAAAGAGCTGAGAATTTTACGAAGGATAGGGTATTTCTCTATGTGAAAGTGGCCCAGCTACATTAAACTGGCCCTGGCACATTCAGCCTTTAACAAGGTGTTTTATATTTATTGTCTTTTCTTAACCTTAATTAGCCTGGGACAAGCATGCATGGAGGAACAGATTCTGGTGATTTTCTTTATTATATGGTTAAGCAACTTCATAGGAAAAACAAACTCAGATGATTTTAATTCCAGTTTTTTTCAATCAGCCACATTCTGATTGTCATAATTTTTAGTATATACATATAAAATTTCACATGATTAAAACCAATACTCTATACTGTGGTTTAATTTTTGTTTAACATTATTTTATATTTGCAATTCCGTTTATTGACATAGTCTACAAGTAGATCTTGGGTGGAAGGGGTGGGGTAAATCTGGGATCCAATAAAATAAATGCTGGGCAGAGGGTAAGAAAACCTGCAAATGAATCTCAGCTTCATTCTTCATTAACTTTGTGACCTAGGGCAGCTTTCTCCCCTTTCATGGGCTTTTCATTTGTCTTCTGTAAATTAGGGATAATGATTCTTATCTAAAAGTATAATTGAGGGAGGGATGAAGTGACATAATGTGAAAACACCTGACATATAATAGATATGCTTCCCTTTTTTGCCCTACTTTTTCTCCATTATATAATTATGTTTTAAATTTGCTGAACTGTTCCTCTGATGAGCATTTTGAGATATTTCTGATTTCCTTTCCTTGAAAGAATCAATTAGTCTTTCTCTTTTCATATGTGTATAAATATATATATATATATATGTACACACACATACATGTGTATATCTATATTTCTATGTATATGTTTCTTGGGTTACTTTTCTTAAAAAAAATCTGTCATATTATTAGAATACCAATACATGTTGTCTTTTGACTGGGTTTCTGGAACATACAGTAGATAGGAGCCCCAGTGTTGTAACAGTCCTGTGAAGGATGCTGTCAGACATGGTAGAAATGTGTTTTGAAGAGAAATATCTAAAATACTCTCTCCTTCAGAAGCTCCTGGAACCTTAAGCAGAGGAGGGAAGATTGAGGAGCCTCTCTGTTGAAGCTGCAGCTGGCCCCGGCCCTGCAGGAGACAGTTGGTCAGTCCTGACTCTTCTCAGGTCACGGGTCATGCATAGACAGGGACTTCACCGAGGGGGTACTCCTTTAACAGCGTGCACATGAGCCATCTTGCTGGAAAGCTTCTTTTGATAAAACAGCACGCTGGATTCCAGGCACCCTCCTGATAAAGCCTTAGGGCAGAAGGACCTAATTTTTCATTAAGACACAGCCATCCTACCCCATATACATTAGTTGAAACTTTCCTAGAGCAGATTTTAAAGTGGAAACAGAAATGGTAGAGTCAAAATGCCTTCCATGTAGAAAGTAGACTCTTTAAAACATTTCTCTGGAAATCTCTTAAGAAAGGGAAAACTGTTAAAAACTGTTCATTAGTGATTTATCCTGAAAAAGAGTGAATGGATTTCTAGGAAGGCTAACTGTTGATGGTTGTGGATCCAAATATTGATCCTCCAAGTGAACTATTGATGAGAAAAGAAAATATAGGCTCCTTATTGTCAAGATTCGTGGTTTCTTTTTTTAAAAGCAAGACATTAATTATTTTTAACTGTCAGGATGTCTTCTCAAAAAACCCACTTTAATTAGCTTCCTTTTGCAGTCAAGAATACAAGAGCACCTTCCTTACTGAAGAGTGTTTGGCAGCAAGCAGAGCTAAGAGAGCATGGTGGCTTTTGAACTACACTATAAGGTGTTATTTAATATTCAAAATGAAAAGAGTTGTATTTTCTGCTTTCTTAAAGCAAAGTCTGTTTGCTTGTTTTCATTTAAAAGAATTTTGTCTCTCTCGTTAACATTTGATATATAACACAATTTATTTTCTCTTTTTAACTTTTACCAATGAGCTAACCTCAGGTTCTTTCCTCTGTCCTTCTCTGGTCCTGTTTGAGTTGACTGGAAATAGAATTCATGAGACTGACTGGTCTGGCCCCTAAGCCATGCTCCATCTGGCCCCTGGTATGGATGGGATTGTGTGCCCAGATAAGAGAACCTTCTTAAAGTTCATCTTGCCACAGGTCACTGAGTGTAGGGTGGGGTTTCCCAGCCTTGGCACTATTGACATCCGGGCCACCTGTCTTTGTTGTGTGCATCCTATGCATTGTAGGATGGTCAGCAGTGTCCCTGGCCTCTACCCACTAGATGCAATAGTTGCCCTCTCGCTTGTTGCTTCCCCCATCTTTAGACATCTGTCCCCCATTAAGAACCGCTGATGTGGAGAATCCCGAAGTGAGTAAACGTGTTTGGGGGCAGACATCAAGTTTTTATTTACTCTGCTTATCTGTAATCTGAGTTTCCCCTGTGGTAGGTACAAGCCTCTAAAGCATCCCTGGGATTAATCAGTTCCTACTAGAACCCTTGACTGACCTGGGACTGTGCTAGTTTGGGGAGATGAGTCTTAGATGGGACTCACTGAATAGGGATCTGGGGAGTGAAGAGTAAGTGAACTTAAAGATTTTGGTGGGGACCTAGTTGGAGGGGTAAGAGAGAGACAAAATAAAGGCTAATGTGGGGTAGTGTCTTCCTTGGTCCTTCCTTGGTCTAGATCATCATCTTCCCCTCTTCTCTAAAATGTAGAGCTCCTTTGAAAGTTGGCCATAGGCTCTCGGACTTACCACCTGTTTCTCCTCCTTTTGGTAGTTTTCTGCAGACCTCTGCATCGTTATCCCCGACTCTTGTTTCATCCTGTCTCTGCAGGTCTACCTCTTTCGCTATCCTGGCTTCTCATTTGACACAGGTCATCACAAGCTTATTAAATCATTTTATTTCTTTTAGGAAACCATGTTTCATAGTCCTCATGAAGTCTCAGTCTTCCTGGCTAGTTTCTCCTCATCTTCCTAACTTCCCAAATTTGAAGTGTTTCCTGGACTGTTCTAAGCCTTCTTTTTGATTTCCATCTACAACTCTGGAAAATGACATTTAGACTCAGAGGTTTGAATGCTGATGAACATATCTGCAGTGTTTATTATGTTCTAGGTCTTATTTTAAGTGCTTTACAAATATAAATCACTTAATGCTCATAACAGCCCTTGACGTAGGTGCTTGTTCAAGGGTGCATAGCTAATACATAGTTCTGAGAAGGTGGTCTTCCAATCACCTGCATCAGTAATAGCCAGGGTGCTAGTTGAGTACCTACTTCATAGGATAGGTATAAGAATTAAATGGAATAATTCTTGCAAGGCAATTGGCATAGGATTTCACAAGAATAAGTACTCAGTTAGTGTTAAGTGATAAGGAAAGGTGTGATAATAGATATAGTTTGATTCCATTTTTTTCAATTAAAAATAGATGCTAATATCAACCCATAGTTCTCAAGCTTTTTGGTCTCAGAATCCTTTTAAAATTACTAAGGACCTCAAGACTTTTATTTGTGTGGGTTTATCTATTGATGTTTATCATTTCTGAAGCTAAAACTTATTTATGTTCTCAAAGAGTCTGTTTCCAAGTAAGGTCACTTTCATAGGAACCAAGGGTTAGGACTTCAATATAGTTTTTTTGGAGTATGCAATTCAATCCATGGCACCAGTTTACATACAAAAGGAAAACTTTGTCAATACTTTCATTCTTTCAAAATTTCACCACCTCTATGACATTTAGCTAAAGACATTTTTTTATGCTTTTGACCATGTTAAAAACCTTTCTCAGACTAGACGATAGGGTTATAACTGCTAAACATTCTTCTTTTGTTCTTAGTCACGGTTCTTTATAAAAATTAGTGAGAGGAAACTGCAGTTACCTCTTCCCTGGGTTGTATCCTTCCTATATTTTCAGCTCATTTCTACAATTCCCAGTGGAGAACTGGAAGGTTTTCAGTTTTTTTTCATGTAAGACACATATTGAGTATTACTATGCACCAGACACTTTGCTAAGAAGTTTACATATACCATCTCATTTAATTCACATACCATGGGTGTCCTATTAAATCTGAAGAAAATTTTTACTCACTGGAACAAGTCAAGAAATAAGGATCTTATTTTCTCTTCTCCACTCCTGCTATGCCATCTCACTGAGGTAACACACTCATGAGTCAGTGTACATCTTTTCACCCCCTTTTCTTTGTGCCTATAAATTTGTATCTAATCATGTAAGGATTTTGAACAGAGTTGATTTGTATCTTAACCAAGTTTCCATTTGAGGATTAAGCCTTCTTGGGGATGTTCAGTTTCTGAGCTTCTTCCCTAAGGAGTCTCCTCCACAAGTTTTGAGGTAATACAGTACCATTTTCCCTGACCTCTTCTTTCACAAGTATTTTATCTCTGTACTTTACTGTTCTCAATTTTTATCTCAAATCACTTATTGAGATCATCCCTTCATTAAGGATAAATTAGGGCCAGTGAACAGAGAGAGACAGGTGTTTTAAGCCAAATGTTAATAAAATACAAAAGGGATAAGTGAAGTTCATTAGTTTTGAGCTTCTTGAGTGCTGGTATGGTATTTAGTTTTCTCATGTGTCCCTCCCAGCACACTGTACAGTGTCTCGTAGACAGGAAATCAAGAAAATATTTGAGTCTGTGAATCGGAGCTATAGCATACAAATTCCTAGTTAGCACTTTGCACCTGTGACTTTTCTTTCCCATCCTTTGTTAAGATACCTCTTTGGTAACGGTTTAATTCTACCTTCCTTGGAAGTGGTAATATTTATTTTTAAACTAATGTAAATTAAAGTGAGCTCTATTTAGAAAATTACTGTAGATGTTCATTATATATAATCCCTTTTAGGTCATTAGAGGTCTCCTAGGATGTAAGCAGTTGACCTTTAGGGATTACTTTAATAGTATTAATAGCAAGAGGGTTCCCTCTAAGTGACCTATGAAGAGAAGCACTTCTGGTGAAAGCACACTGTAGACAATGTAAACCTCTGCGACTAATCAGACCCTTTGGAACGTTAAGGACTATTGATTTGTGCTTCTGTTTACTTATGGTCATGAAGAAAAATCTTCATGAAATTAAAGATTCAAAAAAACCTGGTATGCCCTTCTCAAATTGTTTTAAAAAATTAGAGAATATTCTGTAACAAATTCTGTTTTATTGCATAGGTAAAAAGATCTTTTCAGGAGAAAATTTTTTAATGAATGTTTTACCAGTTAATTTCTATTCCTTTTTTCATCTTTTTTTCCTTATTTTTAAGTACTCTAATTTTATAAGGAATAAAACTAGAGCATTTAAGGTCACATGATTTCCATCTTATCAGTATATTCTTTTTTTCTTGAAATTTATCTTGGATTATTATTAATAACTTGGTTGATGAATTTATTTAGATGTTGATTGTTGAGAGAAGTCAAGTACCATTATGTGGACAGGAGGCATAGGAGTAGCATTTTAATAAATTTAGGAAACCAAGTATCACTTGAACACAGTTCCATTCAAGCTTTTACAACAACCACATACATCATTAAACTAAAGACAGTGGGACCCAGGGATTGAACCCAGGTCTTCTGCATTGCAGGCAGACACTCTACCCTCTGAGCCACCAGGAAGCCAGATGAACTAAAGACAAAGTGTGCAGCAAAATATGTTAATTCATAGTAAGTGTTCCTGAAGTGTTTGTTGTCATGTTTTCTAGATTCTATCTTTGTAATACTTACAGATAAAGAAAAAGTGAATTTTGAAAGCAAATGCTATAAATAGTAATACACTGATCTTCAGAATTTATATGACTTTGAAAACTTAATATGACCTTTGCTTTTTAATCATGATTTGCCTCTCTGGATTTGCCTGATTTATTGAGTTAACTTATTTAATAAGTTATTAGAATTAGTGATTATATAGGAAGGAAAGTTATTTAACTAATAAGAGCAAATAATAGATTTATTGGTTATTACCTTGTTGCATCAGTAGTGATGAAGCACAGTTTCATCAGCATTATACTCTATATTCACAGTGAAGAGCTGGTGGCAGATAATCCCTGAGGCAGATGAGAGTGTTACACATGTCATATACATGAAAGTTTTACTTGTAGCGTAATAAATATATGATTGATAAGGTAACTGTCAGTTTCAGGGTTTTTCATATATGTGGCCCACATTTTTCCACGTGGAGAGTAGAATCCACTGTTGACCTGAGCCTTCAGTATATATGCAGTGTGAAATAAAGAGAGAAGTCAAGGATGTTTCCCAGGATTTTCCCATGGAAGAAGAGGAGTTCCTGTTAGCTAAGATGTGGAAACCTGCAGGTTTGCGGGGGGAAAGGTTAGGAGTTCAGTTTTGAACATGCTGTATTTGAGAGAGCACATTACTCGTTTTTATCATAATGGCATCTTGATCTTTTTGTGAATCATAACAAATCTACTCTTTGCTGAGGTGAAGAAACCATTATATAGAGGAAAAATAATGGGACCTTTGGGTTTGACGGAAGAATCTGCCTGCAATGTTGGAGACCTGGGTTCAATCCCTGAGTTGGGAAAATCCCTGGTTGGAAAAATCCCCTGGAGAAGGGAACGGCTATCCACTCCAGTATTCTGGCCCAGGGAATTCCATGGATTGTATAGTCCATGGGGTCACAAAGAGTCAGACATGACTGAGCAACTTTTACTTCACTTCTAAAATATAGTTAATGAGGAACTCCCATTGTCATACCTTTCATTTAAGAAATCCCAGGAAAGTAAAACCTAATTGATTTTAGAGAGACCAGGACCATCACAGTCTTGTAAAATATGTAATGCAGTATGTGTTTAACTTATATCTCTATAGATTTTCTTACCATTTTTACTCAACATTATTTTTCAGGCCTATCTATTTTTACTTCTATTTTTACTTCTCATACCTCTGGTATATGGTTGCAAGTTCTAACTTCTGTGTTGTAGTCTCTCTTATACTCTCACTCTATTTTACTTATCCTTTCCCCAGTGAAGGCCCCCACATGGCCTCCAGTTTCCCATTATCATAGCAGTGCTGCAATGAACATCCTTATAGACATGTGAGAAGCCTCACTGGGTGTGTAGCCAGGAGTGGATTGTTGGATGTTAGGCATATAAATATTGATTTTAGCATGTCCTGCCAGTACACTTCCCAGAATGGCTGCCTGTGATTGTTTAAATTCTCATCAGCAATACATGACTACACCCATTTATCTCAGTACTAGGCTGTTTTAAGCTCTCTATATATGTTATATATATTTCACATTCATTGCATATAGCTTTTTATAATGTTATTTCATAATATTTGTCTGTAGTTCCCCCCCTTTTCATTTTGTGTTCTCTTTGACTTTTTTAACTTTTATTTTTTTGATTAGTCTTGACAGAGATGTGTCTTTTTTATAAAACTTTTCAAAAGAGCTAGGATTTGGTTCTATTTATTTTCTCAACTTTTTGTCTTTATTCCAGTTTTTCTGGTCATACTTGTACTTTTCTGTTTCTCCTGCTTTTCTTCCTCCCCTCCCCCATTCCCTGTTTGTTGGCTCTTTACCAGTTTCTTACGTTAAACACTTAGCTCCCTTTGATTCTAAGTAAGTATCTCTTTATTTCTTTATAATTTCATCTGATTCTGCATAGTATTTTTTTAGCCCCTTGTCATTGGTTCATAATCTTCTTTATATTATCTTTAGAGAACTTAAATCATATGATTTTGAACATAAATTATATGATATTGATTTGGGGAAAATTTATTGGAAACCTCCTCTGAGGTCTAGTATATGATCAGTTCATAAATGTTATATCTGTTTGAAAGGAGTATGTTTCTGTTGGTTACAAATGTCTATATGTATTTACTAGTTTAAGTGCACTGCTAACCATGTTATTCAAATCTGTATCTGAGCGTATTTTGTTTGCTTGCTGTATCAGTTTCTGAGAGGTATGTGATTGATTATTCATTTCTCGTTATATACCTCCTTTTTTCCATGTTCGATTAATTGTTGCTTCATAGACATTGAGGCTATATTGTTAAATACATTTATGTTGATAATTATTTTGTCTTGCTGATTTTTTGAGTGTATAATGCTCCTCTTTGTCCCTTTTACTTTTCTGCCTTGATTTTCTTTTTAACTTGGTTTGAGATGGACTGCTCTAGCTATTTGGATTTGGATATTTGCATATTTTATGATCAAGTTTTCTGTAATTTTTTGATAGACCATTTGGATCTGTAAAATGTTGCTGAATATCTTTATTCAAATCTGACGGTTTTTAAAATTTTGGTTCATGTTTTTCTCATTTGTGTTTATCATCATCATTCTGTTTAGAGTTATTTTTAATGACATATTCTGTATGTCATACTTTGCCTCTTTATTTCTTCTCTTCCACTGAATAGGTCTACTTGTTCAATATTTAAAAATTCTGTTTTATTCTTGTTGTTGTTCAGTTGCTAAGTCGTGTCTGACTCTGCAGTTCTATGGATTGCCTCATGCCAGGCTTCTTTCTCTGTCCTTCGCTATCTCCCGAAGTTTGCTCAAACTCATGTCCATTGAGTCAGTAATGCCATGTGACCATCTCATCCTCTGTCAGCCATTTCTCCTCCTGACCTCATCCTTTCCGAAAATCAGAGTCTTTTCCAATATGTCAACTCTTTGCATCAGGTGGCAAAAGTATTAGAGCTTCAGTTTCAGCATTAGTCTTTCCAATGAATATTCAAGATTGATTTTTTTTTAGGGTTGACTGGTCCAAGGGACTTTCAAGAGTCTTCTCCAGCACCACAGTTTGAAAACATCGATTCTTCATCACTCAGCCTTCTTTATGGTCCATTTCTCACATCCATATATGACTACAGGAGAAACCATAGCTTTGACTATATTATTCTTGTGGTCCCTACTAACTAAGGATCCATGCTTATATTTATGTTTCTTGATCAGCTATTAAGTGTATCAGTGCCTATATCATTTTCCCAGATGATAATTATCTTAGCCTGTACTTGTACCTTCTCTCATTCACACCTGAACCAGGGACTTTTGTGAACAGTTTTTCCTTCTGTGAGATGTACAGGGAGAACTGATGTTTGAGTCTCTGCTCTCTTGGCCAGGCTGCTTCTGTCAGCAGGAATCAGTGAAGCTGTTGACTTCTAGAGTGAACAGAGAGATGATTACTGAAAAAAGACATTTTGGCTGACCTGGGCCAGGAGGAACAGAAACCATAAAGCAGGCAAAACCAGCAGTGCATGTGATGACCAGGGAGGCCAATGATCTGGGCTTTTTGCATTCCCTTTTAAAATAATCAATACATAAGCATTGAATATATCTCCTTCCTGGTCAGTTGTCTGTCCTGCTTGCTAAGAGCAGATATTTCCATAGCCTTCTGCCTCTCCATGGGCTTAGAGACATTGCCTTTGTGACTCATGAGTTCACTGGTACACAAGGCTGCTTTCTGAGGTATGTGTCTCTCCACATAGCAGCTAGGATGAGCCATTTAAAACATAGTCATTCTTTGCTTAAAACCTTCTAGTGGTCTCTCATCTCATCCTTAACTTAAACTCTGAGTGGCTTAGAAGGCTCTACATTCTCCAGCCCTCCTTTCTGCTCTGTGTTGCACATTGGCCTTCTTCCTGTTTGCTGAATGTGCCAGATTCACTGCCTCTTCAGGATCTTCACTTGCTGGAAGCCTTCCCTGGAATTCTCCTCTTCCAATCTCATGACTGGCTCCCTCACCACTTCAGTTTCTGCTTAAACAGCTCATTCACAATCCCACCTTCTCTGTCCTCCCTCTCTGACTACTGTATTTAAACCCACCTTTGCCTGCTTTTGCCAGCATTCCCTAAAACTTTTTTGGCTTCATTCATTCTCTTTAGAATGTATACCAGCTGATAGTCTCTCCATATATTTATCTGCTTATTTACTATCCCCTCTTCACTAAAATGTCACTTTTAGGAAGGAAGGTTTTTTTTTGTTTGTTTGTTTTTTTACTACTGTACCCCAGGAAAGCAATGCCTGGAACGTAGAGCCTCTCAGTAACCAGTTGAAAAATTAGCCACTGAATGGAACAGATGTGGAATGAAAGAAATTATATAATCAGGAAAACCTAGGAGTCCACAGGTTTATAGCTTGAGCAGCTTCTTGATGGTCATAGCATTTATAGAAAGGAAGACAAAATAGGAGAGGAACAGAGTTTCAGGGGAAAGCAGGGATTCTGTTTTGGCCATGTTAAATTTGAAATGGCCTTTTTACCTCCAGGTAGGGACATCAAGAGGGCAACTGGGTATGTGTCTGGAACTCGGGGGTGAGGAATTTGAGAGTTAGCAACATATATGTAGGAGTTAAAACCCTGTTATTACGTAAAATCATGTGTGCAGAGGTGAACAAAGGTTCATCTCTATATGAAATCATGTAGACAGAAAGAAAAAAGGTTAAGAAGTGAGCTCTGTGGTCTCCAGCATTGATGGGTTGGATTGAAGAGAAGCATCCAGTGGCTTCTGAGAAAGAGCACCTAGAAATGAATGAAATCAGTAGATTCTGGTCAAAGAGTTGCATAGATGGGACTCATCTAGATGTCACAGTCTGGGTTTGGCTATGACCTTGGGTTATTTAACTACAGGAAAGGGACAGTCTTTTCCTTAGAGATGGTAAAACAGTTGAGGATCTTGAATACTAGGTGGGATGTTTACACAGACCGTAATCATCTATATGGAGGGTAGGACTTGATGTTAAGAATAAGAGTTGGAGACAGGTGTCAGAATCTTCAGTGTATGAGGGTCTGTCACCTGGTAGAAAACCCAGTCTGATGGTGGCAGGTGCTGGTGCTTTATGGCGTGCATTTCAGAGGAGTAGGAAGTGGGCTCCAGGGCCGAGTAGTAACAATCTAGATGTGCTTTGGGGAACTAAGAGAAGCTAGTCCTGCATCCTGCTGGTAGACACGAGCTTTGTCTGGGAAATTGACAGAAGCCGTGAACTCATGCTTATGTTCTGTAAATAGTTAATGGATGTGTTGGAAAATTTGTATGTCATGGACTCGAGTTTCAGGAGGGTACAGTGGAAAGACTTGGGGAGGAAGAAGAACACTGGAAGGCCAAGGGATTACAGAGTGTTGTGTGGATGACTGTCAAGGTTGGAGTACTGACCTTCTGCCTGTTGCTATAAAAGCATCTTTCATAACTGTAAACTTTCAGCATGAGCCTGTTGTGAAATGCTTGTCAGGATGAGTATTTATTCACTGTGCCTGAGATAACCAGATGAGTTAATCTTCTGACTAGAGGTATTTACCATTACCTGTGTGGATATGAAAGGGTGTCTGCCAAACACAGTTATAGTGGTTTTGACATAAAAAGTCCTTTCTGGCAGTAACTGTTGGCCAGTATGTTTAGCTGCTCCTTGAGGTCACTCCTGGAACAGGAGAGCCATGTCATGTCATCACAGATGGAAGGATGTTTATCGTCTTATTTCCTGTTACCAGGCTTGTGTCCTACCCATTTGAAATAAGCATCAAATTGTTCGGATTTGTTCATGATTTCAGGGCTAGGGCACAGCCCTATTTGAAGCAGTTTAAGATGATAAAGAAAATGTTTTACTCAATGTGTTCCTTCTCAGTTTTGAAGATTGGTGTAAATTATTGTTTCCCCAAGACAGGATGAGGCTGACTTCTCTGCCCTCTTCTCCAGCTTTACCTTCAGGGTTACCTTAAAGTTTAAAGTAAGGAGAAATTTTAGATGTATATTGACACAATATTATAACATAGATGAAACAGTGGTACTATCAAGATCCTGGGTTTGGAAAGGAATGTCTTATATGTGTGTTTACATGTGTCTTACATGCGTGTCTTACATGTGTCTTACATGCCTCTTTGCTATCCATGGACTGTAGCCCGCCAGGCTCCTCTGTCCATAGAATTTTCCGGTCAAGAATACTGGTGTGGATTGCCATCTCCTCCTCCAGGGGATCTTCCCAACCCAGGAATCAAACCCGTCTCTCTTACATCTCTTCCATTGACAGGCAGATTCTTTACCAACCGGGCCACCAGAGTGAGGTGAAAAACAAGAATGTCACTAAGGAAGGTAGAGGTTGAGGAAGAGAATCTTTGAAGACTCCTAAATTATGACCAGGGCTGCCTTTGTTTTATCTTTAACTGATTGAGTAACAAATGGAAGAGGAAGTTTTATATTGAAAATATTTTTATTAGGATCTGTATAAATCCAAAGCTTGTCTCGTTCACTAGAAATTTTTAAGGAAAATTTCTTTCTCTGCAATGAACTGAGCATAATTCTGACAAGAAAAGTAGGTAATTAGATAACCTTCCATCCCTCTTAATTTTTTGCGAGGGACAGGGTGAGGGGTGGTCATACCAAGCTGTCATTGGATGATTCACCATCATCCCCACAACTTCCACTTCCCTTTCCAGTTCTTGGTGATGAGTATTTTTACATCATGTACTCAGCTCAGTGAAGAACTAGTTAACTAGTGATTTAACTAACTGTGAATATCATGCATTGTTCATATAACTTTGCAATAGATGCAATTTAGTATTTCCTTCTAGATTGACTCTGAAAATGACATTTCTTATTAATGTATCTTTACACCTCTCAGGACTGCATTTTGTAGAGGTCTGTGTAACTGGAACTTGCAGGGGCCTCTGAGGACATTAGTAAATGATTATTTTGCTTTCATGGCCCTCAGTGTCAGTAAAAATCAATGACAAAATAATAGGCATGCAAAGTGTATTTTCTATTTTCTGTTTATGTCCTTATTTGAAACTGTAATTAAGCAATGTCAAATTTGCAACTGTAAGAAAATAGTATCTGCTGTTTGAATATAATACAGGCCAAGTTCTATAAACTTTAATTAGGCCAAGCTTGCATTGACCTCAGTAGGAATCTGGCTAAGAATCTCTTTTAATTACCTCTGCCTTAAAATATGTAACAATTTTCATATTGCTTTTCTCACTCAAAGAACAATGCATGGGTAGCTAAACTAATAAAATGTTTAAATAGATACAAATCAAACTTGAAAAGTTTAAACTGTTGTTTTCATCCTGTAAGTCAGCTGAGAAAAAGCATACAGATTGTAGTTCTAAATTATGTCCATAGAGTATTTCAAATCCAGTAAATTAACTCTCCTTTTTTTTCCTCCCTACTTGAGCTCATAAATGTTAACCTTAGAAGTGTCTCAAATTCTTTCATTGAAATAAAGTTGAACTGACAATAGCCAGATGATGTAAAATCGAAACTGAAATTCTATCCTTGGCCCATCCCATGTTCTTCCCTCTAGGTATTAGAGGAGTCATAGGAGAGTTAATGTTTTCATTGTACATGAACTGTAATATTTGGGCAAAACAGGGCATATAAATTTCTTACTGCCAGGAGAAAGCAATTACCAACACAGGGAAGATAGCTGACAGTAAATAAACAAAATATATTAGATAGGAGTTTAAACGTTTATTTTAAATGACTTAGCTTATAGAAAACAGGCCTTTGTAGTTATCATATGCCTTCATTTGAGTTTCTTAGTAGGAAGGCTAATTATGTCACCAAGCTGTTTTTTGCACATTATTTTAAAATAAATAAATAAATCAAGATACATTATATTGTGCAGTTAAACTCCAAAAGGAAACTATCGCACACAGCAAAACAAATAGTTCACTTTTCAAGCCCCGAATTGTGTCTGGGTGCAAGTGCACATATTACCCTTATCTTGCAGATGAGAAAAATTAGCTCACCTGGTGCTAAGAAACTCCACTCTCTCTATGTGGAAACCCAGGCCTATCTGATTCCAAAGACTGTGGAGATCTTGGCTTTTGTAATGTGCCACCTCCCCTACATGGAGTCCTTTTCAGCAGCCCCATTGCCATGTCCAGTGCCTTCTCCTTTACTTTGAAAACAATGTGTCATAGGAATCTTTGTGGTTCTGGAGAAGAAGCAGGAAGGAATTTTATGACAGAAGAGTTTTCTTGTTAGGTGGTCTCATCTAAGTTTAACCCCAGCCCCAATTCCAACCCCAGTCCCAGGACTAAGGGGATAGAGAGGGAAGGAACTTATGGTCATCTTAACTCTGAGGCGTCCTTCAAGGTAGAACAATAATTCACATAGTTCTTCACACCACATCTGTCCATGGCCCTACTCTCTGGAACTCAGATGGAGGAGAATTGGGTCTCTAAGATGTGGTTCATCTGAGATTAGCTATCATTATCTTGTCATTATTATCAGATTCAATTGCAGTACATTAAAATCTATTAGCTCAAATTATTTTTTTTTGTTTGTTTTTTGAGGAAATTCTCTAAATGTTGTTTAATCAGACATTGACCTTTTCTTAGATGCTAGCCATGAAATTAAAAGACACTCATTGGAAGGAAAGTTATGACTAACCTAGACAGCATATTCAAAAGCAGAGACATTACTTTGCCAACAAAGGTCCGTCTAGTCAAGGCTATGGTTTTTCCAGTAGTCGTGTATGGATGTGAGAGTTGGACTATAAAGAAAGCTGAGTGCTGAAGAATTGATGCTTTTGAACTGTGGGGTTGGAGAAGACTCTTGAGAGTCCCTTGGACTGCAAGGAAGTCCAACCAGTCCATCCTAAAGGAGATCAGTCCTGGGTGTTCATTGGAAATACTGATGCTAAAGCTGAAACTCCAGTACTTTGGCCACCTCATGCGAAGAGTTGACTCATTGGAAAAGACTCTGATGCTGGGTGGAATTGGGGGCAGGAGGAGAAGGGGACGACAGAGGATGAGATAGCTGGATGGCATCACCGACTAGATGGATGTGAGTCTGAGTGAACTCCAGGAGTTGGTGATGGACAGGGAGGCCTGGCGTGCTGTGATTCACGGGATCGCAAAGAGTCAGACATGNGAGGATGAGATAGCTGGATGGCATCACCGACTAGATGGATGTGAGTCTGAGTGAACTCCGGGAGTTGGTGATGGACAGGGAGGCCTGGCGTGCTGTGATTCACGGGATCGCAAAGAGTCAGACATGACTGAGTGACTGAACTGAACTGAGCAATATTTTAAGGAGCTATAGTCAAACCCCCAACAGGAGGAAGTAATTTTGCTTCAAAGGGCAATTAGAAAATAGGAAAACAAATTAAAGTCTAAATGAGGAGTATGAAACTCTTGAGAAATTACAAGTGAAAAGTACATTTAATGAGCTTCCTATGTTTGAAGAAGCAACTTTATATATAAAAGTTTAATATATTGAAAAATAACCTCACCACTCAGAATTAATTATAGTTAATAAATAGCAGTAAGTTAATAATTAAAACTTTTATCATAAAACAATATAAAGCTATAGACCCCCATGTGACTACCGTTCACAACCATCCATCTCTCCTTAGGTGCCAGGAACTTTGTTTTTTCAATTAGTTTTCATATGTTTATATATAATATACCCATAAACAATATGTAAAATCATTTTGTGTGGATTAAAAGTTTTAATTGTTATACTCTACAGGCTGTTTCCTAGAATATTTCTAGAGAACTCAAAACTGCTTGATTTGTCTACATTAGGGTATATTAAACATAACTTATTCCTTTTTCTTGCTGAATAGCATTTTGTCATGAGTATGCCTCATTTGATCTATCCATTCAGCATGTTTATACAGTGCTCCTCCTCCTGTGTGAATATCCCAGTATGTAAGTCCTCAGAAATGTGTGTGAATGATCTCTAGGAAACAGAGCTGGAAGAGGAAGTGTTGGGTTGTAGAGTAGGCCTTGTTCCATTTTACTATGGTCTGTCAAACCAGCTGTGTGTAAGAGATGTTCTATTTTTCAAATGTAATATCACTATGATACTCATTTTATGAAGACCTTTTCATTTTTGAAACTTACTCCTGTTAACCAGGGGTTGGCAATTTAAGGCCTGTGGCCAAATCTGATCTGCCTGTTTCTGTAAGTTGTTTTATTGAAACCTAACCTCACTCGTTCATTTATGTACTGTCCATGGCAGCTCTCATGCTGTAATGTCAGAGTTGAGTAGTCACAACAGAGACCATATGGCTCACAAAGCCCAAACTATTTACTGCCTGGCTCTTCACAGAAAAAAATTTGCTGACTCCTGAAATTATAGTATTACCTACTGTCACTCTGTTTATTGTTTTGCTTTTTAAATTGTCTAGTATTCAGCTACATAAATAAATATCATAATTTTAGAATATGATAGAAGCAATGGAAAATGTTTGAGTGAGCTGGTGACAATAGATAGATGATAGAGAGAGTCTGGGAAGAGGCCATTTGAACTGAGACCCAGGAGACGAGAAAACCAAGGCTCAGAGAGTAATATGTACAAAGTCACGCAGGTAATAAGTGGTATAAGTGGGATTTAAGCTCAGGAATAATTCCAAATATAGAGGGCTTTTTCCTCTGTAATATAGACATCTTCATATGTTCATGCAAACACAATACCAAGGAAATAGCTAACTGTTATAACAAAGAAGCCTCAGCAAAATTGTTTAGTTCTCCTAGACTTGGCAGGCCAGAGACAGGGTTTTGATGTATTGAAATTTGGAATCGGTACTGATGACTGGGTTTGAATCATAATCCCAGCACTGACTTGGCTGAGTCACTTAAATTTGCAGCCTTCATTGTTGTTTGGAGGGGTGAGGGTGGGTGGGAGCTGTCTGTAAACTGAGGAGGGTGTTTAGATGATCTCCATGGGCTTTTCTGGCTCTCACTTTCTATGATGCTGTGACTTTAGGAGGTGGTATTTGATCTAGGCTTTGGAAGATGGGGTGATTTTGACAGGCTGCCTTGTAAATGAAGAGAAAAGGTATTCCAGGTGATATGAAGAGCCTGAATAAAAACTCAGTGGCCAGTAACTGTAGAAAGAATTCTAGAGATGGTTATAATGGTCTGATCTGACAAGGCTAGAATTTAATCCTGAGAAGACAGGGGAGGCAAGAGTCTGGCACTGAGCTGAGAGAGAGCCTGAAAGTTATGCTTTGGAGCTGGGGCATTTTCCCTTGGAATTAGAGAATTTAAAATGTCGTCCTCCTTGAGCATCCTTGCCCAGTGATCAGCCTCTCTCTCGCTATGAAATTTCAATGATGGAGACTTCTATAGACCATCTGTTCATTTTCTGATAACTCTAAGAAAATTCTTCCTTTCCTTTAGTCAANGGCTGCCTTGTAAATGAAGAGAAAAGGTATTCCAGGTGATATGAAGAGCCTGAATAAAAACTCAGTGGCCAGTAACTGTAGAAAGAATTCTAGAGATGGTTATAATGGTCTGATCTGACAAGGCTAGAATTTAATCCTGAGAAGACAGGGGAGGCAAGAGTCTGGCACTGAGCTGAGAGAGAGCCTGAAAGTTATGCTTTGGAGCTGGGGCATTTTCCCTTGGAATTAGAGAATTTAAAATGTCGTCCTCCTTGAGCATCCTTGCCCAGTGACCAGCCTCTCTCTCGCTATGAAATTTCAATGATGGAGACTTCTATAGACTATCTGTTCATTTTCTGATAACTCTAAGAAAATTCTTCCTTTCCTTTAGTCAAAGCATATGAGTTCTATACCTTTTACAAGTTGCAGTTTATGCACAGTCATTGGAAGATTTTAAATGGTAGAGGAACATATATACATATATATGTGAAAATATGCTTATACATATTCTTTTCTAGATCACTCAGTCATGTCCGACTCTTTGCGACCCGTGGACTGTAGCCCATCAGGCTCCTCCATCCATGGGATTCTCCAGGCAAGAATACTGGAGTGGGTTGCCATTTCCTTCTCCAGGATAGGTTATTATAAGATATCAAATATAGTTCCCTAGGCTGTACAGTAGGTCCTTGTTGTATTTCTAATTTATAGTAGGTCCTTGTTGTATCTCTTTTATATATAGTAGTGTGTATCTGTTAGTCCCAAACTCTTAATTTATCCCTCCTCCCTCCTTTCCCTTTTGGTTAACCACGTGAGTCTGTTTTGTAAATAAGTTCATTTGTACCATTGTTTATGTTTCATATGATGTCATATGAAATTTGTCTTTCTCTGTTTGACTCGCTTTTCTTAGTATGTTAATCTCTAGGTCTATCCATGTTTCTGCAAAGGACATTATTTCATTCTTTTTATTTTATGACTGAGTAATGTTCCACTGTATATATGGACCACATCTCCTTTATCCACTCATCTGGTGACGGACACTTCAGTTGTTTCCATGTCTTGGCCATTGTAAATAGTGTTGCTATGAACATGGAAACTGAAGTGACCGCCTTGATTGCTCAATTGTGTCTGACTCTTTGCAATGCCCTGGACTGTAGCCACCAGGCTTCTCGGTCCATGGAATCCTCCAGGCAAGAATACTGGTTGCCATTCCCTTCTCCAGGAGATCTTCCTGACAGACTGGAGATCAAACCTGGGTCTCCAACATTGTAGGCAGATGCTTTACCATCTGAGTCACCAGGATGTGAACATAGGGGTGCATGTATTTTTTTTTTTTAATTAGTGTTTTCATCTCTTCCAGATCAGTGACCAAGAATGAGATTGCTGGATCTTATTGGTAACCCTGTTTTTAGTTTTTGAAGGAATCTCTATACTGGTCTCCATAGTGGCTGTACCAATTTACATTATCACCAATGATGTAGGAGGGTTTCCTTTTCTCTGCACCTTCTCCAGCAGTTATTATTTGTAGACGTTTTGATGATGGCCATTCTGACTGGTGTGAGGTGATATCTCATTGTAGTTTTGATTAGCATTTCTCTCATAATAACAATGTTGAGCATTTTTTTCATGTGCTTGTTAGCCATCTGTATGGCTTCTTTGGAGAAATGTCTATTTAGGTCTTCTGCTCATATTTTGATTGGGTTGTTTATTTTTTTGATAATGACCTGTATGAGCTCATTGTATAACTTAGAAATTAAGACTTTGTCAATTGCACCATTTGCAAATATTTTTTCTGCTGTTCCATATGTTGTCTTTTTATTCTGTTGATGATTTTCTTTGCTGTGCAGAAACTTCTAAGTTCAAGATCCCATTTAAAATTTTTTGCTTTTATTTCTGTTGCCTTGGGAGACTGACCTAAGAAGACATTGCTACAATTTATGTCAGAGACGATTCTGCCTATATTTTCTTTTTAAGAGTTTTTTGTGTTATGTCCTATATTTAAGTCTTTAAGCCATTTTGAGTTTATTTTTGTATATTATGTGAGGGAGTGTCCTTACTTCATTAATTTACATGTGGCTCTCCAACTTTCCCAGCACCACTTGCTGAAGAGATTGTCTTTTCCCCATTGTATATTTTTGCCTCCTTTGTCAAAGAGTAATTGATCACAGGTCGGTAGATTTATTTCTGGGCTCTCTTTTCTATTCTGTTGATCCATATATCTGCTTGTGTGCCAGTACCATGCTATTTTGATTATTGTAGCCTTGTAATATTGTCTGAGGCCTGGGAGGGTTAGACCTTCAGCTTTGTTCTTTCTCAGATTGTCCTAGCAATTCTGAGTCTTTTGTGGTTCCATATAAATATTAGGATTTTTGTTCTTGTTCTCTGAAGAATTTCATGGGTAATGATAAGGATTGCATTAAAACTGTAAATTGCTTTGGTAATATGCCCATTTTAATAATATAAATTCTTTTAATCCAAGAGCATGGGGTTTTTCCCATTTCATTGAGTCATCTTTAATTTCCTTTTTCAATGTTTTATAGTTTTCAGAGAAGTCAATATTCTCAAAAAGAGTTTTTCCACCCACATCTAAAGAAAGTACATATATTCCTTTTAAAAATATTACAACTTATGGTAAATATGAAGGAAGCAATAAAAATCACCTTTAATCTCATTCAGTTCAGTCAGTTCAGTTGCTAAGTCATGTCCAACTCTTTGCGACCCCATGAATCGCAGCACGCCAGGCCTCCCTGTCCATCACCAACTCCCAGAGTTCACTGAGACTCATGTCCATCGAGTCAGTGATGCCATCCAGTCATCTCATCCTCTGTNAGTTTATTGTGATCCACACAGTCAAAGGCTTTGGCATAGTCAATAAAGCAGAAATAGATGGTTTTCTAGAACTCTCTTGCTTTTTCCATGATCCAGCAGATGTTGGCAATTTGATCTTTGGTTTCTCTGCCTTTTCTAAAACTGCTTGAACATCAGGGAGTTCACCGTTTGTTTATGTATTGCTGAAGCCTGACTTGAAGAATTTTGAGCATTACTTTACTAGCTTGTGAGATGAGTGCAATTGTGTGGTAGTTTGAGCATTCTTTGGCATTGCCTTTCTTTGGGATTGGAATGAAAACTGACCTTTTCCAGTCCTGTGGCAAATACTGAGTTTTCCAAATTTGCTGGCATAATGAATGCAGCTCTTTCACAGCATCATCTTTTAGGATTTGAACTAGCTCAACTGGAATTCCATCACCTCCACTAGCTTTGTTTGTAGTGATGCTTTCTAAGGCCCACTTGACTTCACATTCCAGGATGTCTGGCTCTAGGTGAGTGATGACAGCATCGTGATTATCTGGGTCGTGATACACACACATATATGAATACATCATTACATATATCACATATATATGTGTGCGTGTGTGACTTTGCCTTGTAAAGAATCTGGTTGTCTTTTCCTTAGGGTGAGATTTACCTTTCTTGAGGATAAATTTTACTCTGAAATTCTTGGTCAAGTCCTTTCTTCTTTCTCTTTGTTTTCTAATGAAATTCATTATCATATCTTTTAACTCCCTTTGGACCTCTCTTCCTCCTGATGCTGTCTAGAACCTGAGCCTTTCCTTTAATCATTCATTCACCATTCTAGCCTGTTCTCTTGCTCCTTGACTTTTCATTGAATCTAATTCCGTTTTTCCCAGGCTCAACCTTATCATTTGACATCTTTGCCACTGTCCCTGGGCTGCCGAGCCCTGTCAGCTGAAACTTGACAACAGTGCCAATTGTAGACTCTCTGAATCTGTGGTCTCCAGTCTGCTGGGTCCTAAGACAGCCTCTGTAATCCTTGACTGTTCCACGCTTTCTCCTCCGTCTTCCTACTTCCTCCCTGTCACCTGTTCCCTCAGTCTCGAAAAATAATCTTGACTCCTGTTTAATTGAGATGAACAGGCAGGAAATCCTTAACATCTTCTTCTTTTACTACCATTCTCTGTTACTACCTGCAAATTTTCTTGACACATATCACCTCCTCATTATTTTCCTACTTTTTGTCTTTAACTTGGCTATCAGGCTGCTCAAAAGAGCAATGCCTTTTGCTTCTCCTTCTACGCTCTGGCTTCCATCCAGAGCTGCTGTTAACACCTAAAGATAGTTTTCCACCTTCACCTTATTTGGCCTTAAAGACATTTTGACATTCAGTACTGCCTCTAAGCATCTTCCTCAGTGTTCATAAAATGCCTAACTTTTGGATTTTTTCCCCACCTTAGATTCTCACAAATTCAAAGTTGCTGTTCCCCAAAACAGCACAAAAATTTTAAGTGTTTAATGCTTTACAACATAATAATTGATGTGAATGCTTGTAATTTAGTATTAATTGTACTTCTAAAAATTATACTATACTTTTATATATAGTATATAAATAATTCAGTATTAGTTATACCTTAAAAAATAAGAAGCATATTAATTTTCCCTTGGTTTCTTCTTTCCTAGTTAATGAAGGAGTTCCCTCTCCTGAGCATGTTCAACATCCATGAAAACCTTTTAGAGGCTCTCCTGGAACTACAAGCATATGCTGATGTCCAGGCAGTCTTAGCAAAGTATGACGGTAAGTCCTTGGGTACTTTTATCTACTTGAGTATTCCTCTCTTCTTGATGTGTTTCAATGATTAGATGAGAAGGATCATTTCAAATAGCACAGCACTTTGATAACTATTGTCTTATGAATTTCCACCTGATTTCCATGGTCAGGAATCACTCAGAACCTTTGCAGGCAGCACATGCCCTGTAGGAACAGCAATGACCCCTCACTGGTTGACTGTGATCACTACCTGTTGGTTATGTAGATTTTTGAAGCAATAGAACAGCTAGGTTTTGTTGTTGTTTAGCTGCTAAGTTGTGTTCGAATCTTTGCAACCCCATGGACTGTAGCCCGCCAGACTCCTCTATCCATGGTATTTCTCAGGCAGGAATACTGAAATGAGTTGCCATTTCCTTCACCAAAAACAGCTGTTAGCTTCTGCTACAAAACTTGTGACAGTTCAGTAATGTTTGAAGATAAAATCATGGCCCCTTCACCCCAGGTCTTCTCTTTTTTAGCAGAATAACTCCCATTTCTTCACATGAGAGCCTTTGCAGTCCCTTTGCCATTCCAACCTACTCACCCATGAGCTTATTTTATTTTGCCTTTTCTTAATAAACCAGAAATACAAGCCAATACCACCCAGATATTTGAAAAATCTTCTCAATTGCCATTGTCTTTGAATTTACTATTTGATTAATTATACACAATTTTCTACATAATTAGCTGCTAGAATCTCTGCAGAATTTCATACCATTCTGCCATGTTCCATTAACTCTCTCCCCAAAATAAATATATTTGCTTATAAAATGGGTGTTAGGAAGTGATTGTTTATGTTACATGATTTTTTTTTACTTTATAAAATATTCTTTATTAAGTAAGCATTTTTAGTGCATTTAAAGAATTCTTGACATGTACACACTGCTATATTTAACATAAATTGCCTTTCTGTGAAAAAAGAAAGAATCATTCAGGTCAAAATTTATAGCAATTCATCAAACATATAGAGCCAACTATACTATTTGAGTCTTTTTTTTGACACACAGTTCCTCAGAAGGTATCTCTGAAATAGGTTAGAGTTTTTACCCCCTGCAGCTGGAGGAACTGAGGCATCATGAGACTGTTTTCATTTTGTTTTATTGTTAATTCTTGCTCAGACTGATGGAAAGTAAAAGCCCTCAGCCAGTGATGAAACCGCTTGGCCTGTGCAAACATGAGCACCCTGTGTAAGAAAATATATGCTACCTAGTATGGAACTGATTTTAGAAAGAGAGAAAAATGTGGGACACTTTACAGTAAACAAAATAAAGACTGTTTGGCCTTCATGTCAGCTCACTTTTGTTCTCTGTTTATATGCTGGAATCTCACTGTTGGGCTGACCTTGGGATCCTAAGCCAGGAGACTACCTTAGAGGCAGAATGCTATGGTACGCTGAGAGCCTTTTGGTACCTAAGAAACACGGCACATGGGTTCAGGTGGCCATGCGCCTTCCACAAAGTACCGCAAAGCCAGCCATGTCATAGCAAGGCTTCAGTGTTCTCATCCCCAGGGTCAGCCTGCACTCAGCCTGCTACATCAAGGCGTGAGAAAAGCTTTAGCCAATAGAGCCTTTGGGATCTCAGGTCTCTCCTAAGGCTCCTTTCATGAAGATCTCAGTTCATTACAGAAATCATCAGCTTTGTGTTACAAGACTGATTGTAAAATAAAGCAGTGAACTCATTTGGAGCTTTCTGTCGTCTGTCTCTATCCCGTTGCACAGTCTCCTTGCCACAACAACCGAAAGCTGATTTATTAGATTCTGATAACGTATGTTCACATTATTTGTTACAAGAGCCTGTCCCACCCTCCACTAAAACTTGGCTCTCACTTTGCTAAATTCCTTTGTCGCAAATGGACAGACTCACTGCACCAAAGCCCTGTGTTGAGCTTTGTTTATGTTTGTACCTGGCAACAGAGATGATGTTCTTTCTCATTATTCATGGAAAAAGAGCCTCATTAGTGGCAGGACACATACTGTTGCTGAGATGCCTCGTTAGGGGCTTGGAGTTCAGCAGTGGTCAATACGCTGCAGATGACCTAACCCCAGCTGAATACTGGAGGGTGTTTTGGCTCAGACTTGGCTCAGGCCTGTGTCAGTTACAGTAGAAATATAATGAAGTGGCTGCTGAAGTTACTGTTCTTGAGGAGTTAGCTGCAGCCACACCAGACTATTAAAAACATGCCTCATCTTCTCCCCGGACCAGAAAATGGGCTCTTTCCGGCTCATCCCTGCAGCTTTTCCTGGAGACCCAACGGACCTCAACCCAGTTCTTATCCAATTTTCTTGCTCTGTGTGAGGAAGTGGAAGCTTCAGAGGGCTTGGAGTACAGACAGCAATTGGGGCGCCCCGCTCTTCACCCTGATTCTGATGTCATCATTGTAATCTGTGAGGTGCTGGAGACAGCACTTTGAACCCCAGCCTCCCTATCCCTCACCATCGAGCCACACCCAGAGCAGCAGGATTAGATGTTATCTTTGCAAATCGGAATGCTCTGGTTGGGTAGCTGTTTCTTGGATGTTTTATGGGTACAGCAATCCTTCTTTATTACATTTGCTAGGTGGCTGAATTTTTTTAAGTAGTATGAGGGGAAGTGACACAATGGGATTGGTGCTGCTTCTCTGACCTTTGCAAAAAGGATTTAGAAATATGGCAAAGCACAGGGGAAAAAAACACAGCATGTTCTGAGGAAAGGAGGAAGGCAGCATATATTCCCTTTGCCTCATTCTTCTTCACTTCTTTGCCTCATTCTTCTTCACTTCTTTTTTTTTTTCCTTTCTTTGCTTTGACTTTTTAAAATGACATTTACAAAGTTTTTTTATAGGGAAGCCCTTTGGCAAGCCTGGATTCCAAGTAGGGATTACCAGTTAACTGGTCACCCTCCTTGTAAACTGCAATCTAATTTTTACTTTTCCCTTCAGATAGCTTTGATCTTATGTTATTCCAGCCATTAGTCTGAAATGCTGACTTGCCATCCTCAGGAGTTTTCATGGTCTTCTAGTTTCAATCTGTTAACCAACATTATGGGTGAGCAATTTTTATCCAGGTGGTTGGTGTTGGTTTTGGAGGGTCCTTCATACAATGACTGAAAAAACAGCAGCAGCTAACACTGAGTTCTTATGATGTGTCACGGTCAGACATGATCCTAAGCTTGGCGTGGATGGACTCATTTATTCTCCCCGCAGCATATGAGGTAGATACTATTATTAGCCCATTTTATAGCTGTGGTAACTGGTACAGAAAGGAGTTAAGTAACTTATTCAAGTGAAGAGCCTAAGATGTCACAGTAAAGCCGTGGAGATACTATGTTGTGAGGGCAAAGAGAGAAACTTAGAACAGCCTTTATTTGATATGATGTGAATTCTACAAGGAAAGGAAAGCAAGAATAAATTGAGGTCGTCTGACCCCAGGTCCATGCTTTTAACCATCATTCCACTTCCACTCTCTCTGCTGTTGGCAGTATATTTAACTGTTTCTATTAACACTCTTCTTGTTGTTATCATTGGTTCCAATTTATTGAGAACCTACCATGTGCCAAGCGTATTATACACATTACCTATAACCCTTACAGTGTCCTTGCAGGAAGGTAGTTATTCTGTTTTATCAGATGCAAAGCTGAGGCTTGTGAATTTAAGTAACTTTCAAAACCACATTCCTTGAAAACTGCAGAACTGAGATGCAAATTCAGGTCTAGCTGGCTTTAAGAGTCCATGTGTTTTTCATAAACGTAAGCGTCGTTGAAGTGACTTTCTTTTTCTCCCTCCTCTTATAAAGAATGAATTAGGCAGGCTGGAGCCATGGTGCAGAATTTCAGTGATGCCAAATTGTCTTTTAAGATTTTTAAAAAATTATTCCTTAAGAACTGGGCATATCTGTATTTGTCTATCTTTCTGAAACCATCTCCAATCACTTTGTTCCTGATTTCATTAGTCACAAAAGGGATTTGATGTATGGTGTTCATTTAATTTGTGATTTATCTTTTTTTTTTCAGTCATATATTAGCTATAAAGACAATGTTTTTAAGATCATAAAGTCATCAGAACCTTCTATTCGAAGCCATTGAGAAAGTTGTTACAAGCTTTGGATTGCCTTTCAAAGATGTTTATAGGCCACCTAGCTTGAAAGCTTAAGTCTGAAGATTAGGGCGGGAATGAGGAAAAGAATTCATGCGTTTCTTATTCATTATCATTTGCACATTTGAATTTTAGAAGAATTTCACACCGCAAGTGGAGATGAATATGAGTGCTCCCTTTGTGGGCATTTCCTTTGGGCCTACCTAGCTCTGTAACTCCTGAGGATACCCAAGGCAGTCCTGGTGGTGGGGCAGAGGCCTGGCCCTGGTGCCAGCCTGCTGAGATCGGGCCCAGCTCTGCCTTTCACTGGCTGAGTGAACTCAGTTCAGTTCAGTTCAGTTCAGTCTCTCAGTTGTGTCGGACTCTTTGTGACCCCATGGACTGCAGCACGCCAGGCTTCCCTGTCCATTACCAATTCCTGGAGCTTACTCAAACTCATGTCCATTGAGTCAGTGATGCCATCCAACCATCTTGTCCTCAGCTATCCCCTTCTGCTTCTGCCCTCAATCTTTCCCAGCATCAGGGTCTTTCCAATGAGTCCACCCTTTGCATCAGGTGGCCAAAGTACTGGAACTTCAGCTTCAGCATCAGTCCTTCCAATGAATGTTCAGGGTTGATCTCCTTTAAGATCGACTGGTTTGATCTCCCTGTAGTCCCAGGGACTCTCAAGAATCTTCTCCAACTTCACAGTTCAAAAGCATCAATTTTTTAGGCACTCGGCTTTCTTTATGGTCCAACTCTCACATCTCATGGATGTGAGAGCGAACTTAAGCAAATCACTTAACCTTCTAAACTTCCATTTCTTTCACTGGAAATGGAATCAAGACTTAGAAAACCTAAGCAACTTGCCCAAGATCACACAGCTAGTAATTTGTTGAGGATGAAAGCATTTAATCAATGGTGGCTCAGTAGTAAAGAATCCACCTGCCAATGCAGGAAATGCTGGTTCGATCCTTGGGAAGAACCCCTGGAGAAGGAAATGGCAATCCACTCCAGTATTCTTACTTGGGAAATCCCATGAACAGAGGAGCCAGGTGGGCTACATTCCGTAGAGTCACAAGAGAGTCAGACATGACTTAACAACTAAACAACGGTGTTTAGAAAAGTGTGGGGCACACAATAAGAATTCAGTAACTATTAACCATTATAAAGAGACAAGATGACCACTCCTGAACTTCACCACTGTTCTTAACCCATTTTGTTCAAATGGAAAGCCATATATAAAATGTCAATTAAAATGAGAGCATAAGAGCCCTGTCTTGTGTCCCCCTAAAAACTGTTATAGCCTCTTGTTAAAATTAATTATACATCTAACAGGACATGTGAACTGACTCATTAGAAAAGACCCTGTTGCTGGGAAAGATTGAAGGCAGGAGGAGAAGGGGGCGACAGAGGATGAGATGGCTGGGTGGCATCACTGACTCAATGGACATGAGTTTGAGTGAACTCCAGGAGTTGGTGATGGACAGGGAAGCCTGGTGTGTTGCAGTTCATGGAGTCACAAAAAGTAGGATATGACTGAGTGACTGAACAATAAAATAGGACATGTGTGTAGATATTTAATAAGAATGGAAATACTTATTTTTATCTCTGAAACAATTCTTAAACATTTAGAAAACTGAAAAATAAAAATTGCCCAAGATTTTCACTCTTGAGATAAAGACGGATTGTTTCAGCCATGGGGCAATTTGTACCAATGGAAATACAAATTCAAGCTCTTCTGGATACTTACTCCATAGGGCATCTAGTGATTGCCCTAAATTTGGGGTCAAAAGCTTCCCTGTGAAGGACAGCTGGTCTTTTTATATAGTCACGAATGTTATATAAATGCAACAGCTATATAAGACCATTTTTACTGGTACCATCAAGCCCATCCTAAATCTGCATTCTTATTTACTATCTGGTAATGTGCAGAAGAGTTTCCCTGGTGGCTCAGACGGTAAAGCGTATGCCTATAATGCGGGAGACCTGGGTTCAATCCCTGGGTTGGGAAGATCTCCTGGAGAAGGAAATGGCAACCCACTCTGGCATTCTTGCCTGGAAAATCCCATGGAGGGAGGATCCTGGTAGGCTACAGTCTATGGGGTTGCAAAGAGTCGTACATGACTGAGCGACTTCACTTCACAATGTGCAGAAGGAATACTTTTAAGTACAGGACATGTTTGTAGCATTGGGGGAATACTTTCATTTCAGTAGATTGAAAGCAGAAATTCTAAAGAAAACATGAGGGAATCACTCTATGCTGAGACCCTTCAGAGAGTAAACTTTCTGCTGATCATTGTTTTACAGCATCAGCATGTAGTTATAAGTAAAAATTTTGTACACTTTGTTCATTGCCCAGGGCCTTATAACTAGAACAAGTTACTCAGTGGTCATCTGCGTTCCTCTGAAGTGGTCACTGGATACCCTGTCTTTTGGCTGGGCTGTTTTTCACTTACATTTGTGGAATAAGTGAGATTTGAGATTTCAGAAGGACCATTGAATAGAATTTGATTTGAGGCTATCAGCATCAGGCTATCAGATCAGACTGTCCAGACCTCCAAAATGGTGCATTTCAACCAAGTGTATCTATGGCTGTGAGTTTTGATACCACAGGCACAAGCAGCTTGGAGACGTATCCACTGCAAGACTAGGTTGCATTCGAGAAAGAGGATTTGAGGTGCTGTCAGTGCCGAGTGACAGACTTTAAGCCTAGTCCAGCTCCTTTCCTTGACCTGGTTCTTATGGAAAAGATCAAGGATACCAGGCAAATGTGGAAGAGAATTTTTGTGTAAAACATGGGCAAATAATCACATTGCTGTTTCAAAAAAGAAAATAATTATCCACCCTGACACCGTAGACTATGGCTTCAGGCTGGTGAGTGTAAGTCACTGAGGAGTGGTGGCCCTGTATAGCTTGGCACTGAGTGCCCTGCTGACTGGGAAACCAAGAAGGAGGTCTGTCATGGGGACTGGGCCTTTGAGGTTACAAAGTGGTTGGCTCTCATGCTAAATGTGCAATGAGCAGGACTATTCACAGATGCTATTTCAGAGTAAAGACTGTATGTGTGAAAAGTTTCTACAATTTCTGATGATGGAAGACATTTTATGAATGCATACATCTATAATTCACAGAGTTGGCATAGGAACAAACCCTCTAAATTTATTCTGGCTTTGGTAATCCTTATGGCCAAGTTATCATAATTTACCAAGGTAACATTTCTCTTTAGCTGGCCATCACCGTCACATAAACTTCCATGTTTGGTTCTAGGGCACCAGCCATAGAAGTGCCTTCTGACACAGACCCTCTGGGATAATCCAGTCCAGAAGTTGCAAATAACATCTGGTGTTTGCTTTGTAGCATAAGATAAATATTTCTTCATATAGTTGAATCCGTGTTGCCTGCCACTCCCTTTGCTCTAAATTACTAAGATCAGTAGTGTTTCCTGATTGAATCATTGACTTCCAGGTGGCACACATTTTTGAGGTTCTTTTTATTTTATATCAGTCCTTTTTATTTCTTCAGTGAAGCTTTCTCCTTTGGTTGCAAGGGGACAACCTTAGATTGACTTTTTGAAGGTGGGACCAAACAACTTCGTACTGTCTAGAGTCCCCTGCAAAATCTAAGAACACAATTATGCATATATGTTGTTGTTTTCTTTGCATCATATGAACAGGAGTAAACAGAGAAATCTTATTGAAGACAGTCACATGGAAGATAGAATCATATCATGTTACAGTAATAAGACATTATGGTCCACTAACAGGAAGGAGAATGGGCTGTATTTTCATTAGTTTGTTTTTCACTTTTGTTTGTTCAGTTAGTCTGTTCATGGCTCCAGAAGAATCTGTCAAGGCTACATAAACTTCAAGTATATCAACTTCTTGTCTTACTAAGAAAAATGATACTTGATACTCTGTAATCTTAGGTGGTTACAGGGAGTAATTAGGTTAATTTTTTCAAATTAATTCAGCAAACCTTTATGCTGAAGATACTTTTAGGTACTTCCAGATTTGAAGATGAATATGATTTATTCTGTGTTGCCAAGAAGCTTTCAGTCTGTTGGAGAAAGAGGTTAAAAACAAAAAAGCAACCCATAATGAATCAAGGTGGGGTGAATCTGTGCTCAGTGAATCCTTTTGAAACATGCTGCAGGGAGTAGTGAGAAAGAAACTTTGAGAGCAAGCCCTGTGTCCTCTTCCTGGACACTGATGTACTATGGTAGATGTTCAGGGTGTCTGCGGTGAATGATCGACTTGTTAGATGGAGCTGCCCTGTGAAATAGTGCTCTTACTTTTGAGGGGCTTTGGGACTTACTTATCTACTGGCTGCTACCCTTAAAAACATCGTTTTAGAGGTTTCAGTGTGAAATTGACCCTCAACTGACCAATCTCATANAATAGAATTTGATTTGAGGCTATCAGCATCAGGCTATCAGATCAGACTGTCCAGACCTCCAAAATGGTGCATTTCAATCAAGTGTATCTATGGCTGTGAGTTTTGATACCACAGGCACAAGCAGCTTGGAGACGTATCCACTGCAAGACTAGGTTGCATTCGAGAAAGAGGATTTGAGGTGCTGTCAGTGCCGAGTGACAGACTTTAAGCCTAGTCCAGCTCCTTTCCTTGACCTGGTTCTTATGGAAAAGATCAAGGATACCAGGCAAATGTGGAAGAGAATTTTTGTGTAAAACATGGGCAAATAATCACATTGCTGTTTCAAAAAAGAAAATAATTATCCACCCTGACACCGTAGACTATGGCTTCAGGCTGGTGAGTGTAAGTCACTGAGGAGTGGTGGCCCTGTATAGCTTGGCACTGAGTGCCCTGCTGACTGGGAAACCAAGAAGGAGGTCTGTCATGGGGACTGGGCCTTTGAGGTTACAAAGTGGTTGGCTCTCATGCTAAATGTGCAATGAGCAGGACTATTCACAGATGCTATTTCAGAGTAAAGACTGTATGTGTGAAAAGTTTCTACAATTTCTGATGATGGAAGACATTTTATGAATGCATACATCTATAATTCACAGAGTTGGCATAGGAACAAACCCTCTAAATTTATTCTGGCTTTGGTAATCCTTATGGCCAAGTTATCATAATTTACCAAGGTAACATTTCTCTTTAGCTGGCCATCACCGTCACATAAACTTCCATGTTTGGTTCTAGGGCACCAGCCATAGAAGTGCCTTCTGACACAGACCCTCTGGGATAATCCAGTCCAGAAGTTGCAAATAACATCTGGTGTTTGCTTTGTAGCATAAGATAAATATTTCTTCATATAGTTGAATCCGTGTTGCCTGCCACTCCCTTTGCTCTAAATTACTAAGATCAGTAGTGTTTCCTGATTGAATCATTGACTTCCAGGTGGCACACATTTTTGAGGTTCTTTTTATTTTATATCAGTCCTTTTTATTTCTTCAGTGAAGCTTTCTCCTTTGGTTGCAAGGGGACAACCTTAGATTGACTTTTTGAAGGTGGGACCAAACAACTTCGTACTGTCTAGAGTCCCCTGCAAAATCTAAGAACACAATTATGCATATATGTTGTTGTTTTCTTTGCATCATATGAACAGGAGTAAACAGAGAAATCTTATTGAAGACAGTCACATGGAAGATAGAATCATATCATGTTACAGTAATAAGACATTATGGTCCACTAACAGGAAGGAGAATGGGCTGTATTTTCATTAGTTTGTTTTTCACTTTTGTTTGTTCAGTTAGTCTGTTCATGGCTCCAGAAGAATCTGTCAAGGCTACATAAACTTCAAGTATATCAACTTCTTGTCTTACTAAGAAAAATGATACTTGATACTCTGTAATCTTAGGTGGTTACAGGGAGTAATTAGGTTAATTTTTTCAAATTAATTCAGCAAACCTTTATGCTGAAGATACTTTTAGGTACTTCCAGATTTGAAGATGAATATGATTTATTCTGTGTTGCCAAGAAGCTTTCAGTCTGTTGGAGAAAGAGGTTAAAAACAAAAAAGCAACCCATAATGAATCAAGGTGGGGTGAATCTGTGCTCAGTGAATCCGTTTGAAACATGCTGCAGGGAGTAGTGAGAAAGAAACTTTGAGAGCAAGCCCTGTGTCCTCTTCCTGGACACTGATGCACTGTGGTAGATGTTCAGGGTGTCTGCGGTGAATGATCGACTTGTTAGATGGAGCTGCCCTGTGAAATAGTCCTCTTACTTGTGAGGGGCTTTGGGACTTACTTATCTACTGGCTGCTACCCTTAAAAACATCGTTTTAGAGGTTTCAGTGTGAAATTGACCCTCAACTGACCAATCTCATACATAGGAAGAGTAATGATATTTTTAAAATTACATCCTGATTGTTATTATAGATGAACAAAGGGAAAGTAGGCAAAAAGATCATCACTGGAAAAAATTCTGTCCTATCTAAGGTTTTGTCCCATGGGTTTTCTGAGACATCAAAATGACAGCTGTACTCATAATCACATAACTTTGTCCCAAGATTATTTCATTGAATTTCAAGTTTGTTGGTATGAGCCATTCATGACTTTTGAAAACTTAAGAGTCATCCTCCCTGAGATGACCTTTCTTTTTTTTTTCCAGTAGCACCATTCTCATAAAGGGTGCTTGGGAGCCAGAAGAGGTGTGGTTTGCTTAAATTTCACTTTTGTTTAACCTTGCTTCAGCTTTTACTCTTGCTTTCTTCCTGCCCTACTTTCCCACCATGCAGCTTTGTCAAATAGACATTTAGATCTAGAGCACAATCCAATGTCATGCATTCTGCTGGAATGCTGTGTGTGCGTGCGTGCTCAGTTGTGTCTGACTCTTCCAGCCCCAAGGACTGTAGCCAGCCAGGCTCCTCTGTTCATGGAATTGTAAGCAGAGATAAATGAAGTATACATGTTGAGAAATAACATGTTTCTGACTCTCTCTTAAAGTACACATCAATACAGATCACTTTTGGCTCCTGGAAGCTAAATTAGAAGTAAATGTTTGCATGTCCAAGGAAGGTGATATGAAGTGATTTAATATGTTACTATGTTAATTTAGGATTTTATTCAGCAAACACTGACCACCAACTATGTTTCAAACATTGTTTTGTATTGAGGGTAGAAAGTGATAAAGAAACAGCTTTAACCCCTAAAGCACACCATGTGTATAGGAGAAGGAAATGAGAATGGACAGTTGATGTGAAGTGTAAAGAGTGACAGAGTTTAACCCAAGATGGAAGGGACACCTCACCCAAGGTGATGAGAGAAGCCACCCCTGTGGAGGTGGGATCTGTGCTGAACCAAACAGTGAAGGTGCTGGAGGCAAAGAAAACACATCCAAACACATTTGGGGCAGGACTGACAGCTTGTATGGAGAATGATGTTTCCCACTGAGCAGAGGGGTGGCCGAAGGCTGCAGCAGAAGATGCACTGGTGAGTTAAGCAGGAGCCAGACCTCAAAGAGCTTTGATTCTAGTTTGGATTTTGTTCTAAAGACTATGGAGAGACCCTGAAGGCAATTTCAGCAGAGGAAAGGCTTCATCTGCCTGCAAAATGAAGAGAGTGGCACACTGAATTCACACTCGGTCTAGTTTTGACTTGGAGGGTAGGATGCCGAACCCCTGTGGTAGAGCTTTCAGACTCTGCCAAGAAGCAGAATTCTATCCTTTAGGGAGACATTTTCTAGGTTCTCCAACCAAGAAGTGTAAAACAGTTATTAATAGAGTTTGGTTTTTCTTCCTTTAACAACAAATGGAAATCCCAGTGCAGAAACTTTTTATTTCATGGATAATCAAAACTTTTATTTTAGACTATAAGCACTTAATTTCATTTGCTCTCTGGTGATTTCTTTCTTAACTCCAGGAAGTCAAGACCTATATAGGCCAGAAAAACCCTTATCTGTTTTTTGAGGGGAATGTAACTAAGACTCTAATGTTACATTAAGAGTCTGCCACGATTCATGTATCCTACCTACTTTCATCAATACCTACATACTTCTGTTGAGTGAGAGCAGTGACACAAGGAGGAAAAAAGTGAAATGTGAGGAAGAGATGGAAGGTCTTTAGAGGGATCTTGCTTCCTGACACTTTAATTACAACTAACATAGACCGAAGGTAATTAATACCTTGGATTTAATTCTTATCAAAAAGAAAGAACTTTCAGTTCAGTTCAGTCGTTCAGTCATGTCCGACTCTTTGCAACCCCATGGACTGCAGCACGCCAGGCTTCTCTGTCCATCACCAACTCC
>SJYV01022707.1:526258-584166 GCA_006410875.1 Neotragus pygmaeus
AGTGTGCTCTCTTGGCAAAACTCTGTTAATCTTTGCCCTACTTCATTCTGTACTCTGAGACCAAACTTGCCTGTTACTCCAGGTATCTCTTGACCTCCTACTTTTGCATTCCAGTCCCCTATAATGAAAAAGACATCTTCTTTGGGTGTTAGTTCTAGAAGGTCTTTTAGGTCTTCATAGAACCATTCAACTTCAGCTTCTTCAGTATTACTGGTCGGGGCATAGACTTTGATTACTGTGATATTGAATGGTTTGCTTTGGAAACAAACAGAGATCATTCTGTTGTTTTTGAGATTGCATTCAAGTACTGCATTTCAGACTCTTTTGTTGACCATGATGGCTACTCCATTTCTTCTAAGGGATTCTTGCCCACAGTAGTAGATATTATGGTCATCTGAGTTAAATTTACCCATTCCAGTCCATTTTCGTTTGCTGATTCCTAAAATGTCACTGTTCACTCTTGCCATCTCCTGTTTGACCACTTTTAATTTGCCTTGATTCATGGACCTGACATTCCAGGTTCCTATGCAATATTGCTGTTTACAGCATCAGACCCTGCTTCTATCACCAGTCACATCCACAGCTATGTGTTGTTTTTGCTTTGGCTCCATCCCTTCTTTCTTTCTAGAGTTATTTCTTCACTGGTCTCCAGTAGCATATTGGGCACATACTGACCTGGGGAGTTCATCTTTACATGCCCTATCTCTTTGCCTTTTCATATTGTTCATGGGCTTCTCAAGGGAAGAATATGGAAATGGTTTGCCATTTCCTTCTCCAGTGCACCACATTTTGTAAGAACTCTCCACCATGACCCATCCATCTCAGGTGGCCCTACACGGCATGGCTCATAATTTCATTGAGTTAGACAAGGCTGTGGTCCATGTGATCAGATTGGTTAGGTTTCTGTGATTGTGGTTTTCAGTCTGTCTGTACTCTGGTGGAGAAGGATAAGGGGCTTATGGAAGCTTCCTGAATGGAGAGACTGACTGACTGAGGGGGAGACTGGGTCTTGTTCTGATGGGCAGGGCCATTCTTTAATCCAGTTTTCTGTTGATGGGTGGGCCTGTGTTCCCTCCCTGTTATTCACCTGGGGCTAAACAATGGTGGAGATAATGAAGATAATGGCGACCTCCTTCAAAAGGTCCCATGCTCTCACTGCTATACTCAGTGCCCCCAACCTGCAGCTGGCCACCACCAACCCACGCCTCCGTTGGAGACTCTGGACACTCACGGGCAAGTCTGGGTCAGTCTCTTGTGGGGTCACTGCTTCTTTCTCCTGGGTCCTGGTGCACACAAGGTTCTGTTTGTGCCCTCTAAGAATCTATTTCCCCATTCCTGTGTAAGTTCTGACAGCTATATGATGGGGTTGATGGTGACTTTCTCCAAGAAGGCTTATGCCATACCCAAGTCTGCTTCACTCTGAGCCCCTGCTCCTGCACCGTGAGCCCCTGCTCCTGCAGCAGTCCGCTGCTGACCCGTACCTCCACAGGAGACGCTCAAACACAGTTCTGTCCCAGTCTTTGTGGGGTCTTTGGGTCCTAGTGCACGCAAGGTTTGTTTGAGCCCTCTGAATGTCTCTGGCAGGTATGTTTGATTCTAAAAATGATTTTGCCCCTCCTACCATTTTGCTGGGGCTTCTCCTTTGCCCTTGGACATGGGGTATCTCCTTAGAGTCTCTCCAGTGCCGTGCAGTTTTACCTGTCGTAACTATTAATAAATAGTTGCACACAGATTATTGCAGACCACTGCAAATACAGGATGATCTCTAGAATACCATTTCTGGACTCTCTCCTTGGTATTGCTGTGGTCAGTATGTTTTTAAATCAGACCTTGCTGACAGCATAGCACAGTTAACAAGCATGTGCTCTGGGGGAAGTTCATATTTGTTCTAGGTGTGTCGTATTGTATTTCTTAACTGTTCTATGCCTCACTTTCCCCATCTGTTAAACAGAGCTAGCAGTAGGACCTGCTGGTCTGAGGATTAATGTGTGTACGTGATTAACACCAGTGTCTGGGACTTAATAAACCCTCGATAAATGTTAGCTAGCAGTAATTTTGATGATGATAATGATCATATAGGAAGGAAGCTATACTTATGATGTGTATGGAGCGAAGCTATAGGTGATAGGTTGAGTTACAACTATGACTGACAGGCTGGAATGATATGCTGAAACCATCACTATTTAATAGTTTAGATTTTATCTTAAGATT
This sequence comes from Neotragus pygmaeus, assembly GCA_006410875.1. Taxonomy (NCBI): domain Eukaryota; kingdom Metazoa; phylum Chordata; class Mammalia; order Artiodactyla; family Bovidae; genus Neotragus; species Neotragus pygmaeus. The sequence continues at coordinate 528,470 of SJYV01022707.1, forward strand.
TAAAATTTAATGGAGTCATATGTGGATTTCATATTTCATATGAGTCATAGATTCCAAAATTCTCCTGGCTGAAGTAATAGAAGACCTGGCTTTGGGTGAAATTGGTTTGGATAGAATGTGGAGTGAAGGTTTGTTGACCACATAGTCTTAGGAACAAAGTGCTTCAGCTGCTCAACTTCAGGGCCATCCTTGCTGGTACTCAGAGATGGGGCAGTGGCCATGAGCTCCTCAGGCTGCATGTTTCCCTGGCACTGTACTGGTCAGGTTTCAGGGATCCAAAGGATTATTTACAGTTGTAAATCTCATATTTTGAAATCACCTATGGCTCTGTAATAAAAATAAGTGAGAAGTTCTGAATACTATGTCTTCAGTTAAAGGGCTAGAAGTATTTATTCTGGAAAAGATTAGGTTTAGAGGAGATAATTTAACCATCTTAATAGCTGAAAGGTCAACTTGAGAAATAATCAGATTCTGTTTATTAAACTAAGAAGGAGTTTTTAGATAAGGATGCATAGAGGGAATGGAGGGGCCAAAGTGATGAAAGGCAAAGGAGAGAAGACAGTTTTAGGATCATAGATTTGGCTTTTTTTTTCCACCTTTTTAAAATTGAGATATAAGTTATGTGCTGTAACATGCACAAGTCTTAAACATATAGCTGGATGACTTTTCAGTTGTGTATGAGGGAGTGAGTGAAGTTGCTCAGTCGTGTCCGACTCTGTGACCCCATGGACTGTAACCTGCCTGACTCCTCACTCCATGGGATTCTCCAGGCAAGAATACTGGAGTGGGTAGCCATTTTCTTCTTCAGGGGATCTTCCTGACTCAGGGATCAAACCTGGGTCTCCCACTCTGCAGGCAGACTCTTTACCATCTGAGCCACCAGTTATGTATCCACACCTCTGTGATCACCACCCAGGATCATAGAATTTTCCATCATCTCAGAAAGTTTCCCCTCCAACCCCTGTAACCATTTTTCTGACTTCTTTCACCATATATTAGTTTTGCAAACTTCACACAACCTCTTTGGAGTACTATCCACCAATCATTCTGTCTTCTGACTAAATTCCATTTCCATTTATATATCCAGGAAAAATGAGGATATATAAAAATGTTTTTTTTAATAAGAAAAAACATACACAAGAATGATAGCAACAACCTTCTATATAATAGTGAAAAACTGGAAAACAATCCAAATAGCCATGAGCAAGAGAATAAACATATTGTGGTATGTTCACATAATGAAATGCTACTCAGCAATAAAAAGGAATGAGATACTGATGTACGCTACAACATGGATGAACCTCAGAAATATCATTTGGAATGAAAGAAGCCTGACATGAAAGTGCATACACTATGATTCTAATTATGTGGCGTTCAAGACTGTAGCTTTTAATTAAAGTCTTTCATGTCTATTTGATTTTACATGCCTAAGATGCTTAGAGAAAGTTCTTCCCTTTTCATAAAAGGATCTATATGAAGCACAAGATGGCAAAGAAATGGAAGAAAAAGTAACACCAGCAGTTCAGCTTTGCTAAAGTGAGAAACATCAGCATTCCTTCTTTCTATAATGAGTAATGGAAATATGTGATGTCTTATTATTTCCTTTCATTTCCTCCTTGGATTCTAATCCTTAAAGAGACTTTCTGGCAATAGTGGTAGACAGAAAAGCACTGCATAGTTAGAATCTCTTCATACAAATTGGACTTAGAATAATTTCAAGTCTCTTCCTCAAAATAAAATTTCCGAATAAATTATGAGAAGTATAGGAAAGCATCTTATTTGGTGTTATTTCCTGCTTTAAACTTCTGATACTACCATTTTCATCACTACTGTTAGTCACTCTGTTCCCCTTACCATTAGTGGTCACTGGGGGACAGGTATGGGTGAGAAGGGTACAAATAAAGAGCCAGCATAAGAGAATTCCTTTGGGAAAGTTGTATGTTTTGATAGTAGTGGTGGTTACATGAATCTAGCCTTGGGATGAAATTGCATAGAACCACAAACTTATAGGAATGCATGTAAAAAAAATGGTGAAAACTGAATAAGGTCTGTAATTGACTTAATAGTACTATACCAGTGTCAGTCTCTTGGTTTTTTATATCATTATACAGTTTTGTGAGTTGTTACCATTTGAGGTAAGCTGAGGGAAGCTTCACAGAACTCTGTGTACTATATTCACAACTCCCTGTGATACTATAATTATTTCAAAATAATAATTTAAAAAATTATAATAGGCAGCAACCAGCAAGTCTCAGTCTTTTATTTTCCCTACCAAATGAAAAAGGCAGTGCTTATGGGGCAAGCAGCCCATAGTAATTAGCTTTCTCCTAAAGGTAGTGTGTATGGTTTTTCTTAAAAACTGTGCCAAAACATGCAGTTCCTGCCTCTGATTTAGATGCTAGGCAGTTATTAGATTAAAATATGGTTAACAATTGCACACTGCAAAAGAATACACTAACTTTTTAAAGGCATGTAAATACATATTCTAGATCTTTAGGGCTGACAGCACTTTGTGTAAGTTCTGCCTTTGTCTGTTTATGCTGTCTGTGTCTGGCTCTACCAATGTATTTGCCCATGATCTTGCTTCAGGCAGTTAGTAAAAAGAATCCTTCTATTTACCATCATCATTATCTTTTAAAGATTCACTTATTACATGCACATCACAGGAAGCTTTGGAAATTCAGATAAACAGTAGAAAATAGTCTATAATCCCAGCACCCAGAAATAAAACTTAATATTTCATATGTATAATTCCAGCCTTTTTATCTCTCTGTATATAAATGCCTTTCTTAAAATATGTGAAATCATAATTTTTATAAACTTGTTTTACTTATTGAAGTGTACACAATAATGCAAAACTTTCCCAGCTCATTAAATACTTATCTACCATACAACTTAATGACTGCCCAGAATTGCACCTTGTGGATGGTGCAGCACCTTAGCCTTTCTCCTATGATTGGACATTTAGGCTGGTTGCAGTTTTCTACCATTAGAAACAATGTTGTGATCAACTTCCTTAAGGTTAAATCTTCATGCATAATCGTAATGACTTCCCTTAAGATAAAACCTTAGATGTAGAATTGCTGGGTAGGCAAAATGTTAAAGCATTTGATTTATGTTGTCAGAAATAAGTGTCATTTACAAAGATATGTTGTAAAAGAAAACCTTATTTGAACAAGAGGCTTTACCTGAAGGGATATTTAGGGTCAGTTTCTTTATAATGATTCATTCCTCCTTAGAGACAAATTGCCATTACCAAATAGATGTCTCTTGCTTTGTCAGAATTAAAAGAAAAATGTTGAAACTATATAAGTAAGTTATGCAAGAATTGTTTGCTAGTTTTTCATTTTTGTTTAACAGTGAAAGCAAAATATTATACTAAAGAGATAACAAATGAAATAAACTTGCCACTAGTGGAAAAGTATGGTATTTATATTTTTCCTTCCCCCATTTGATACTGACTAAAATGTATTTTTTTAAATTAAGTATTATGATCATGCACATATACTACCAACATCTTCACATACAATGAAGGAATAAGGGTAGACATTTTTTAAACGGGGAAAATATACCATAGTAGTTGTAATGTTACAGAGTTGTGAATGTCTTGTCTATAGGAGTGAAAGGGTTAAAGATTGCCGTTGATTAGGCATCTCTAATATTCTGCTGGAACACCTCAGTCATATATATGTTTTTGCATTTCCAACTAGGTGAATATATTCCTTTGCTTCAAAGCAACCTGATCCTTCTCCCTGAGAAGCTAAATCCTTAGCAACAGGTTTTCTTTAGTTTTTCAAGTGAGGCTTCCTCTTGTGCTGCCACCTTCAAATAATTTTGACCATTATTTTCCATTTCAGCTCCTTTACAGGACTAATCCTTGGTTCCCATTTCATAGAAAGTTTCTAGATTGACACAGAAGGAACACAGATCACTCTAGGAAGGCTGAAAACAGGGCTTGTGTGAGTGCTGAGTTGCTGCAGTCATGTCCAACTCTTTGTGACCCTATGAAATGTAGCCCAGCAGGCTCCTCTGACCATGGGATTCTCCAGGCAAGAATACTGGAGTGGGTTTCCATGCCCTCCACTCGGGAATCTTCCCAGCTGACCCAGGGATTGAACCCGCTTCTCTTATGTCTTGTGCATTAGCAGGAGGGCTCTTCATGAGGGAAGCTATGGGACTTCCCTCATAGCTCAGTTGGTACAGAATCTACATGCAATGCAGGAGACTCTGGTTCGATTCCTGGGTCTGGAAGATCTGCTGGAGAAGGGATAGGCTACCCATTCCAGTATTCTTGGGCTTCCCTTGTGACTCAACTAGTAAAGACTCCACCCGCAATGCGGGAGACCTGGGTTTGATCCCTGGATTAGGAAGAATCTGCCTGCAATGAGGGAGACCTGGGTTCGATCCCTGGGTTGGGAAGATTCCCTGGAGAAGGGAAAGGCTGTCCATTCCAGTATTCTGGCCTGGAGAATTCCATGGACTATACAGTCCATGGGATCACAGAGTCAGACACAACTGAGCGAATTTCACTTCACTCTTTACCACTAGTGCCACCTGGGAAGCCTGAAAACTGGGCTTAGATAATGTTTAAAACAAAAGGTCTGAACTTAAAAAAAGAGAAAAAGGTTTAAACTTTTAAGTAGAATGTGTTTTATCTGTAATTTTTTTTATCTTCTAATAACAGTCAATAAGTAGACCCTAGCAAACAAGGCGATTGATTCCTGGACTGGTTTCCCATACTGTTGTTTAGTTGCTAAGTCCTTTCTGACTTTTGCGACCCCAGGGACTGTAGCACACCAGGATCCTCTGTCCTTCACCACTGGGAAGTGGTTAAATATTTAGATATTGGAAAAACAACAAGACAAATCCATGAGTGTCTGACCTTTTTTTCTTCTTAGTCACAAGCACATTTTATACTGTGCTTACGGTGCTGAAGATTTGTTTGAATATAACTTAAGAGATCAGAATTGCAGAGACATCTGACCCTTTCAATTCTGTATTGGTATTTTCTCTGATTATTTGTATTTTATCAATGTCATTGAAATTTCCTTCAAAGAGAAATTCCTCATGCTCGAGTTGGTGGTAAATATTGGTTTCATTCCTACTATAATGTCATTCTTCTAAAGTTGAAAACAGCCCTACAAGAAACTTGAAGAGAATTCCAAGTGTTAAGAGTTCTTCTAACCTAGAGTGAATTTTGTAGCACCTTAGAATGGCATATTTTTACTTGGTCTGAATTAAGAAAAGTATTTCTATGTCATAGTAGTATAAATTACTATGAGTGTTAAAGAAATACAGTTCTGGTATGAAATAAGGTCATAATTTAAATACAAATCTGCCCCCCATCAAGGGACTACCCTCTTTGAGTTTATCTATCCTTAGTTGCACTCTGTGCTTTATTCCCTGTAAATGGAATCTTGTACTCATCCTTACCCCTCCATCTGAAATTATCTACAAAAACCAAAATGACTTGTTTTTCTGGGCAACAGATTAGGCTTCCTAATTTGAAAGGGGCTTTGTCATGGGTCTTTAATGAACAAAATTGTATAGTTTTATAAAGATTTCATATCTCTATATAAATGTATATAGCTTTATAAAGATTTTTCTTCTCATAGTTAACAAAAAAGCAGAATATAAATTTCTTGAAGCTTAATACAAAGGAAATCTGGTTTAAATTTTTAAAGAATAGTTTTTAAAATAAATTGATTTATCACTAAAATATTTTTTAAAAATCCAGGTAATATTTTTTTCTTCACTTTAGTATTTCATATACCTCTTGAGAAATTTTATAAGTAACAAAGAGGTCCTATTTTCCTTTCTTGGTATCAAGGCTATTCATGTAATATTTATTTTATGTATTTATAGCTATTCTCTGCTTAAACTCAACATATGAAAATATATGTTTTAAAACAGAAGATGATTGCCAGTGTGGTGGGCTTTAAACATGAATTACTTACAGAAAAATGAATTACCTTGTTTATCACATACCACTCAGATACATAAACAGCTGTGTACTGCATACACTGATTGACATAGTCTTAACTTATGCTTTATTAGGCTTATATGATTAAAATGCTAGTGTATTTAAAATGATTGCTCTTTGTTTCTACAAACGTATAACGGCTCCTACTTTTCTTTTCTCTCTGACAGATATAAGCTTACCAAAGTCGGCAACAATATGCTACACTGCTGCCTTGCTCAAAGCAAGAGCTGTCTCTGACAAGTAAGTGGATAGTGACCTGGTGGTACTAGGTGTCGGTCTGGACTGAAGGAGACGCTTTGTGTCTGAGGGTTTCTCTGGAAGTTTTCCTTAGTCTATGAGACCCCTGCTTATGAGCATGCATTTTCCAAAACCTGCTGATCTTTCCTTTCACTACTAGAAGGAGGGAATGCATATCCCCAGGGATTGTAATGGTGAANGAATGTCAATCTTTCCTAATAATGGATATTCAAATGATTATATTTCTTATTAGCAAACAAATACAATACACTGTAGTCACTATTGTAATAAGAGTTTTGTACATTATATTCTAAGCATTATTTAAATTTTATTTACAAATTTTCTTAGCAGATGATTAGAGATGTCACTAATGTTTTAGAATTTGTAAAAGCAACAAACAACTTTAGTTACAATTTTAGATACAATTTTAGTGTGATCAGCTTCTTAAATCTGTCTTCATTGGAAAAATAATACCTTTGTATTTTGAGACCTAACTGATTTAGTTTCCTTTATTAGAAGATATATTCGTGTGCTTTAGTTTTGCCTCTTTGTGTACAAATTCATTCCTATACCAAGATTTATTTTTACTTAGTACAGCTAATACTTGAACATTATAGGGGTTAGGATAGAAATTATTACTCTGTAGTAAAAACAAAATTCCACCTATAACTTACAATCTTCCGTATCTTTGGTTCCCTGTTCACAGATTCAACAAATCTCATATTGAATAGTACTACAGTAAGTATTAGGTCTTTCTTTGTGGCTGAGAAGGTAAAAAATCTGGCTGCAATGCAGGAGACCAGGTTTGATCCCTAGGTTGGGAAGATCCACTGGAGAAGGGAGTGGCTACCCAGTCTAGTGTTCTTGCCTAGAGAAGACTGAGGAGCCTGACAGGATATGGTCCATGTGGTTACAAAGAGTCAGACACGACTGAGTGACTAACACTATAGCAATAGTAAGTATTTATTGAAAAAGAAAAAATTCTGCACTAAATGGACCTGTACAATTTCAATACATGTTGTTCAATGGTCAATTGTAACTAGAAAAAAGAAAGAAAGAAAGCAATACAGTATTGTAAAGTAAAATAAAATTTTTAAAAAAGAATAAAAATAAGAATTCCAGGAAGCAAAAAAAAAGAAAAAGAAAGAAAATTCTACTGGGTGTTGTTTTCTAATTGTTACAGAAGGAATAAACAATTTAATACTTTGCTCACTTAGATCTATACATGATACTAAGACTAGTATTTAGCCTACCAACATTTTTATTTATTTATATAAATCTATGCTATTCTGAACCAGAGATTGGATTGCCAATATCTGCTGGATCATGGAAAAAGCAAGAGTTCCAGAAACACATCTACTTCTGCTTTATTGACTGTGCCAAAACCTTTGGTGGATCACAATAAACTGTGGAAACTTCTTCAAGAGATGGTAATACCAGACCACCTAACCTGCCTCTTGAGAAATCTGTATGCAGGTCAGGAAGCAGCAGTTAGAACTTGACATGGAACAACAGACTGGTTCCAAATAGGAAAAGGACTACGTCAAGTCTGTATATTGTCACCCAGCTTATTTAACTTATATGCAGAGNTTTTTTTTTTCTTTCTTTTTGCCAGACCACAGATACCAAAAGGCCTGCTTGAGACTTACACAAAAATGCCTTCTTTGATTCTTTTTTTTTGTTTTTTTTTTTTGGCGTATTCCTCTTCCTCCAGCAGTCCAGAATGGGGTAGTGGTCATAACAGAGATGTAATACAGTAAAAGGGGATGGCCATCCCCCATTCTTTATCTCAGCAATTCCAAACTGACTCCCCACCCAGGGTATCTTTACCTTGAGTCACCATCTCAGTGGGACCTTGGCCCTTTTTATTCAGGCAGGTGACAATGGCATAGAGAATTTCCATAAACCAGGTGACTGGCAGGTGAAAGAGAACAAACGGCTTAACTGGTTTTGAATTCATAAACGCTTAAATGTCCCACTCCAGTCCCTCTGGAGCATTGAAAAGCAGATACCAGGAAAAGAACACAGCCTCTGCTGTGTCAGACAGGTTTGCTGTTCAGTGTGTGTGCACTTCAAGACCGAAGTAATTTTCTTTCATTCTTTTTTATCCTGTAGATCGCCAGTACCTACTGCAACATCTTTTCTCCCTACACAGCGACTCCAGCTTGGGAGGGCAGGGCCAGGGTTGTCACAGCTTCCCCTGTGGTGTCTGCCTGCCAAGCACAGCTCTGGAGTTAGCCCTGGGTGTGAGGTGAGAAAGAGATTGCATGGTCTGGTTTTTTTCATTCACTCGGGCAGGTGTCTTGCCCGCAGTTTGGGCATGCACACGCCCCCTGCCGGAATGGCCCCCAGCAGGCTCGCCTGCTGCTGAAGCTGCAAGACTTAACCCTCCATCGCAGCACTGACATGGGGTTGGGAGCCTCCTTTAAAATTCTCCCCAGTTCTGTTTTTAACCAAGTGCGCTCTTCTGTAACCTAGTCTTCTCTTTTTCCTACACTGTCTGCCCTTGTCAGTCCTCTCGCTTCCCCTGACCTAAGCAGGTACCTCCTAGAAAACTTAGATTAGCTATTTAGACAGAGAGACTTGACAGCTGAATTGAATTCCTTCCATCATTAGACACAAGCACGCTTTCTGCTTCTGCTGGGGTTTTTGTTGGCCTCTGTCTGAAGGGTCTCTCAGAGGTCTGATGCAGTGGAGGTTTGGAGAGCTCATGCCTTTGGCTCGCTGTGGTTTTTCTGGGCCCTTGATGTGTGGATGCCTTTCCGGGTTAATGCCCAAGCAGTGGTCCCAACTGGATGGTGTTTGTCTTTCTGCCTTTCAGATTCTCTCCTGAGGCTGCATCTCGGCGGGGGCTGAGCACAGCAGAGATGAATGCGGTCGAGGCCATTCACAGAGCTGTGGAGTTCAATCCTCACGTGCCAAAAGTGAGTCTGTGGAATCCCCGTAGGAGCTCGTTATGAGAGCAGAGAGTATGTGGCGGCCACAATGTCATGTCTCGAGTACACCCAGTTCTAAAAAGACTGAATTGCAACCAGTGAATTTTGGTTGAGGCCCTGCATAGGCTATGCTTATTAGCCTCATTTTTAAGCAAAAGCTACATTCAAGAGGCTTTGGGGCCCATTCTTGGGCTTCTTGTAGTAAAGGTAAATTGATAGATCCAGCTTAGGCAGGCCAGATCAGGAAGCCTGAAATTGGCAAAATATGGAGATCCCCAAGGATGCTGATGCATTTGATAGGAACTGCACATCAGTTATGGTCTTACTTAGAACCAACTCGAGAAATGAACATTGCTGTGAATAGCAGTGGTAAAAAAAAATTANGCGTTCATTGTTAATTATACAGAATATTAAATATGAATAAATATTAATTCTTCATAAACTCTTTCAAAAATAGAAGCTAATAATTTTTGACTCATTTTATGAGGTCATTGTTACCATTATATCAAAATGAGACAAATACAAGACAAGAAAAGCAAAGACCAGTATCTCTTATGAATGTAGATACAAAGATCTTAAATAAGATATAGCAAACTAATATAACAGTAATATACAAAGGGGACAATGCACCATAACCAAGTGGGATTTACTTCAGGAATGCAGAGTTGATTTATCATACAAAAATTATTTACAGAATTACACTATATTATATCAATAAATTAAGAAGTGAAAAATATATGATTATCTCAGATGCAGAGAAAGCATCTTCATGATAGAAACCTAATAAACGAGAAATTAAAAGTACCTCCTCAACCTGAAAGGACATTTATATGAAAAGATACCCACAGTTAGCATCATACTTAACAGTGAAAAACCAAATGCTTTTCCCCTACAAAATGAGAGAAGGATGTCCACTCTTGCCTCATCTATTTAATATTATTCTGGAGGTTCTAGCTAGAGCATTTAGACAAGAAAAATAAATAAAAGCATTGACATTGGAAAGAAAGGATCAAAACTATTTCTATTTTCAAATGATATTATCTTATATGGGAATATATTAAAGTTAAAATCCACAAAAGTTTATTAGAATATTAGTAATAGTAAATGAGTTAATATATAATCAACATCAGATCAGAATGTAAGATCAACATACAACAATCAATTGTATTTTTGTGTAATAAAAATGAACATTTCAAAAATAAAATTACTAAAATGACTCAATTTTCACTAAAATAAAAGACAATGGAATACTTCGGTTTAAATTAAACATAAAAATTTTCCGTTAGTTACTCTTTAATGATTCTATAGTATAGTATTTACAGAAAGCACGTGTAAAAGTATACATATTAAAATATATCAGATTTTGAAATCCTCAAATTAAAAAAATGCAGTGTATTTCTTAGAGCAGCATTAGATAAGTCTTTAGTTAATTAAGTTATACCTTTAAATATATTGCCTCCAGATGGTAAATTAAGTCTGTTTTTATAATATTTTAATAAATTACTCACCTTGGAGTTTTAAGAGTATAGGCTTTAAGATTTCAGACTTAAACTGTCCCTTAAATTCTTTTACCAGGATTACTAATATACCCTAAAGAACTATTTATTTTCTAACTTGTTCATTTTCATTACTTAATATACTGTTGGGAATACTTTATCTTGGGCCATGTCTAGACATCCAGATGGTTTTGATAAATTCATTTGAAAAAGAGGCTGAGTTCAGGGAAATGGCTAATTATTTTTTTTTCACTAAGCATATTTTTTTCTAAAGAATGCCACAAAATCATCTTGACTGAATTATTCACCTTTCAACTGATTATTTTGGCAGTGGGTCGATCAGAAACATCATTTTCTATGATGAGAGTTTAATATTTACCACAGAGATACTTAAGAGGGACTTTTATTCTTTGACAGGGTACAAGGTGGTAGAAAGGAGACTTACTTTTAATTACCATCAGGTTAAATATTGCCAAGTAAAAATATGCCTATCATTTTCACAAGGAAAATCACATCTGAAATCTAAGCAGCATTTTACTTCCAAGGAAAATAAATGTTGCTGAGGTGGCCAACTAAGATTTACTCCTTGAATTANTTCTCCAGGGGATCTTCTCAATCCAGGGATCCCCAGGTCTCCCACATTGCAGATAGATTCTCTACCAGCTGAGCCACAAGGAAAGCCCAAGAGTACTGGAGTGGGTAGCCTAACCCTTCTCAAAGAAGATCTTCCTGACCCAGGAATCGAACCGGGGTCTCTTGCATTGCAGGCAAAGTCTTTACCAACTGAGCTATCAGGAAAGCCCATAAGTAAATGATAATTAATCAGTATTGGCCAGCAAATAATGAAAACCTCACAGTATGGAGTAGTTTTCTTTTGACTTGTTAGTGCTATTTTAATAGGAAATATTTGTTTTATTAACCACAAGACTGATCGATTTATAAATATTCAGTATTTCCCCTTTATTTTTTATCAGTTTGATTTTAAGGGAGTCAAATTATGGCAGAGGATATTTCTGTAATTTTTATTCAGAAGGAGAGTGTGTGTTCATAAATTACCTGTCTTTGAGTACCTCCTCCATGATATTGCCGAGGGCCATTTCTGTTTCTGGATATTATAAAGCACCTTTTGACCTCTAGGCAGAATGTCTGATGAAAATTTCCGTTGGTGAAAAGTGACAAAATAAGGCTGTTTTCTTGTTTTATTGCAGTACTGTAGCAAAAGGGTGGGTTTGGGGTGTGTGTATGTGTGCCTGTGTGATGGCTTATGGAGTTACCTACTTTAATTTACTTTGTTGATCTCCAGAATGACAGAGATAGGTGATCTCTATCATTCCTAAGATTTTACTCAGATCATGGTCATCTTCTCACAAAACAGGAAACTGAAAAGGGGTGCACAGTGCCACATTTGCAGAAGGATATATTTATCCACTGTAGTCTCAGTGGATAATGAGCAACGTAGTATTTGTAGACTTAGGTATTGTATATAGGGTGGTATAAAATATATATCTATTTAATATCTTTTCAGATAAGTTAAAAATGTATTATCAAATTTAATTAAAATGTAAAATGAATCATGAAAATATCCTGAATTACAGTAAACTTAGGTCATCAATTAATATTTATTGAATGCCATTCTCTAACTACATAGCTATTTTATGAGCACACATAAGTCTCTTTTACAAACAGTATTGGGCAATTGAGATTCTGAGACAAAAATTTGGGTTCCAGTTCTGGCTCTGACATTTACTAATCATGGGACCTTGAGTTTAGCATCTCTGAACTCAAAGNTAGCTATTTTATGAGCACACATAAGTCTCTTTTACAAACAGTATTGGGCAATTGAGTCCTAGATTCTGAGACAAAAATTTGGGTTCCAGTTCTGGCTCTGACATTTACTAATCATGGGATCTTGAGTTTAGCATCTCTGAACTCAAAGTTTTCCCTTGTCTTCCAAGTGAAGATAAAAATATAAGCCTCTCCTATGTTCTGTGATAAAGATCAAGTGAGATAATATATTTGAAGTTCTTTGAAAATACTTTAGCACACCATATGTTTGTAAATCATTAAAATTATTGATATTTGGCTTGTTGGCAGCTCTTCAAGTATGAGACCTAAGTCTTAACTTTTTCGGTTATACCAGCCTAAGCCTTGTCGTCCTGAGACACAAGCTAGAAAACTGAAGCAAATCCTTGGAACAGTGCTTGTTGATTAGACATTTTAACTGAAGCTGTCATTTAATTCTAGAGCCTCCAGAAGAGTAATAAGAGCCCTAAGAAATAGTTTAAAGCTGCCATGGAAGAATTTGACTCAGTCAACTAGTATTCTAGTTGCAAAATAGAAGTCTTATAAAAGTGGAAATAATTAGAACAAGTTAAGAATATTTAATCCAGTCATTAAACCAATAGGGCATGGGAATAAATGGATTCTCCACCACTTTGCTTTATTGATGATTGTGCTGAGGAGAAAACTTGTTTCCAATCCTCCTCATTATTTACATTTCTATGGAAAAAAAAGCCCCATGAATCACTGACCTCATATGTGGAGAGTTAATCACAAACCTCTGGTTCAGTTCAGTTCAGTCTCTCAGTCGTGTCCGACTCTTTGCGACCCCACGAATTGCAGCACGCCAGGCCTCCCTGTCCATCACCAACTCCCAGAATTCACCCAAACTCAAGTGCATCGAGTCGGTGATACCATCCAGCCATCTCNAGGTAGCAGTAAAAATATTAAAGTATCTACAAATTAACAAAGAATATACCAGAGATATGGAAAGTATTACAAAATTCAATTTTATTATAGAAAAGACCTTCCAGATTAATGGAGAGAAAATCTATGTTCCCTTATAGGGACATTTCAAGTGTTCATAATATAAACAATTCAAGTGTACAAGATTGTTGCAGAAAGTACTAATTAGAAATCCAACTGGATTTTCTAAAATAAATGTAGTGAATACATTTTCTATTGTATATGAAAATATAATGGAAAGTATTTAATGACAGTTACATAAAATTAATATCTTCTTCAATGAAGGACATTATGAGCAAAGCTAACAGACAGGAGGTATACTGAGATGGGAAACATGCAGTGTCTACTACTGACAAACACATGATATCTGAAATATATCTGCTGCTGCTGCTGCTGCTAAGTCATTTCAGTCATGTCCAAGTCTGTGTGAGCCCATAGACGGCAGCCCACCAGGCTCCCCCGTCTCTGGGATTCTCCAGGCAAGAACACTGGACTGTGTTGCCTTTTCCTTCTCCAATGCATGAAAGTGAAAAGTGAAAATGAAGTCGCTCAGTCGTGTCTGACTCCTCTTGACCCCATGGACTGCAGTTTATCAGGTCCTCCATCCATGGATTTTCCAGGCAAGAGTATTGAAGTGGGTTGCCATTGCCTTCTCCATATCTAAACACCTATAAATCAACCAGAGAAAAACAGAATTCTAAAGTAAATCAATTAACACAAGATAATCTAAGTGCCATCCTCAAATCCATTCATGATTAAAAGAATAAAACCAAAATAGCTAACATGTTTGGCAAAAATTAAAGTCCTATGTTGTCATGTATTAGTAGAGATGTAACAATATAAGATATTTATTATTCCAGTTTTACTTTTGAGGCTATTCTAATAATTATTCACATTAAAATTATACATATTCTAGAGCCCAGTAATCCAACTGTTGAAAAATATTTCAACTATATCTGTAAGAGGATATATTCAAAAACATATATTTCATCAGTATCTGTGTTAACTCCAAACTAGAGGTAAAACAGGAGTCCTTCAGAAAAATGTGGAGGGGACATGCTATGAACACTTGGAACTCTCAAAGTTGCAGATTCAACAATATATGTAATACAATAAGAATATAATTTTTTGAAAATACAGTGTTTGGAGGAAAAAGAAGAAACATCTACAATATGCATATTTTATGCTATATTGTGTTTGGAATAATATAAAGAAAATACATGTCACAGATACTTGAGAATATTACCTAAGCATAAGGAGAGCAGAGTCAACTGGGAAAATGATGATGATATGCTTTAAACTAAAGAATATTATTAGCACAATCCAAGAGTCAAAAGGAAAAAAAATACTCTGTTAAGTAAACAAATAAATGCAGTCTACAATAAAAGAAAACAATAATTACAGTAAAATATGATAAATTAGGTAATATATAAAAGAAAATGCTCTATAAAAGTATAGATACAAGAGACAACATATAAGGAAGCCGATAAAGCTTTCTGAAGAAATTTTTAATTGGCTGTTGCAGGTTGAGTTCACCAAGATGAAATATTCAGGGAGAACATTCACAATGAAGGAAAAGACTATTAGAAGGGTCAAAATGTGAAAGAATGATATGTTTTTTAATTAGTTGAGATGAAATAATGTATTTGTTGTTTTTTCCGTACATAATATTTTTCTCAGAATATGATAAAATAAAATTTAGATTAAGCTATTTTTCATTTATCTTAACAAAGCATGGCCAATATTTTCTATAAAAAAGATAGATTCACATATAATTAATTTAATTTCAACAATCAACTCTAAAGTTATTATTCTTTGTAAAATACAAATCAAATTATCACCCCATTAATTTTTCATAATGAAAGTTTACTTTCACATCTCAGTGATGCCATGTTGCATAGCAGATGCTTTCAAAGATTGAAAAATATCACCACTTGTGAATCTTCATTTCCTACCTCAACCATTCACTTAAGAAATTCAAACCATAACATTTTCAGATAAATAAAAGTGCCTTGCCTTTGCCTCTCCAGCATACAAATACTCAATATTTCCAGTGTGCTTGTTCCTGTTGCTATTGGTTTTTCACTTTATATCCTTACTCTTTTTAATTCCTAGACTGTTTCATTCTACGTCTTCTGACTTTCAAATTCACACATCAACCCAGACCTCTCTTCCGACCCTCAGATCCCAGCTCTTCTCTGTGTAGCTTCACCTACAAAACACATGAGCTTCTCATTATAACTGCGCAAATTATATATTACCTCTTAACATTTCCTAATTGCATTTTCTATTGCAGATAACTTTATCTGGTCAAAAACCTTAGAGCCCTCCATTCATACTTCTCATTCAATCTGTCAACACACCCAGCATACTTTGGCTGTTAATTACTTGTTCATTCAGTCCTTTTTCTCTCAGTCTTTCGAGTCCCTCTCCAGGTCAAACCCTCATTATCTATCAGTTGGAGAGAGGAATTAAGTGCTTACCCTGCTTTTCATTGTCCTCTCAGACCTGTCTTCAGTGAGTCTTCAGAATGAGCTCTCCGAGAAATAGTCTGACTTTATCATTCAGCTCTTCAGCTTTCTTCAAGTCCTGAGAAATGCCACTAAAGATCATTCAAATCATTCAATTCTTTCACCTGCAGAATAATACAATTGATTAAAGCAATGGCCTTCAAACTTTTATGTTGTACAGAACTGTTAGTAAGTACCTTAAACATAGGCTCATAAGTATATATTTATTTATAATTATATGCACATAATTGCTAATGTTTCTCTCAGCCGCTGCCCCTGAGTTTGGGCGTGGGGTAGCTCCTCTCGGTCACTCCTGTGCTGTCGCATCTGAAAGAGATGGGAATACTAGACCACCTGACCTGCCTCTTAAGAAACCTGTATGCAAATCAGGAAGCAACAGTTAGAACTGAACATGGAGCAACAGACTGGTTCCAGATAAGAAAAGGAGTACATCAAGGTTGTATACTGTCACCCTGCTTATTTAACTTATCTGCAGAGTACATCATGAGAAAAGCTGGGCTAGAGGAAGCACAAGCTGGAATCAAGATTGCTGGGAGAAATATCAATAACCTCAGATATGCAGATGACACCACGCTTATGGCAAAAACTTAAGAAGAACTAAAAAGCCTCTTGAAGGTGAAAGAAGAGAGTGAAAAACCTGAGTTAAAACTCAACATTCAGAAAACTGAGATCATGGCATCTGGTCCCATCACTTCATGACAAATAGGTAGGAAAATAGTGGCTGGCTTTATTTTTTGGGCTCCAAAATCACTGCAGATGGTGACTGCAGCCATGAAATTAAAAGATGCTTACTCCTTGGAAGGAAAGTTATGATCAACCTAGACAGCATATTAAAAAGCAAAAACATTACTTTGTCAACAAAGATCAGTCTAGTCAAGGGTATGGTTTTTCCAGTAGTCATGTATGGATATGAGAGTTGGACTATAAAGAAAGCTGAGTGCAGAAGAATTTGTGCTTTTGAACTGTGTTGTTGGAGAGTCCCTTGGACTGCAAGGAGATCCGACCTGTCCATCCTAAAGGAGATCAGCCCTGGGTGTTCAATGGAAGGACTGATGTTGAAATTGAAACTCCAATACTTTGGCCACCTGATGCTGGAAAAGACTGGAGGCAGGAGGAGAAGGGGATGACAGAGGATGAGATGGTTGGATGGTATCACCAACTCAATGGACATGAGTTTGGATAAACTCTGGGAGGTGGTGATAGACAAGGAGGCCTGGCATGCTGCAGTTCATGGGGTCACAAAGAGTTGGACACGATTGAGTGACTGAACTGAACTGAATTGCTAATGCTATTCATATTGCACAATATTCACCAAAATGTGAGATTAAATGAACAGAAATAGAAACATGGCTATTTTTTCTGTCACTGGCCTTCATATTGTGTACTCCTGAGGAGTTTGTGAACCCACTTTGGTGATCTCTGAATTAAATAGTTGTATTAATAAAACCAAGGACACAGTTTTGATAGCTGTTTCTACTAGTTAATATCCTTTTATATATATAGCAACAGACTCTGTCCTTCATCTATGTAGGCATGTTCAAAACGTGCAATTGGATCAGAGTACCTTGGGATTTGGAAAAATTTTAATGGTCCAATCATATTACCTTCAAAATGTAATATGGAAGAGCACAGGGTCAGTGGAAATTTGTGTCCATAGGTAAAAACCAGGTAATGCACAGTGCCTCAGAAATGCATGCCTCATCTTCATACATGAATCATTACACAGTGGCTCTAAACTAACTTTAAGTCCCTTATGTCTTTCCTTAAAAACTCTCCCCTTTAGCTAGCTATTTGACTTACTTTTTTCAAGTGTATTTGAAGCTTTCTCCTGGCTTAAAACTTTCCCTTGAGCCAATTACCTACCTGGAAACTTTTCCTCTCCCATTTTTCTGACTACATGAGCACTGATATACCATTATATAATATCACTCATCCTTCCCTGATTACATTATTGTGCCCTTTCTCTTCTCTGAGTTTCAGTATTTTCTGTCCAGCTGTCTATTGGACAATGTATCCTTGTCTTATTTCAGGTTGCCATGAAAATAATACCATTAACTGAGTAACATAACAGCAGAAATTTATTTACCCATAGTTATAGAGGCTGCAAGTCCAAAATCAGGATTCCAGCAGGGCTGACGCTGCTGATGGCTCTTTGCTGGTCGACTTTTCACTGTGTCCTCACGTGGCAGAGAGAGGGAAAGTGCTTAAGGGCTCTTCTTATATGAGAACTAACTCCAAATTGGGAATTTAGGCTTTAACACACACATTTTGAGAGAACACAGTTTAGTCCAAAGCATTCCACCTCTGCCCTGTCCAAATTAACTTCAGAGTCTTAACTTGTTCCAACTTTAACTCTAAAGTTTAAGTCAAATTCAGTTCAGTTCAGTCATTCAGTCGTGTCCGACTCTTTGCAACACCATGAATCACAGCATGCCAGGCCTCCCTGTCCATCACCAACTCCCGGAGTTCATTCAGACTCACGTCCATCGAGTCCGTGATGCCATCCAGCCATCTCATCCTCTGTCGTCCCCTTCTCCTCCTGCTCCCACTCCCNGGACATGACTGAGTGACTGAACTGAACTGAATAGCAACTGAGCAGTTCTGGGTTCAGATAGAAGGGAAGATTAAATTGGAGGTAAGTGGAATAAAATAAAGAGCTCAGGATTTGGATTTCTAGTGATGTAGACATTTACAGTACATTGCATTTTCACTTCGACTCAGTTCAAAGTATTTTCTAATTTTCCTGTGATTTCTTCTTTGAGTTAGCAATTACTTGAAACTGTTTTTTAATTTCCCAAAACTTGGGGACTTCCTACATTTTTCTAGGGTTTATTTCTAATTTAGTTCTACCACTGTCAGAAAATATACTTTTTATGGGTGCAGTCCTTTCAAATGTATTGAGATTTATTTTTTGGTCCAACATAGGACCTGTCTTGGAGAATGCCCCATGTGCATGTAAAGTTCAGTTTAGTTCAGTTCAGTCGCTCAGTCGTGTCCGACTCTTTGCGACCCCATGAATCGCAGCACACCAAGCCTCCCTGTTCATTACCATCTCTCGGAGTTCACTCAGACTCACGTCCATCGAGTCCGTGATGCCATCCAGCCATCTCATCCTCGGTCGTCCCTTTCTCCTCCTGCCCCCAATCCCTCCCAGCATCAGAGTCTTTTCCAATGAGTCAACTCCTTGCATGAGGTGGCCAAAGTACTAGAGTTTCAGCTTTAGCATCATTCCTTCCAAAGAAATCCCAGGGTTGATCTCCTTCAGAATGGACTNTCAGGGATTGAACCCAGGTCTCCCACATTGCAGGTGGACGCTTTACCCTCTAAGCCACCAGGGAAGCCAAAAATATTTCTTTGAGCTGCTTTTTCGGGCGTGGCGGCGGGGGGAGGGGTGTGGCAAGAATACTGGAGTGGGTTAGCATTCCCTTCTCCAGGAGATCTTCCCGATCCAGGGATTGAACCCAGGTCTCCCACATTGTAGGCAGATGCTTTACCATCTGAGCCACCAGGGAAGTCGCCAGAAGGAGTAAATATATCCCTAATTCCCAACCATATACTCCAACTGAACAGTCCCATGTTAATTTTCAAAAATATGAGTATGCTGTGTGATTGTGATTCCTAAGTATTAAAAAAATGCATAGAAAAAAGGCAGGAAGAAAATAGTCTTAAATATAATCTTATGGTTGGGAATTGGGATATGTTTACTCCTTCTTGGGGAGGATCATCAGATTTTCAGAGTTCTTTGACCTTAAAATGGTTATCCTCTAGCTTCACAATAAAGTCCAAGTCTTTAGCCGTGTGCTTTCAAAAATTTAAAGATGTTTTCTGGATGATTTACTTCCTTTTTCATTATAAAAAGTATATAACATAAAATTTACCTTCTTAGCAAATTTTTAAGTGTAAGTATAGTGTTGTTAACTATAAGTCCATTGTAGTACTGCAGATCTCTAGAATCTTTTCTTCTTCGTGACTGAAACTATATGCCAACTGAACAGCAACTCAGCATTTCTCCTTCCTCCCAGGTCCTGCTAACAATCATTCTACTTTCTGCTTCTATGCATTTTACTGCTTTAGCTACCTCATACACGTGGAATCATGCATTATTTGTCCTTCTGTGACTAGTTGATCTCACTTTGCATGATGTCCTCCAAGTTCATCCGTTTTGTTGCACAAAGCAGAATTTCCTACCTTTTTAAGACTGAACAATATTCCAGTATGGTGTGTATGTGTGTTTATATGTATACACCATGTTTTCTTTCTTTATGCATTCATTGATGGAAAATTAGTTTGTTTCCACTTCATTACTATTGTGAATAATGTTGCAGTGAACATGAGAGTGCAAATATCTCTTCAATTCTGTTTTCAGTTCTTTCAGATGAATCCCCAGAAGTGTGATTTTTGGATCATATTTTATATTTTTTGAGGGGTCTTCATATTGGCTGTCCCATTTTACATCCTGTCCCCAAACTGTGCCCAGGAATTCTAGTTTCTTCACTTCCGTGCTAATACTTGTCATATTCAATTTTTTGAAAGTGGCCATTCCAGGCAGACGGCTTTAACCTCTGAGCCAACAGGGAAGCCCAGTCTAATATGTGTGAGGTGGTATTTCATTGCGGTTTTGATTTGCATTTTCCTAATGGTCTATGGTGTTACCTTTTCATGTACCTGTTGATCATGTATGTCTTCTTTGAAGAAATGGCTACTCAAGTCCTTTGCTGACTCTTAAATCAGGTCATTTTCACTGAGTTGGGGTTCCATTATTTATTTGGATATTAACTTCTTTTCAGATATGGTTTACAAATATTTTCTCCCATTTCATAGGTTGCCTCTTCTGTTGTTTCCTTGACTATGCAAGAGCTTTTCATTTTAATGTAGTCCCACTTGTCTACTTTACTTTTGTTGCCAGTGCTTTTGGTATCATATCCAACATCATTGCCAAGACCCAGTGTGTTTTTCCTATGTGTTTAAGTCTTAATGCATTTTGAGTTGATTTTTGCCTATGGTGTAAAATACAGGTGCAATTTTATTCTTTTGCATGTGGATATCCAGGTTTTTCAGCACCACTTGTTGAAGAGAATGGTTTGTTTTTTGTGTTCTCTGATTGTAGGCATCATTTTGAGGTCATCTCAACTAGTGAATGTCTTTGGGCATAAAGATTTTTTTGGTCTTTAAGATTATTAAATTTATCTTAGGATAAATTTACATAATAAGAATGACTGAATAACATATAGAAGCATTCAGGGTTCTTAATATTTATTGCTGAATTGCTTACCAAAAAAATTATATCAGTTTACACTCGCATCAGCGGGTGACTCTTAGTTTTCCATTTTATCACACTCTCACCAGCAGGGAGCAGTTTGTCTAAAACAAACAAACAAAAAAAACAGAAGGAAAATAGAAATTATGATTTTTATTAAGTACAGACAGATGTAATTCTGTTCTTTTAGTTTGTATTTCTTTGCCACTGCTAGTAACATGGAACATCGTCAGCCGTGTGTGTTTATTCTTGTTTATCAGGCCCAGTATGTAGAGTTCCTATTATTACTGAGAAAATGTTAATTACAATGATGATGCCAGGGGTATGAACATAAGTAGGCAGACTCATCAAGTATTATTGGAGAAGTTCAAAACTATTTGAAACAGGAATTCCCACTTCCTGTCCACAAGACCAGAGAGAAGTATGGGAAGGAAGAGTTAATTAGCTCCCTGGCAGGTTTCTTATTTTGATAAAATGGGGATAAGAATAAAGGCTTCATAAGACTGTTGAAAAGTAAGTGGAATTACACTGTGTAACTTGTTCAGAACATAGTAGGTGTGCAGTATGTGTTGGCACTTTCATCGCCTCTTCCCTTGTACCTTCAGCTGTTTCTGCACTTGCATGCTGGCCAAGTACAGGCTGTTTAGAAATGTACTTTAATGATACTTCTTAGACTGCCATAGTCTGAAGAAGTATAGCCAGAGAGAGGAACAGTGGCGCTACAGTGCTTCTACCTGGAGTGCCCACAGGCTCTCCTCAGCCTCCAGACCTGGAAGAGGCTCTAGCACGTTCCGGGTGCAGCTGTTGTCTTCATGAATTTCTAGTTTGTAACTGCTGGCTAAGTCCTTCACTTGTGATCGATTAAGAGTTACCCATTTCCGACCTCTGCCTTGTACCCTTATTCTAGCACTTACCACCACCAAAAAAATCCCAAACCAAATACCAACAAATTAATTAATAATGATTTATTATTTTTAAAGCAATAAACAGTTTTTTCCTTCCTATTGCAATCTTATGTGAAACCTCAGTGAACAAAGTAATTAAAAGTAGAATCACTCTGGTTGAAACTGGGGTGAGAAGGCTGGTAGCCCTGCAACCCCAAGGCCCCTCTTCATAAAAAATAACAGAAGCCTGGGAGCCACCCCCATCACCACAGGACAGTCCCAAACTCGTGAGGTCCCACCCGTAGAACAGGAGGCCCCACACCCATTCTGAGCCCTGGGTGGCTGGAGTACTTGGGTGCTGTGGGTGGAACTGTTGAGGGAGAAAAATCAAGAAAAATCACCAGAACCAAAGGGGGAAAACTTTCCTCTTCATCTTGTCCAAAATCCCAGTGCTGCTGAATCTCAGGCTTGTCTTCCTGGGCACCCCCAGGGGCCTGCAGGGGGTGCATAGGCATCCTGAAGGTGCTGGCAGAAAGGGGCTCGTCATACTCCTGACCCTCAGTCAGCAGCAGGACAGCCTGGGTGCCTGCCACAGAACTTTGAGGTGAGGGTCTAGTTTTTAAATGATAAAAGGAGCATGGAAGGAAAGGCGTAAGAAAATGTAGAGGGAAGAATGAAGAATGTTATGACAGAAATGCACTCCCATTAAAAATTTTGCATTTTTTTTAAAAGAAAAGTTTTTCTCATGTTAATCTAAAATTTCATGGGGATTTCTAGAGGTTTGTGGGGAAAAGCATCCTGGTAAATGTATATGCTAATGGTGTATCCATGGGACCTTGTTATAGTGATGGAAATTCTGTTTCTTGCAAACACTAATGTAATCCTCCCTTTATATATTAGTAAAGCTGATTGACAGAGTATAAAATTGCATTTTAATCAAATTTAGGAAACAAAATGTGTCGTGGGTTTTAGCATTTAAAAGTGCTTGAAGCGTGGAAGCAGAAACTCAGAATACCCTGGCAGATTGTCTATGATATTGTATGTCGATGGTACATTTCAGAAATATTATTATTTCAATATAAGTTTCTTTGACTTGAGTCATATTTTGTTCCAAAGCTTTTTTGGATTAGAGAAAGGAGAATGTATTGTGGAAATAGGACCCAGGGAAAAATGAACATAAACCAGTTTTTAGCCACATTTCTCAAAAACAGAAAGTTTCTAAGAGGTCCTTTTCCTTAACAAAAAGCAGTGTCGCTGCTTCCACAGAGGATACTCCTACCCAGAACCCCCTCTTCCCCCAGCTCATCCTATCTGATGTTTCCTCAGCCTCTGGTCCCACCAACCACGTTCTAGAGCGAGGTCTTCTTGGCTCTGTGCCACCTTCTCCCTGTGCCACTGCTGCCTCTCGGGGCTCTCCTCCTGCAGCACTTCCTCCCTGCCCTCCCTCAGGTTGGTCCTCAGTTCTCTCCTTTCCTTCTGGAAGCCCTCCTGGGAGACCTCGTGTACCCCCGCTTCTTCTTCCTCTCTGCTCCCCGCACACCCAGACCAGCATGCCTTCACTCCTCCCTTCAGGCCATCACTCCAGAGGTGTTTTGTAGGCACTTCAACTGTTTTTGTTATCTTCCCACCACTAAGCCTCTTCCTCCTCTGGCGTCTTTATCTTAGCTGATGATCTCCCATTATGGTAGTTTCCTAAATTAGAAATATCTCAGTCACATTGAGTCCTTCTCTCATCCTCAGACTCAGCCAGGTGGCAAGTCCAGGGGAAGTCCCCCTCTTCGGTCTCATCAGCCCTCACTTGGACAGGAGCTTTTTAAGACTTTGCTAACCTTAGTCTGTTCCCTATCTGGTGCTGCTACACATGACTTGCTCAATTCTTTATGGAGAAACTTTGGTACAAACTGTACCAATTCTCTTCCCAGTGCCTACTGCAGGGATTTTCAGACTCTGCCTAGGAGCTATTAGAGTCTTCATCCTTCTTGGGTGCTTCCCTTAAGATCCCCCACAGCTTTGTTTTACATCAACTTAACATTCTGTGTTACGTTTCTTTTTTTGTTCAAAACAGAATTTTCAGGGTCTCACAGTTTGAAAACCACAGAATAACTCAGGGGAAAGGTTGTACTCTAGAGCAAATCACACAAGGCCTTTTACATCCACGTTTCCTGCTTCACTCCCTGGAGAGTAGCATGAAACCTGAGTTCCAGGATAGCTTCCATCACACACAAATTATGCAACCCTGGGCAAGCTATTTAACTTCCCAAAGTGTCCATTTTTGTTTTTCATCTGTAAAACAGGAATAATAATATCAGCTCCCTCACACAGTTGTAAGGAGTACCTGAGAGAAGTATGCTTGACATGTGTTAGTGCTTCATCAGAGTTGGCCATTCCCGTCAGGTTAGTACTCAAGCCCTTCAAGACTGCAAACCCATTATGCCCTGTGATGCTTTGTCCCAGCCTTACAGTGGCTTCCACCTCCCCTCATCTTTATAGTTAAACTCTTGTTTATTTAGTAAGACTGACTCATATTTTCCTCTTTCTGTGAAGCTGTCCTAGAGACAATGTTCCTCATTTGCTTCCTTAGTACTAAGCATATGCTTCTTACTAAAACAGTCATCATGTTGAATTTTATTGTTTCTTTGTCTGTACATGTGCACACACATGCATGTTCTCACACACACACACATACGTATACTCTGTCTCACACTCACACTCCTACAAAGATTAAAGGTCACCAAGGTAGGGACCTGACCTGATCATATCCATGCACTTGAGGTAACTTGTGGATGTGCCCATATCTGTGCCCCTGGGGTAAACTATGGGTCCTCCCACATGTGTCCTTGGAGAACACTGTGGCCACTGCTCTGGGCTTCCAAGGTGGCACAGAGACCGTTTGCCAGCGCAAGAGCTGCAGGAGATCTAGGTTCCATCCCTGGGTCAGGAAGATCCCCTGGAGGAGGAAATGGCAATCCACTCCAGTATTCCTAGTCTAGAGAATCCCATGGACAGAGGAGCCTGGTGGGCTACAGTCCATAGGGTCACCAAGAGTCAGATATGACTGGGCATGTATGCATAACATGTGGCCACTGCTGTATCTGTGCTCTTGGGGGACAGCACTCCCATAATTTTTCTTGGGATATACTTGTGGACATGCTGTATTTTATCAATGAAGCAAAATAGCTGATGAATAGGTAAGTGAGCCAGCAAGAAGCAGTGAGATTGAGAAGAGGACCCATGGGTGGTACTACAGCTCACCAGGCTGAATTTGGCATTTCAGCTTTCCTTTGTGCTTGTCTTCATACTGGTCAGTTAATGACCCCTGGCAGCCAGTTCTCTTTAGCTGAACTGCTACTACTATAAAATTGCTGAAGTGTTTTACCGAGAAACAGATTCAATCATCTGTGGGACATATATCCACAGAAACACAACTTCCCTCCACAGTAATTTAAATACTTCATTTGTTTGTTGGTTAGCAAAAAATAGCTTCTATTTAGTGAATACTCATGTGCCAGGAACTGTGTGAATGCTTTACAAATATCATCCTATGTAGTATACAGAAGTTAAAGCAGCAAGAGGGTATTTTTATTATTCTCTTTTAACAGATGAGCAAACTGAGTTTGAAAAAATTGCATAACTTGTCCGAGGCCTCTTAGCAGAATAGTGGAGACAGGATTCAAGCAGCAGTTTAAGGGAGCAGGGAGCAGATGAGCAGTGGACCTGGGGCAAAGGACTGTGCACCCGAGGCCCCACTGCATTATGGTCAGAGCAAGCCGTGGTCCCCTTCAGGCATCTCTCTTCTATTCCAGTATGTGTCTTACTGACTCCAGGGAGTGGACATCACTGAAACTCAGAGGATGCAGCATGGCTTCCCAGTAGCACTAGTTTATTCTGAGCCCTTTGCCGATGTTTTTAACACATCATTTCTAAGCTTAAAGCCTCTTTCAGAGCCAGTTGCCCCAAAGTGCTGAAGACATGAAAAATTGCTCTCCCTGGTTATCTTGTTTGTGTGATTTGCTTTTTTATCCATAGGGTCCCCAAGAGTCAGATATTACTGGGCATGTATGTGTAACATGTGGCCACTGCTATATCTGTGCCCTTGGGGGACAGCACTCCCATAATTTTTCTTGGGATATACTTGTGGACATGCTGTATTTTATGAATGAAGCAAAGTAGCTGAAAATAGTCTAGAAAATAATTTTGTTTTTATAAACACACACACATGCACATACATATATATGTAGAGAGAGATAAAATATTTAAATGCTTATTACAGAAAACTTAGAAAGCATAGAAAAAGGGGAAAAATCTCCATAAGATCAAGTATTTTCCACCATTAACATTCAGTCTGTGACCTTCCAATGCTTTTCATTACTACACATACATTTGTATTACCAAAAATCACAATCTGTATGATACATTTGTTTTGTTCTTTCTTCATTTAGTGATATATCATGAACATTTCCTCATGCTAATAAATATTCTTCCACTACCTGATTTTGGATGAGGAACATGATAGGCTTCATCTAAATGTACTGTAGTTTAATTAATTTGTTCTTTCTCATTTTCTTTATTCCATGTTTTTGCCAGTTATTTTCATAGGACTTCTGCTGTTACCAGTGTTGAAAATCCAAAAAGGGAGTATGGACTATTTGGCATTAATATCTGTGTAAAGGATAACTTTGGAATCATGTTCACTCTATTATTATAGAATTTTAAGACCTTAACAGAAGAGATCTGAGCAGTCATCTGGGGTAGCCTATGAGGGCACCTCCCTCCTTCACCTTTCCCGACAGGTGAACCAGCCTCTGCTCACAGACCTCCACAAGCAGACACCACTCAGCTCCTCTTCATCTGTGCTAATGTGTTATGTTCCTATCTTGAGCTTAGGAACCAGATTCTGACACAAACAGATTTTGAAAAGTTGCTTCCGAAACCTTTAGAAGCATGTGCTTCAAGAGCAATGTGATTTGAGAATCTGGGAAGGAAGTCAGAGGCAGGATGGCAGGCAAGATAGCACAGAATGCTGGCTTAGCTAATCAAAGCCAAGGAACTGCTGCAGACAGGCAGGGAGTGTTCTCTGATTTGCAAGCTACAGTTATTCTAATTGATTTCTGCATAGTTGTGGATAGGGATCTGCCCTCTTCCATTTATTTTTCTCTCGACAAGTAAGATGTGAAATGTTGTTCCATGCCTTTCTAATTTAAATGTTGCACATGTTGAGAACTAATCTTGCCAACCATTTTAAACCAGGCCAGAAACATAACACACTGTTGTTATTAGCCTTCATTATTTGGTTAGCGCCAACATTTTGTTTGAAACAAATATAAATCTCCTTTATAGACAAAACCTGTTTATGCCATAAAGTAGATGCAATGGGAAGGCAGCTGAGTTTTCTTGGTGAGCTGCACTGCTTCGTCTCATGAGGCTGATAAGCTGATGCTCATTTTGAGAGACTTCTTGGGAAATGAGGTTCATGTTCTTTGGGATCTTATGCCAGAGCTGAGACATATAACTAATCTAAGGTGGTGTGTGAAAAGTACACATACACAGAGATCAGAGGGAGCTTAAAGGAGAAACAGAGCATTACCTCACAGCCCATACTGGGGGCTGTGGACAATGTCCTTGAAGCCATATGCACCACATTCAGTCAACAGGCCGAGTACACCAGCTGTCTCATACACATGTGCACTACTGCTTTCCAGATATTATGTAGACACCCTGGTGGCCAGTAATATTTTTAAATGAATTCTTGTATTATTACTATTTATTCTAACTTTTTGCCTTATTGTTTATTTTTGATCAGTAGATTCGACACACATCTGTGAAATTTTTTCATGCTATAAATGGTTTCAATTACTTAAAGATTAGAAAGTTCCATTGTTTGAATCNCTGAGCAGCTGCTGGCACCAGCATTCTGTGTGAGAAGAAGTGGCTGTACTGGTGGGTGAGACATGCTCCCAGCCCCAGAGAAGCATCTCATCCAATTGGAAGGAGTAACCAGCAGCATTAGCAGCTGCTCAATGATTTTTCAGATGGGAGAGACCTATGGGGTGGAGCAGTCATGGGTCACCTTATAGGTCATAGGAGATTTGAACCAAGCTTTGAAGAACTAGGACAGTTTTATAAGCAAGGACACTGTGAACAGTGCTGAGTGTGTGTGGGGCAGCAGTTGGGGAGAATGAAAA
The DNA here is from genome assembly GCA_006410875.1 of Neotragus pygmaeus. Taxonomy (NCBI): domain Eukaryota; kingdom Metazoa; phylum Chordata; class Mammalia; order Artiodactyla; family Bovidae; genus Neotragus; species Neotragus pygmaeus. The sequence goes on from SJYV01022707.1 coordinate 556,721, forward strand.
GGGCTCANACCTATGGGGTGGAGCAGTCATGGGTCACCTTATAGGTCATAGGAGATTTGAACCAAGCTTTGAAGAACTAGGACAGTTTTATAAGCAAGGACACTGTGAACAGTGCTGAGTGTGTGTGGGGCAGCAGTTGGGGAGAATGAAAAGGGCTCAAGATTATGGATCATTGAACAACATGTATATTGACACTGCTATCATAAATTTAAGCAAAACAAGCATAACATGTAGCATGGGTTTTCCCCCCCCCTCACGGGGAAAAGAAATTTTAGTCTTCTGATAATTTTTCCTTAGTTCACCCCTACTCTGATCAGCCTCACAAGCAAATGTCTTTTTAATCCCTTTCACTGTTTATTTTTGCTCCTTCCATTCTCATTTTGCCAATTTTCTACTCTTCCCTTTTCCTGCCCTTCCCTAACCCAGCAGGAATCTAAACTGGTACAGGAAAGGGGTGGGGAGCAGTCAAATGAGATGGGGTAAAAGTAACTTGACAGAGATAGGACTCAAGTTGATTGAAAGTTTTTTTGTTTAGTTGTTTTGAAAATACATCTTCAGAGAATTGTAGCGGGTCTAGTTAAATCATTTACTGTTTATTGTAGCGGGTCTAGTTAAATTATTTACTGTTTATAACTTGAAGGGTGGTGACTTGGTGGATATTTCTACACTCACTCTGTAAGTGTAATAATCTACTCCAAGTGTCCTGGTCCTGGTATTTGGATGTGTTAAGACAGCAGACTCTTGCTCAGGGTGTGTGTGAACACGTGTGCAATTCTCTCTGGCTTGGGTTTATTGTTGCATTTATGGTGTTCTATACAGATGAGACAAAAGGAATTTTTATTTAAACATGAGAAAGAAAGAGATAAAGCCCAGCAAGACTGAACGTGAGAGGCCTTACCTAGTATTAGTCATGGTAAAATTAAACGGACAAATTGGCTTACCAAGTAAGAACATATATATATATATGGATTCAGTTCAGTTCAGTCTCTCAGTCATGTCTGACTTTTTGTGACCCCGTGGACTGCAGCACGCCAGGCCTCCCTACCTATCACCAACTCCCAGAGCTTACTCAAACTCATGTCCTTTGAGTTGGTAATACCATCCAACCAACTCATCCTCTGTTGTCCCTTTTTCCTGGCCTCAGTCTTTCCCAGCATCAGGGTCTTTTCAAATGAGTCAGTTCTTCACATCAGGTGGCCAAAGCATTGGAATTTCAGCTTCAACATTAGTCCTTCCAATGAATATTCAGGACTGATTTCCTTTAGGATGGACTGGTTGGATCTCCTTGTAGTCCAAGGGGCTCTCAGGAGTCCCCTCCAACACCACAGTTCAAAAGCATAAATTCTTTGGTGCTCAGCTTTTTTTATAGTCCAACTCTCACATCCATACATGACTACTGGAAAAACCAAAGCTTTGACTAGACAGACCTTTGTTGGCAAAATAATGCCTCTGCTTTTTAATACACTGTCTAGGTTGGTCATAACTTTTCTTCCAAGGAGCAAGTGTCTTTTAATTTCATGGCTACAGCCACCATCTGCAGTGATTTGGGGGCCCCCAAAAATAAAGTCTGTCACTGTTTCCATTGTTTCCCCATCAATTTAAGCCAATTTTTTCATTTTCCTCTTTCACTTTCATCAAGAGGCTAAGTTCTTCTTTGCTTTCTGCCATAAGGGTAGTATCATCTGCATATCTAAGGTTATTGATATTTCTCCCCACAATTTTGATTCCAGCTTGTGCTTCATCCAGCCCAGCGTTTCTCATGATGTACTCTGCATAGAAGTTAAATAAGCAGGGTGACAACATACAGCCTTGACGTACTCCTTTTTCGATTTGGAACCAGTCTGTCGTTCTATGTTGAGTTCTCACTGTTGCTTCTTGACCTTCAATTTATAGATTGGTATCTTGAAAATATAGGAATAGAAGCTTATTGATTGGATCTGATTGATAAGAGGAGAAGGCAGTGGCACCCCACTCCAGTACTCTTGCCTGGAGAATCCCACGGTCGGAGGAGCCTGGAGGGCTGCAGTTCATGGGGTTGCTGAGGGTCGGACACGACTGAGCGACTTCACTTTCATGGGTTGGAGAAGGAAATGGCAACCCACTCCAGTGTTCTTGCCTGGAGGATCCTGGGGACGGGGGAGCCTGGTGGGGTGCCATCTATGGGGTCACATGGAGTCGGACCCAACTGAAGTGACTTAGTAGTAGTAAGTAGTAGTAGTAGTCCTATAGAAAAGGTCAGAAGAGGGTGGGCAATAAGTGATAAAGACACAGTGTTAGGAATGGCATAAGTATAAAAATAAAAAATAATGAAAAAAATTCTGTTTGGAAGTTAGTTACCCATATTACCAGATAACAATGGGGAGATGCTTTGGAAACACTGGGAAGGACAGCGACATTTTGAGAGATGGGAAGTGACACAGTGATGCCCACATCAAGCAGTGAGGTACCATTGGGGGATGTAATTACCTCAGATTAGATGGGTGGAACACTTTATTAGAATAAAAAGAAACGGTGAGTTTTTAGACATCAAACAGTATGGCAGGGCAGTCAGGGACCTATATGAAAGGCAAACTCTGCATTTAATCCTTATGGATAATTAAGAACCAAGCCAGGAAATCACACAGCTGTTCAGTTTTCAAAAAGAGAGTCATACCATTCAGTTTTAGAAAAGAGAACCATGAAATTACTTACCAGGTGCTGACTACCTTAGTTAGTAGTTAATTGAGGACCTTAGTAAAGGATCCCAAGAACCTTGAAGAATATTTGTGTAACAGTGTAATTCACAGAGGGTTTGCATTTCCATCATTTCATGGACTCCTGATAAAGTTCTGAGTCAGGCAGGACAAACGTGGCCATGTTAGATGTTCAAAAGAGAAGCAGGTTCGTTGAGGTGAGCAACCTATTGAGAGTCCTGCAGGCACTGATGTTAGAATCAGGTTTACTGTGTCTTCACTGCTCTTTTCTATAACACCAGCTATTTAGGCCTTACCTGGATAGATTAAGGAGAAGAGGAGCAGCCATCTTTGAAACATTTGTTTAGAAGCCCTCAATTTATACCACTACTTACGTAAGGTTGGGGTATTCCTATGCCCTTTCTAATGTTTTGAAAGCTACATTCTACATAAAATTATATTTTGTTATTAAATATTGACTTAAACATTTAAAATATAGAATGAACCCAATTTAATATAAAAATACATTCTATGTATGAAAAAAGGTAAAAGAGGTTAGAAATAGATATACCTTTAAGTAGATTTTTAAGTGATTTTTTCTTCATATTTGTATTTTTCAAACTTGCTACAATAACCATATATATTTTCTTTAAGCATAAAAACTTATGTGTATATATGTACATGCATATATATGTATATGCATGTATTTAGAAAATAATCTTTCATTACAAACAGTTTTGTCTTTGTTTAAAAAATACAAAGCTATAAATCTGTCTTTAAATTTAGGAGAAGGAATTACCACTCCAGCTTCAGGCAGTTGTGTGTGATTGTTTGACAAGACTTCTACATCTGTGTCCATTCTAAGTTAAGTGGAGGCATCAAAGCTCTGGATTTTAAAAGACTTGGATTAGAATTCTGGCTCAGCTACCCATTTACTGATATTAACGTACCCATTTTTTGAAAACTGTGAAGTGCTGATGATGTTGAATGCCACCATCTTATTCCAAGTTGGTGAGCTCCAGGGCAGTTGCTCTCTGGAGGTCAGTGGGGATCCCCTAGACTGCCGGTGCCTAAGCTCAGGAGGCTGCACTTCCTCCAGTTCACCACTGGGTGGTGCCTTTTGACATCTCCAGTCTCATAGTCTAGATTTTCACCTTTAAATCATTTTTTTCTTCATTCTGAAATTTAAGACCATTTCCCAACTCCCTTCCACTTCCTATTTTTCACTAGAAAGAGAATTCAGAAAGGAAGGTAGCTACCTAATTTCACTAGGTTCCATGTTAAAAGTGTGTATTCTTTCAAAAATTCACTTTATCTTTTAGAAAAAGAATTATGTCAAAAGTGTTGGTTAGGGGTGGGGATGAGGTATAGTTTTCTTTGCTTTTTAATGAGTTTATTATGTTGAAGCACTAGTCATCTTGTGGAATTAAGTGAGTCTCCCACCAATCAGGCTGAAATAACTCACATTTTTGATAAAACCCCAAAGTCCAGCTGATGCATGGCAGAGATTGTTTGGGTTTGAAACATATGGTGGTTTGAAGAAAAAAAACAACCTGAATTCTCAACCACAAATACATCAGCATTTCAAAGGTTTGTAAAATGTTTGATTCGTCACTATCCCAGCCCCTGAAATTACACAATGTGTTTCTCAAAGTCAAGATAATCAAGAAAGGGGAAAAGTTTTAATTTATTTAAGATTTAAAAACATGTTCCTAAGTTCATTACACAACTGCCACATTATCTGAATTATATTTATTTTAAGCACTGTAGGTTCTGGTTATCTTCACAAACATGTATACACATGACTGCAAGTATATGTTGAATATAAAAAACATACATGAATGAGGAAACTCATTTGAACTGTCTTTAGTTACAGTGGTATTGTGCTTTATGGTGCCCTGTTTTAAATGGCACATCTTCTAATTTACCTGTATTAAATTCTGATGTGGCCTTATCTCCCTCCTCCCTTGATATTTTCAAGGCTCTGACTTGGCTGTATTTACTTTTTAAAAGTGAGGTAGTCTGCTGACCGCAACTGGAGATTTAATTTTCAGGTTCCATATATCAGAAGACTAGAATACTTAGCTTTTCTTTGTTTCCATTTTCTTCCTCACTTGATCTTTATTTTCTTTTTGGAGATTTTTTTTTCCCCAAAAAATTCACTAAATAATGTATAAGATTTGAAGGTGGTGATTCTTAGGGGGATTAAGGCAAATCTTTCCTTTGAGAGGAGAAAATGGCCCATTGTTGAAGCAAGGATGAGATTCTGATTCTAATTTATTCTCTTTGAACCCGATGGTAAATGCTACTGGCTGTAAGATGTGATCCTTGGGGCATTTCCTCTAATCAAACCTTTCCTCCAAAAGCCTGGCACCTTTGAGACTGCTAAAGAGAAATTCTCCCACCCTTCAGCCCATGGAGCCAAGGCTAAATTTTATAATTTGGGAGAAAACAATGGCAGCTGAAGTCCCTGGATATAGCCAACTTATACCAGTAGCCAGAATCCAGATGTTGTATGATGCTTCCCCACCAACTGCCCAGTAGAACCAGCTTGCTCCTTTCACTTATTCAGTTTTGAGCAACTGACCATAATTTGGATTCACTGGGGCTTTTAAAGGGAAAATTCTGTCTCTTCCCTACTGTGCATTTTAGGGATATCAAAATAAGTAAGACTCTGAAATGCTTTGGGAGAAACAATGTGTATGTGCACGTATACTCACATACACGTGCCCATGTATGTGTACATACAGTGTGGGTAGGAGCAGAGCTATCAAGGAAGCAGGAACAGAGTATTAGAGTGTTACAGGTCACTAACAAGCTAGTGACTCTGCTCCAAAACTCTAGAATTTTTCTTTGAAATTGAAGTAGAACATGTTGTAATCTAAAAGGAAAGTGGTTTTCCAAGGCCTTATAACTAGATAGTGAAAAAATGTAGATCAAAATCCAGAGTTTTGACTTTTGAATTTTCTTTCTTGTTGTCCCCAAAGCCTCACAAAAGACAGAGAGCCTTTTTGGCCATTGCCTATGTTACAGTCAATAGAATGGAAAATGTGGGTTGTGATAATTTTCTATTCTCTCATTTGTACTTCTAATTATTCACAAATAAGCAGCATTTGTACTTATAAGCTAGAATATGACCTGATAGAGCAAGTAGGAGCTTGGGGTTGGTGGAAAAAGAAAGCAAAGAGAAAACTAACTTTCACTGAGCAGTCAGGCCCTATGTGTAGACACCTTGAGGTCTGCTGTCATGCATAGTCCCTTCAACAGCCACTCGAGGTCCTTGGTGTCCTCATTTTTATGGACACATAAAATGACCCGCTGGACACAGAGTAATGACCCACCTGAAGTCATACAGTTGTCAGCCTGGTCCAGTTTGGCTCGTCGTGAGCTGTCACCTCCACTGCTACCCCATTAGATATACGCTATCACAGGGGAACTTTCACACTTGTTTTCATGATTATTGTCTCATCTGTTTCCCACTCCGGGCAATCAGCTCCATCAGTCCAGAAACAGTGCATGCTAGACTCACATTCCTGTCCCTGCTATACAAGGAAGACACTCAAAATTTGACAATGTAGAGCTGGGATTCAAACTCAGTCCTTAGTATTGCAAATAATCTGTATAAAGTTCTCTGAGATCCTCTTTGAAAATTCGACATAGGCAAAGTATGAGACATTGCCTTCTATCCTTGTCTATAGTGTGGGTAGGATGAAAGGTCATTAGAATTCAGTGGGAAAATCAAGAGTTGTTCATATATCCATGCTGTGTCCACTCTCTTGATTCTTTATCCAGAATTGGTCAAGTCTCTGATGGGTACAACACTGATATAGGCTTGAAATCCATCTAGAAAATGTGTCTGGGTGAGACCAGAAGGCAGTAGTGTAATGTCTCACACGTTATTGTGGAGGGCCTGCTGTGTTCACTAAGTAGCTCTAGTTCATTTTGCCTCTCCCAAAAAGGCACAGGAGAAACCAAGGTAGGGAGGAGATGGCACAAAAGGAAAATGCCAAAATGCCACTGGGTGCCATGTACTAACACTGAATAGTCCAGATTTTTTTTTTCTAACCAAATGCATGTACATTTCCATGTATTTCTTCTGAAAGGAATATTTTTTTTGATGGAAATATTTTAGGAGGTTTTTAGTCACTCATGAAGTAGATCGAATTCATAAAACAGTTCAAATGACCTTTTTTTTCATTCTTACTTGCCCTGCTAAATCAGTGTGTTACTACTTGCACTTGCAGAAGTTCTGGCCATTCCCCTAAAGCCACAAGGTCCTTGTGGAGCAGTTATACGTATTTGCAGTGAAAGGGCCAGAAGGTGGGGGATGCGGCTGGCACGGCTCACGTGGTGCCTCTTCCCGCTCTTTCTAGACCTCCAGTGCTTATCTCACACTTTGCTGGACCCCGCCCAGCAGGGTGGATAAAGGATAGAATTGCAAACAGAAATTGTGTTTGCTTTTGTTTAGTGAAGCCAAGTCTTAACATTATTTTATGAACTCGATGTAAATGACAACTGACGTGAGAAAGAGAAATTTTAAGGGCACATAAGCATCCTTACTATCACAGGGCTTGGGGACAGAGGATGGTACAGGAAGAGTGTGTGTATATTCTTTGTTGAATCATATATAATCAGTGTCTTCACCCTCTCCAGAAGACCAGAACTGATTAGAAGGAAAAGAGTAACTTGATGCACAGAAGTTGTATGCATGCCAAATACTGGAGTAAAAAGCATTTGCTATCTGATTGAAAAGACACCAACCAACCATTTGATTTCTATGGTTGAACACTCTCAAGATCTTGCACTCCTATATTTCATTAAAAAAATTGCTCCCTGAAGTGCAAACTGACTTCAGTTTTGAATAAAATTTAGCATTCAAATTTATAGCCACTTTGAAAACTGAGGGTTTATTTATATCATATGAACCTAGACAGATTCTTAATTACAGAAGCCCTAGTGCACATGAAAATCTGGATTAAAAAAAAAAAAAACTTCCACAAAGGTTTTTCTACATTTTTGGGATGCTTTCATAGCAGCCATCATTTATGGGAAATGGTATTAAAATCCTGCCATATTACAGTTTAAATGCCCCGCTTCCCAGAAGAGAGTTTAGTGTATCCTATAAAGCACTGAGGGTTTTTTTTTTTTTTGTAATTTTTTCCCTTCTCTTGAAAGCCTGGTTCTACTGAGAGAAATGCTGGTTCCGTCAAGTAATCTTTGTGTGTTAACAACTTGTGCAGGGAACCCCTTTCTTGCTTACTGTAATGGGCAAAAGTCATCTTGTTTTGCATGAAAGAGAAGGTCTGATTGAACTAGGGTGAGCCTTTCATTTTAAGAAGAGTTAAAGTCTAGGGTGTTTTTAATGTTTTAATCTCTGTTTAAGAGGTTTCTGTTACAAGAGGAAAATTGATAACATTTTTACCTCAGCCAACTGCCAGCAAACTGGCTCTGCTCTAATCCCACGTTTGTAGTGATTTATATTCTCCGTGGCAACGTGCTGTAACCTCAGAGTGATAGCACTGTGGTGCAGATTGACTGCATTCCAAATGCTGGGATCACATACATAATGTTTTTACTTTTAAATAATATTCAGACACCAGAATAAATACCATATGTGCACTGATGCTGGTTACAATGGAACCTTGTCATGTCTCGTGAGGGAGAACATTCTTTGTTTCTGATTTCTGTTTGAAATAAGAATGCAAAAGACAAATATGTACATTGACAGCATTTTGAGAAGACTTTGGTAATTACACAGCTGAGGACATAGCTAGGAGTCCTTGAAATGCAGCATTTACGGCTGAAAAGTTTGCTGTGTTGCCACCATCCCTCTTTGACACACATGAAGGCAAGGATTGTAATTCGACATTCCCAGTGTAGGCTTTAGTTTTTTCATATTTTATATCTACGGCATGCTGTAGTTGCCCGACATCTGTGGAAGAAAAATTACCTCCTCAAGTACTGTTCATAGGAACAGTGAGACTAACATGCTGATGACATTGTAACAGGGAGAGTAACGCATGTGAAAATGGGAAGAGATGGACTGACTGGAAAGTCATAATTCAGGGTGAGACCTAATGTTATCTGATGCCCCAAAAGCAAAGCTTACGTGGCCTGATATCCTCAAAATACAGATACTCAATCTCTCCAGATCCATTTTTCCCCCACATGATGTTGAAGATTTAAAAGTTTCATAAAGTTTAGAAATACCTCCCAAGTCATGCACTTTTAGATTATTGTTTTTATCCATCTTGGTTGGAATTCTAATCCACCTAGACATATTTTTGAAATAGACATGCTAGAATGCCTTTCATATTTGTGCATCTGTGACATGCTCCTACAAGTCAGTCCATGTTGCTTCTTGGGGAAGCATTTCAATCAAGGTTTGTGTTATTACTATCAGTTGAGCTATATTGAATTAGTGCTCATGACATTTTCATAATATTTTGTAACTGAGGAAACCCTGGGCATTGGAATTGATGGCTTTGCCTACTCCTCTGCACCCCCATCCCCACCTAGTGTTGTGAGGTTTGTCCAGATGTATAGTGTGAGGTTAATGTGTGAGTCATTTGTCATAATGCATCTCTGACAATTTTTCTGGTGCATGCCTCAGCATTTGGGTAAGTCTCGCATTCTTCCTGAAAGTTACTTGTAGAATTGTTCCCCCATTATAAAAATGCTCAAAATGCTCTCCATGAAGTTGAGATGTTATGAGACAAATATTGTGCCTCTAACATATTGTCTCTCCTTTTCAGCTTTTCGGATGATCCCTTATCCCTTGGAAAAGGGGCATCTGTTTTATCCCTACCCCATCTGTACAGAGACAGCAGATCGTGAGCTGCTTCCATGTAAGTCTCCCCTCCTTATTCCTCTCCTGGGCTGGTGAGGGTGGTGTGCCAACAACAGGGATAGAAAGAGGTGGGAATGATAAATGTTTATGATGTTCCTTGTCTTCTATTACTCTTCTCCCAAACCCTGTCCTCGTTTGATAGCATAAGCATTAAAGTGAGTTATGTGTATAGGCTTGGCTTCCTGCTCCTCCATGTCTTTCCAGATTCATCAAAGGGAAAGACCCCTGGTGACTGAAGTTTAGATGAAGAAGTATCATGTCCTGGCTGGTCTGAGCCCAGAGACCCTAGTTTGAGGCAGATGCCCCTCGCTGGGCCGATCCACTGTGCAGGGCTCGGCCTGGGCTCACCCGCTGGTCAGAGGAAGTCTGCACACACTGAAGTCTAAAAGAGAAGCAGAGGAGCTGCAAAAGAGTCTGGTGGGGAGGGCAGGGCAGCATGAGGATGCTGGCATTGCCACCAGAGGCAGACCCATGGGTCAGGTGGGCATGCTTTCTGCTGTGATGCAATGCTGTTGGCCAGCACGATTTCCCGCGAGCATCTCTCGGATGGCTTGCAGTGAGCCGGTGGGATGTGTGCAGGGCACACGTGCAGCCTCAGCTCTGTCCACAGCAGGAAGAGGGCAAACCCTACCCTTGAGGGCCTTACCAGCTGGCAGTCGGAGGACCTGTACCACACGTGGAAAGTATGATTTGGTTTACTGTAATCCAACATTGTTTTGACAATTCCAGCTAAATAGTTATTATCAAATTATACTATGTATAAGGAATCGTGTCCAGGCTCTTCATGTGGCCCTGCCTTAGGACATACTTTTCTCCCTCAGATAATAAGCTCCAAATTTTGTCTATTCTCTCTTTCCTGTCCTCTCTCCTGCCACTCCCACCCTGCACCAGCCCCAGTTCTATCACATCTCACAGCTCTAACATAGTTAGATGCTTTGCCCAGAAGACCAGATGAACTTGGAGCCCTGGGTGCTTGTAAACTGTCCAATGGCCATATTTTCTGAGATGGTTGTAAATCTCCAAAATGGTGGGGTCCAGGTGCAAAATGAGCTGCCATCTCAGGATGAAGGAGCAGAAGGCAGCTCTCTGCTTTCTTTGCTGTGTGACGAGTTACCTCTGGAGGTGGAGGCCTCAGTGGTTTGGTGTTCCTCACCATCTGTGTTTATTGTGTAGAGGGGTTGGGTGCCTCACTCTGCATTAGGTTTGGTTTCAGAAAAGGTCTGTGACGGGCCCACACTTCTTCCTTTCAGCTCTCCCTTCAGGGAGATCCTTATTAGTATTTCTGATTTCTGATAAGAAAGGCAGTTTTCTAAAAAGTACATCGTTTTAAAATGTTTTAATTGAGTTCAGACACGTTTCCATGGGGGATAGATTCACTATTAGAAAAAGATTATAGTTCTTAAAAGACAGTGTCTAGGAATAATCTTTATGGTTCTAGAATAGAAAATTATGGCTCACGTTGATTTAATTGAATGCAGTGGTTCAAGTCTGATTTCCCTTCACAATCATTGAGTGTTGAGGATGAGGATGAGAGGCAGATGGGTGGTTTCACATGTTACCTGCGTTTGGCACATTAGTGGTGCGGCGTCCACGTTGCCCCTGAGCACACATCCACCCAAGGAGAGCCCTAGCAGGTTGACATCCCTGGGTTCAAGTTCTAGTTTATTTGTCTTTGTCCCTCCCTGGCCCTCTACCCTGTCATGTTTTGGGTTTAGAGTTGAAAGGTTGAGGAGAGGCTTGAGACCTGGGTTTCCTGAGGAAGATGGAGACCCTTGGTCCTTTGGTTGGAATGTTCACACACAGCCACACGGCTTCCTTCCGCGGGGCCAGCCTTTGGTGCTTTTCTCTGTGCGGGTGACTTGAAATTTAAAAATTATGAAAATCTCTAAAATCTCCCATCATTGATGGATGGATGGTCCTTGCTAAATGTTTCTCCCTCAGGGTAGTATCCTCCACTGATATAGTTAGATTGTACCAGGAAAAAATACAAGCTACACTAATATCTGGGCTTCCCAGGTGGTGCTAGAGGTAAAGAACTCGCCTGCTAATACCAGAGATGCAGGTTCGATCTCTGGGTTGGGAAGATCCCCTGGAGGAGGGAACGGCTACCCACTCCAGTATTCTTGCCTGGAGAATCTCACGGACAGAGGAGCCTGGCGGGCTACAGTGCATGGTCACAAAGAGTCAGACATGACTGAGTGACTTAGCATACACACACACACACTAGTATCTCCCTGTGACAATGATTTAAAAATTCCAGGACAATGACAATCTAGAGAGAAGAGTTTTTATTTCAGGATACTTGACTTTGGATTTTACAAGTTTTGTTCAGTGAACATGTGTTTTATAAAACACATAAACAACAAATAAATTTTGTTTGTTTCCTTTTGAGAAAGGAATACTGTGTATTAGATGTAGATAGTGTCGCTGTCCCTGCCCATGAATGTGTGACATCCCCATGTTAACCCCATCATACCCTGGATAGAGTCCCGAAGGGTGAATATGGACTTGGGAGAAGCACTAGGCCCCAGAGGCTGGTGGAGATGTTGGCGCTCATTCATGCAAGGGCCCTGTGTTTTTCCTTTCCAAAAGGCTTCAGCTAAAGCTCTGAAGAGTCCGTCCCACCTAGAGAAGTTCCCTGAGAGTGCATTCCACTGCAACCCTAACACTTCCCTTTTGTTCTTCTCCACAGCTTTCCATGAAGTCTCAGTTTACCCCAAAAAGGAGCTTCCCTTCTTTATTCTCTTTACTGCTGGATTGTGTTCCTTCACAGCCATGCTGGCCCTCCTGACACATCAATTCCCGGAACTCATGGGGGTCTTTGCAAAAGCTGTGAGTATTTGCCAAGAGAGAGGCCTCAGGCAGGGGGCAGGGAAAGTCATGAAAAGCAGCATAAGAGAAATGGGGGAGGGTCGTGTAAAAGTGGATGTGCTTGTACTGATCCTTTGCTCACTGATACTGAATTTTCAGTATCATCAGTGAAACCAAAATGAGAAAGTGTAGCTTGTTTATTACTACATGCCTTGCCTCATTTCACATACAAAAAGATTCTCAGCAGTTCCCCCCAAAATGCATGAGTTCTAAAATAATTACATGAAGAATTAAGGAAATCCTAGCAAATGAAAAATATTTGGGAGGTTATTCAGTTTTATATAAATTGAATGACATTATTTCTAATCTTTAGATACTGTAGGGCTTTCCTTCAAGAAGGATAGAATTTATATTTTCAAAGATGATTTAAATTTTAAAAGTTGTAATGTCGACAAATTAAATTGTTTGGGGAATGAACTGAGAGGATGTGAAGGGTGTCTAGTATTAATAAGTATAGAAATATAATGTTTAGAACTATCAGAATCCATTAGGACTCTTTAAAGAAGGTTATGGTATATGTATAGCTGATTCACTTTGCTGTAAATAGAAACAAACACAACATTGTAAAGCAACTATATGCTAATAAACATTTTGTAAAAGAGGTGTACTGAGATTATAATATATCCACCAAATTTCAAACTTAGTCTTGGAAAAGAATGTACAATATCTCATTTGTTATTGTACTGAATTCATGTTAAAATAATTTTTAGATATATTGAGTTAAATAAAATGACTCTTAAAATTTCTTTGTAAAAAAAAAAGATGGTTATGGAGAAGAGCTTTAATAAGAAAAGTCATCTGCATTGACAATCAAGAACCATTGTTTCCTTGATGAAAACTATTTCCACCTGTACACACAGTGAGGCTAAGCTTACTAATTTTGCCACAGAGGAGTTTCAAACAGAAGGAGTCAGAAAAAGAAAACCGATTGTTTCCCTGGAACTCCATTCTGATTTCAAGGCAAGTGGAGTCAGAAAGGATGATTTCTAACTTGGCTGGGTTGATTTAATCCCTTTCCAGATGATTGACATTTTCTGCTCGGCAGAGCTCAGGGACTGGAATTGCGAGAGTATTTTCATGCGTGTTGAAGATGAACTGGAAATTCCACCGGCACCTCAGTCTCAACATTTCCAAAACTGAACTCATCACCCTCCTCCCCCCACCACCAAAACTGCTCCTCCTCCCGTATCCCTGACCTCCGCCAGTGTCTCTGACATCCACCCAGTCACTCAAGCCAGAAACTCGGCAGCCCTCCCAGACTCTTCCTTCTCTCACCCTTTACATCCCATTGTCTGTTTCCACAGTCTGTCAGATCTAACCTCCTGAGCCGCTTGGCGGTCAGTAGATGGAATTCACCTCTTCTTATCTTCTTTCTTCTCCATGACTCTCTCTTAGTTTAGATCTCTGTGATTTCTTGCAAGAGTCTTTACNCTCCCAGACTCTTCCTTCTCTCACCCTTTACATCCCATTGTCTGTTTCCACAGTCTGTCAGATCTAACCTCCTGAGCCGCTTGGCGGTCAGTAGATGGAATTCACCTCTTCTTATCTTCTTTCTTCTCCATGACTCTCTCTTAGTTTAGATCTCTGTGATTTCTTGCAAGAGTCTTTACTGGTCTCCTTTTTTCCAGGCTTCTCCTCTGCCAGTATTTCCTTTGTACTGACCCCCAAATGATCTTTTTTAGAAAATCTGAGCATGTCACTTCTGTGCTTGAATTTCCCCAATGGTTTCCCACCAACATCAGGATAAAGTTACAGATCTTTAGCATGGCACACAAGGTCCTTTGTGGTCTGGCCCTTGCTTGCCTCTTCAGCCTAGTCTCTCTCAACTCTTGCCCAGGCAATGCTCTTGGGCCACAGTGAATTTCTCACCATTCCCAGATGCAACAGGCTCTTGTGCCCGTGCTTTTGCACGTGCTGTTTGCACTGTGTGGAATGCCCTTCCCCATTACCACCAGCACTTGTCCAGTCTACTAATGCCTCTTTATTCTTTTCTACTCGGCTCCTTTCTAAGTTCCTCCTAAGCTGAGTTAGAACCTTTCCTCTCTGATCCCACCCATGAATACCTATATTATTACATTTATTGTACTGTATTATAATTGTTAAAATCTTGTCTGACCCCCTTTTAGAATGTGAGCTCCTTGCGAGCAGGACTGTGTCTTCCTCATCTCTGTATCCCCGTAGCTTTGCCTTGCACATAGTAGGTTTTCAATAAATGATTATTAAATGAATAAATGGTAGTGGTTTCTGCAGAAAGAATCAGTGTAAAGACTCAGATACAGCTTAGCATTTCTTCTTTTATAATTATAATAATAGATGCTAAGAGTTGAAAGGGACCTTAAACAAATTGCCCTCAATAGTAGCTTGATGAAGATCACCTAGATGCGTGTTGAATACTTTTAGCCATGGGTCACTCACCTTTTCAACATGGAAGCCCGTTCCATTATTGGATCACTCAGAACTCTTCCTTTTATTGGTCAAGTCTGCCCTCCTTTAATTTCTACTTATGTTCCTATTCTACTCTCCAAAACTATAGTGAACAACTCTACTTCCTCTTTGAAATTCTTGAGGCAGTTACTACATTCAAGGCCACTTCTTACTTCTAAGTTGATACCTTCTCTTTTCTTCAGGCAGAATATCTTAAAGTTCCTTACCATGATATGATTCCTGAACCCAGTATCATCCAAGCTTCCCTATGGATGCTCCCTAGTTTATGAGCCTATGCTATTCATTATTTGCTTCTATCCCAAGCCAACCTCTGAATTAAAGTAGCTGCCAAAAGTCTGGGTAGATTAGAGTATAATGTAAAATTTTAAATAAGAGTATATTTACAACATTAGACAATGTCATGACCCAGTATTCTTCCTTAAACTAATGTACAGCTCTTGGTGGGAGTTTGGGATCAGGATGGTGATTCTTAGCCTCTGGTGTGTGCAGAATTCACCTGGCCCCACCATTAGGAGTTCAGAGTGTTGAGTGTTCATGCCCAGGAATCTGTGTTTCTAACAAGCTCCCTCCCCGCCCACCACTCATTATGAAGATGGATGGGTTGAGGACTGTTCAGAGAATGCTGGCCTCATGAAAGCCCGCCTTCTAGCAGCCATCTGTGGGTGCATGGTGCAGTGTCAGAGCCATTGAGGTGACCACTTTCTAGGAACCAGTGGTTTTACCCTGGCTGCACCTTCAAATTATCTGGGAAGCTTAAAATTTACTGATGCTTGATCTTCCAACCCAGGGGACTCTGACTTAATTGGCCTGGGGTACAACCTGGGTATCTGAGTTTTCAGATGCTTCCGCTTGGTGATTTGGGTGTGCAGCCCGGGCTGAGAACCACCATATTATATGGAGTGACTGCCTGAAGCTGCGTTAACCAGGGAGAGGGCTAGAGGGAATGGTGGATAGTACATAGACTACGACTGGGCATTTCCTAGGTTAGGCTGCATCGCTGCCACAACATCACAAAGATGTGTTCATTACAGATTAGACCAAGGGCCACTCTCCTCATTTAATATTTCCATAGGAGGAGCCTGGTGGGCTGCTGTCTATGGGGTCGCACAGAATCGGACACGACTGAAATGACTTAGCAGCAGCAGCAGCAGCATAGCTTTATTTTGAGTCAGAGACCAAATGATTAAATAAAATATAAATTTGCCTTTTGGTCCTCTTATTTTATATGCTACCAAGGTGTGACGCGACCCCCAAGCAAGCGTCTGCCTGCAATGTGGGAGACCTGGGTTCAATCCTGGGGTCGGGAAGATCCCCTGGAGAAGGAAATGGCAACCCACTCTGCTATTCTTGCCTGGAGAATCCCATGGATGGAGGAGCTTGGTGGGCTACAGTCCATGGGTTGCAAAGAGTCGGACACGACTGAGCGACTTCACTAAGGTGTGATAGTTTGGTCAGCTACTCACAGTTCAGATAAATTTGCTTTTAAATCTCTGCCTGGAGGATCACATTCATCTCCCCTTCATTAAGGTTTAGCAGCTTCCAAAATGTCTGGGGAGCTTTTGTGGGGAAGGAAGATGGATAGCCTGAAGGAGACAAGCCCCGTCTCCCTCCAGATGTGTATAAGAGACAGGTACATAGACTACGACTGGGCATTTCCTAGGTTAGGCTGCATCGCTGCCACAACATCACAAAGATGTGTTCATTACAGATTAGACCAAGGGCCACTCTCCTCATTTAATATTTCCATAGGAGGAGCCTGGTGGGCTGCTGTCTATGGGGTCGCACAGAATCGGACACGACTGAAATGACTTAGCAGCAGCAGCAGCAGCATAGCTTTATTTTGAGTCAGAGACCAAATGATTAAATAAAATATAAATTTGCCTTTTGGTCCTCTTATTTTATATGCTACCAAGGTGTGACGCGACCCCCAAGCAAGCGTCTGCCTGCAATGTGGGAGACCTGGGTTCAATCCCGGGGTCGGGAAGATCCCCTGGAGAAGGAAATGGCAACCCACTCTGCTATTCTTGCCTGGAGAATCCCATGGATGGAGGAGCTTGGTGGGCTACAGTCCATGGGTTGCAAAGAGTCGGACACGACTGAGCGACTTCACTAAGGTGTGATAGTTTGGTCAGCTACTCACAGTTCAGATAAATTTGCTTTTAAATCTCTGCCTGGAGGATCACATTCATCTCCCCTTCATTAAGGTTTAGCAGCTTCCAAAATGTCTGGGGAGCTTTTGTGGGGAAGGAAGATGGATAGCCTGAAGGAGACAAGCCCCGTCTCCCTCCAGATGTGTATAAGAGACAGGTACATAGACTACGACTGGGCATTTCCTAGGTTAGGCTGCATCGCTGCCACAACATCACAAAGATGTGTTCATTACAGATTAGACCAAGGGCCACTCTCCTCATTTAATATTTCCATAGGAGGAGCCTGGTGGGCTGCTGTCTATGGGGTCGCACAGAATCGGACACGACTGAAATGACTTAGCAGCAGCAGCAGCAGCATAGCTTTATTTTGAGTCAGAGACCAAATGATTAAATAAAATATAAATTTGCCTTTTGGTCCTCTTATTTTATATNGCCTATGCTTCCCTCTAGGAGTTTTATAGTTTCTGGTCTTACATTTAGATCTTTAATCCATTTTGAGTTTATTTTTGAGTATGGTGTTAGAAAATGTTCTAGTTTCATTCTTTTAAAAGTGGTTGACCAGTTTTCCCAGCACCACTTGCTAAAGAGATTGTCCTTTCTCCATTATATATTCTTTCCTCCTTTGTTAAAGATAAGGTGTCCATAGGTGCGTGGATTTATCTCTGGGCTTTCTATTTTGTTCCATTGATCTATATTTCTGTCTTTGTGCCAATACCATACTGTCTTGATAACTGTAGCTTTGTAATAGAGCCTGAAGTCAGGCAGGTTGATTCCTCCAGTTCCATTCTTCTTTCTTATGATTGCTTTGGCTATTCGAGGTTTTTTTGTATTTCCGTACAAATTGTGAAATTACTTGTTTTAGTTCTTTGAAAAATACTGTTGATAGCTTGATAGGGATTGCATTGAATCTATAGATTGCTTTGGGTAGTATACTCATTTTCACTATATTGATTCTTCCGATCCATGAACATGGTATATTTCTCCATCTATGTGTGTCATCTTTGATTTCTTTATGGCTTTTCTTTAGTATAGGTACATACACCCACACACACACATACACATCCACACAGAGCAGTCTCCTTTTCTTCCTCTTCTTATAGGCCACTAATCCTATCATGAGGCCCCTACCTCATGACCTCATCTAACTCTCAATTAAACTCCCAAAGGCCCCATTTCCAAATACCATCACACTGGGGAGGGAATTATTTAGAACTTCAATATACAAATTTTGGGGGTAAACATTCAGCTCGTAACAACTTCCCTGTCCAGTACGTACACCATTTTCTTGTATTACAATACAGGGAAAAGACACATCCATGGTATATGAGACAGGACAGTGAGGTGAAGTGTAGACTAGGCCTTTGGGATCAGTCCTTAGCCAGCGGCAAGTTGTTTAAGCTCTCTCTCTGGTCTGTGACTGGAATAGTCATTACTATCTTCAGCTCCTAGGATGTTGTGAATTAATACATGCAGAAAACCTTAGTAGATGCCTAGTACATCTTCTGTGTTCAAGAATTGGTTCCTGTTGTAACAGTATGCATCCTTGTAGTAAGCTGATATCTGTTTTTCAAAATCAGTAGAGCTGTGTGTGCTAATATGGTAGATATGGTAAGAGTGATCAAGGAGTAGTTTTAAGTGAAACAGCCAAAATAGTGATTATCTATTGTGTTTAAAAATCCATGTTTACATGTACCAACACATACATAACAGTGATAGATATATATATAATATATCCATATGTGTTTTTGTAAAAGGGGAGCAATTATTTTATGTGCAAGTTTTTGCTTCTTATGGAAAACTTGATAAAATAATGAAATAAACCATTGACTGTTTCCAAGGAGTTGAATTTAGGGTTTGCTGCAGGAAAGAAACTCACCTTTCAGTATATATTCTTTTGTTATCTTTCAGTTTTTTATATTATTATCACACATTTCAAAAAGTTCAACTTTCTCTCTAGAAGGTACTCCTTAACTTCTTCCCTACTGTCATTTTCATATTATTGTTTATATTTTCATTTTCTATGTTTTATTTTTTCCACAGGCACAGAAATATTACCAATTAACTATTAATTTAGGAAAAGTAAAAAACGAGTTGGCAGGGCTTTAAGATGATAAAATATTATTGTTAAAATACTGAAGCTATGTGTAATATTATGATTATTTGCACGTTGTGGTTATAATGAATAATTTCCACAAGGCCCTTATAATTTTCAAATATTTTTATTATTTTCTTCATTTTCTTTAATGAATTTGAAAACTCACATTTCTTTCCTTACTACTCTTACCCCATCTCTGTTTTTTTCACACCCCAGCCACCCGCTGGGGACTATTTCAGTCACCTCATTTTCAGCTTCTCCTGTTCCTTTCAACAGAATGGATTTTCTCCCTTTCTTGACCTTCCTGGTGCTTTGCTTGTGCATCTGTCTTCTGCTGCATTATGGTCTACCTGGTACTGTTACTTTGCTGGGTACAGTTCTTAGTAGCTCCCTTCCTCCTCCCCCTAGGTGTTGACCTTCCTGACAGTGGGACTTTTGTCCTAGACACTTCTATATCTCACTCAGTACTTAAGTGCCTTACTGAGTAAATATATTCAATTGTTGTGAAAGAGGCAACATAGTGAAGGATTTCGAATCTTATACTCTCGAGTTTTCGTTACACAAATCTCATCCTTGATGATCCTGCCATAATGTGGTGCAAGCCTTCCCAGTTTGTATTCTACTGGTTCTTTTTTGAAAAAAGAAGAAAAGATTCTGAGGTCAAGTAAATTTGGGAAACTTGCCTACCATACTTCTTTCTGAGGACCTGCAATCCATAGAACATGTGACCAGTAGAGGAGCCTGTTTTAACTGGATTAAATGCATGTCTACCAGTTTGACCTCAGAACTGTGCTCTCTACTCTGTGTATGTACTCATGTCCTACACTGCAGTTCTGTGGGAAATTCTTGGTGGTGTAGACTGTGCTGTACTTTCTACAGGGGACTGGGACAAAGGATTCCACAGTATGAGGACCAGATATTGAACCTTTGTGAGATGGTATCTTGGTTCTGAACAGAGAGCAAGCAATCCATCCAGATACCCGTCTTGTGCCTGGCTGGCTTTAGGCACTTCCTCTGCCAGCTGCTGATGGCTTGTGGAAAGAGGCTGATTCTTCATGAGAACATAATAAGAACAGACTTGAGATCATGTTAAATGAGTCTTAGGTGAGGCACCTGGCTTTTTTAAAAGACGCTCATTCTCTACGTGAAAGGCAGAAAGAAATTCAGTAACCAAATGAAAGAGATTCTGAAGGTCTCTTCAGAGGAGCACCTTTTCCACAAGGATGTGTGGTCCACGGACTGGCTGGCCTGCTACCTTCACCCAGGCTCCCATGGTGCTCACTGCTGAGCAGCTGTTTCAGAAAGGAGCCTGGGCTGTGGGTGTTTGGGAGATCATAGGATCCCAAAGCAGCTGATAACCATCCCGCAGACTGGACTTTTTGTTGTTGTTGCCTTTTCCACTTAAAGCTCTATAACTGCACAAGCAGGCGGAGAAGTTGTCGCCATGTTCTAGCTCTTCTGCTCACTCACCACCCGTCCTCCGTCCCTTTTGATGGCACTGGTCATCTCCATGGGCAGCCTCATATCCTGAAGACTAGTTGGAAGGCCTCAGCACTGGGGGCAGCTGTCCAAGGAGTGGAGGGCCTGTCAGCCAACATTTCTTCCCTTGTCCATCAGAACTTGGGCTGGGGTGGAGGAGTTGGGGTGGGGGACAGAAACTGGAATGCAGGTTTGTTCATCAACCAGCATTTCCTACAAACATAAATATGTAATCATAGTGTTTGGGGACTTTTTATGATGCAGAGACTTAATACGCAAGCATGGGTTGGAGAGGTTCATTTTATAGTCTTGAACAAGATCTCTCCTGAGGGACATCCCTGGTGGTTTAGTGGTTAAGAATCTGTCTTACGATACAGGGGACGTGGGTTCAGTCCCTAGTCAGGGAACTAAAATCCCGTATGCCATGGAGCAACTAAGCCCACGCGCCACAACTAAGACCTGATATAGTCAAAGGAAAACAAAGATCTCTCCTGACTTGTGTGCTCTTCTGGTTTGTTCACAGTTCCTCAGCACTTTGTTTGCCCCTTTAAACTTTGTCATGGAAAAAGTGGAGAGCATCCTGCCATCCAGTCTGTGGCACCAGCTGACTCGGATCTAGGGGAGCCCACCCGTACTTTCACTCACCTCGCCCAGCAGGCTGCCACCGTCTCTTTGTGCCAACTCCTCGTGGACCGCAAGAAAGCATGACTTTGGAAAAGGGAAGCCATTCCAGGATTTTAAAACCTTCAAGAACTGTCTGTTCCATATTAAAAGCTGTTTTTGTTGTACAAAATTCATTGATGTTCAGTTCTGTTATATTTTGCCTTCAGAAAAGAAAAAAAGTCAAAAATAAACTTTTGTGTATTGCAGCAACCAGTTGTGTCTCACAACCCTAAAATCATTGGTATCCAAATAAACCTATAGGTTACATTTAATTTACTAAGGCCCCCACATCTGCTGAATACCACACGATGGTATTCTGAGCTGAGAGGACTCATTTCCGCAGGCCATTGGCATGCCTTGGCTAAAAAGCACCATCTTTTCAGCTCCAAACTGTGTGCCCTCATAAGCCAAATACACAAAAGAAACTTCCAGCATGAATGACAGGAAGCATGAATGAAAAGTATGTGCCATCACAGGTTGTTCTGGTTCAGAGACTCTACTCACAGAATAGAGCTCAGCACTGTAGTTCCAGGAATCATTTTGGTTTGAAATTTGTTGTGAGAAGAAAACTTCTGATGAGAAGATGCTAACTCAATAGTCTATTGTAGAACCTGCCCACTTTTCAACATTGCCATTTTTAAGATATTTTCTCATAAGGGTAATTTCTTTTTTTATCATCTTTGCATTCTTGATGCATGCATGTGAGCGTTCTTTGAGTGTTTTCATGATCTGAACCAAAGTGGTCGTTTGTCTTCACCATCTTTGAAAGCCTTCTCCATGAGTCACACCTGCCGAGCATGCATCTGGCTTTACTTAAGCAAAAGAGAAAAATAAATAACCTTGACTCCTCTTCTGAAGTGATAAGTACCTCTATTCAGAATCTCAATCTAGTGCTTTATAAAAAGGACTATCCTTTACATGGTTTGTTTTCCCTTTTGTTTAGAATCCTGAATCTGTTCCCATGAGTGTTACAGTAGGCAGAGTTGAGGAAACCACCACACCACAGCCCCCTTGGCATTTGGACTTCCTGCAACCTCCTGGTCTTCATCCAAGAGCAGAGTCAAGAGGCAGGTAATGTTTAGGTACACAGGCCTTTTCATGCTTCGGGCAAACTTTTTTCTCTACCTCCTTTGTGCAAAGCCACGGCAGGCATATGTACTTGGCTCTTGCCCTTACTAGGAAGAAACTTAAACCCTATATCCACATCAGCAGTGCTGCTCTTGGGGGCAGGGTTGTGTCTGCTTTGTTCGCCTCTTTGCCTCTTCTTCCCCCAGTAAAACTCTCGACCTGGAGTGATGCTCAAATGATCTGTTGGACAAATCAATGTAATATATGATAGGTATAGATAAACTTTTATTCATTTTCAGAGTAATGAGACTGGTTCCAGCAGAGAAGGACCAGGGAAGCCTTAGAATTATAACTTGGTGCTGAAAGAAAAAGTAGCAATTATTTCATGCAGTTATTTAACAGATGAGGAGACCAAGGTTGAAAGAGATTTCAACCTGTACAAATTGAGACTAGATTGCGATAAGCCTTAAGTGAAAGGTTCAAGAGCCTGTAGGTGATGGTAAGTGGAAATGGCCCAACATGAGTTGTTGTTAGAAACTCCAGTTGCAGGAAATACAGCAAAGAAATGTAACACACAAGGATTTAAAAGCACCTTGTGAATTTAATAATTAGGACTTTAGAGAAGTTCCATAGAGAGGGGAGGCCAAAGTTAGACTTCAACAGGGAAGGGGAGTGAATGGGAGAGGCGAAGGTGGAGAAAAGATGGCGACAGAATGAAGACTGCAGAGGGAATAAGAGGGACTGTTGGAGGGATGAGTCCATGGTCCAGGAGAGGAGCTAATCATGTGGGATAATCCCTGTCTTCTGCCTCTCTCTTTAATCCTCTGCTCAACTCTCAGGGCAACCATGACTCACTCTCACCATTCTGACCTCCCTGGGCCTGGACACCAGGAAGGTTGCTATATTCCCAGCACCTACCTTACATTGCTGCCTCTGGGGACAAGAATTCAGGCCTTTTTAAGGGTTATATGCAAATCTGTGGAGAGACAAAACCAGAGCAACTGTGTATCAGAACAATTTTTAAGATGATTGATTTTACACAGTTCTTACATTTCTCCCCTAAGCTCCACTTTTCCTGACTTCATAAGATGGCAATTGGAATTCAAGTTGAATTTCTGCCTTCTGCTTTTGTTTCTGTTTAAGGGGACATCAAAATCCATCCCAATGGGCTTTCCTCTATAAAAACACTTCCAGCAGGACAGTAAGTGTCCCATGGACTCATCTTATCTGTGTTTTTTGGAATACAAATGCACACACTCTAAATATTAGCAAATTGGATCTAGCAATATATACAAGATACAATGTGACCAAATGGAAAGGTTGAATTTTTTTAACTTCTTTTATCAGTATTTAAGTATCAAAAAAGATCTTCATAACCAAGATTATCATGNGGGTGCCAGCGGCGGGCCTTTTCCCCGGGTGGAGAGCGAGCCGGGCGTTTGGGCTTGCCGAGGCCGCTGCGGGTGAGGCCGGCGGCTGCGCGCCGGGCTGCGTGTGTGCCCCGGGACGAGCCCGCAGCTCGCTCCCGGCGTCCGTCGCCTGCCCGCTTCCCCCGCCAGAAACGGGCCGCGTTGGGGACCGCGCCGGCCGGCAGGCGTCGGCCCCCTCCCTCGCCTCTCAGCCCCGGGCTCTCTTAAGCAGAACTCTCTCTTGATGTTGGATGCCGCGGGGCCCGTGAAACTAAAACCAGCCCTGTGCCCGGAGGTGGCCCGGGTTTCCGCGCGGCAGAAGGGCCCGGGGAGGCTCGGGAACCTCTCTCCCGCGCGCGGCGGCCCAAACCCCGGCCGGCAGGGCGCAGCGGGCGCTCCCGCAGGACCCCCGTCCTGCGGCTTTTCCTGAGATCTCCGAGGCGTTTCGGCGCTGTCCTCGACTGCAGAGGCGGCCGGGAGGGGAGGCTTGTTTACAAGGGTTTTCTCAGCGGGACGAGATGGTTCCCACCGGGGGCGGATTTCCATGCAAACAGGGCAGCCGGCAGCTATAAATCAGAGGAATAAAACCGGCTGGATTTCTCAGCAGGGAGCGTTTGAAAGCGTCCGAAGGTGTGTATTTCTCACGAAAAAGCGAGGGGAAACAGAAGCTTGCCACATGGGGCCTGGGTTCTTCCTCTTGCAGTGTCGAGAGGGGTCGGCATTGGCGACCCCTGGAAGCCCGTGGGTCCCACACTTCGCTGGGGCAGGCCCCGCACGCGGGGCTTCAAGGCTGGCCCAGACTGCATTTGGAAAGCTTGACCTTAGCGGAGGCAGAAGGCTNTCCTCTTGCAGTGTCGAGAGGGGTCGGCATTGGCGACCCCTGGAAGCCCGTGGGTCCCACACTTCGCTGGGGCAGGCCCCGCACGCGGGGCTTCAAGGCTGGCCCAGACTGCATTTGGAAAGCTTGACCTTAGCGGAGGCAGAAGGCTGGCGGAGGCTTAGTCCGGATAAGCCCCCGACCCCGTGAAGGTAGGCGCAGCCTGGGTCCGGATCGTCTTACCTCTGGGGCTCACCCCTCGGCGAGGCCTCGCGCACCTGGCCTTGTAATTCCTGCAAAGACGGTGTGCTTTGATGGAGACGCGGCCGTCTGCCGGCCAGAGTCCCGGTCAGGGCCTCCTTTTAATTTACAGCGCCTGGCGACTGACCTCCCGGGCCCCTTCACGGCTTCCCCCATCCTCCAAAAAGGCCGAGTTCCCCCTCTGCCCACCTCGGCTCACCCCTGGACGATCCGGACAGCGGAACCCTGGCGGCTGGAAAGAGGGCAGAGCACACGCAGCCTTTTTATTTTCTGTTTTAATCAGGCAGGAAGAGAAAGGCAGGGCTGTAAGAGGTAGACGCAAGAGAAATCGCACTTGCCCCTTTCTTGTCCCGCTCTGCAGGCCACCCCCCGGCCCCCCAGAAGGGCCGAGCCCCCCTGGCCGAATTGGCAGAATGGAGGGCTGGGAGACGGCGGGGGTGTGGAGAGACACACGGAGGTGTTGAGGCCCGATCGGAACCGCTGACCCGTGGTTTCTGCAGAGCCTGCCCTGGGTTCTGCAGAACTTTCAAGGCCAGCTTCTCATCCTGGGCTCAAGTCCCTGGCGTTCAAGCTTAAGACACCTGCACCAGGAAGGGTGTTTCCTCTGGGAAAGGATATTTTTCCCCGTGGCGGAGAAGTAGGGCATTCTTGGAAAGGCGTTCGTCTCGGGAGGTGCGAGGGCATTGGGTGCCCAGTACCAGGAGCCTTGAGGAGAGATGTTTCAGGACTTCAGTGCTAGAGAGCATCTGAGGAACCCCCGCGGGGGGGACAGGCTGGTTTCACTGACTTGCCCCTGGCCCCACGGAGAATGTGAGTCTTTCCCCCTTGGCAAGTCTTCGGGCTCACGGCTGAGGGCTTCTGCAGTGCTTCTGGACTGTTTTCAGAAGTTGTGGAAGCCCCGACTCTTTGGAGAGAGTTTACGGAAAGCCACTGTCTTCTCCTTGACCTAGAGGGTACATCTAATGAGGGCATTTGGGAGACCTTTCTGCCTGCACCCCCGTAGCCCCTATGATCCGTTTAAAAAAAAAACACACAAAGGCTGCTAAGATGTTGTCACTCTTTGCGACCCCCTGGACTGCAGCACGCCAGGCCTCCCTGTCCATCACCATCTCCCGGAGCTTGCTCAAACCCATGTCCATCGAGTCGGTGATGCCATCCAACCATCCCATCCTCTGTCCCCTTCTCCTCCCGCCTTCAATCTTTCAGCATCAGGGTCTTTTGGCTTCCACCAACTCCATGACTGGGGGGCCAACTTTTATTTTCAATCCTCGAGTCTGGTGCGAGCCTGCATTTCCTGGAGGTGGAAAGGAGAGGCGTCTGGGTGAGAATCTGGTTGATCCTGACCTTAGTGCCCCCACCCCCAGCAAATACAGATGCTCCTGTAATTTTGGAGCCAAAGAGAGTTTGCACTCCTGGCGTCCTGTTGGGGCCCGAGACTGTGTCCAAGAGACGGAGGGGCAAAACAGGAAGTCAGGAACCTGGGCTCTTGCGGGCCTAGACGCCGTCCTGTGTGCCTTAAGATATGGCTTCGGCTTCTTGGGAGGGGGGCTTCCTCGGTGGCTCAGACAGTAAAGAATCCACCTGCAATGCCAGAGACCTGGATTTGATCCCCGGGTGGGGAAGATCCCCTGGAGGAGGGCATGGCAACCCACTCCAGTGCTCTTGCCTGGAGAATCCCATGGACAGAGGAGCCTGGCGGGCTGCCGTCCGTGGGGTCACAGAGAGTCGGACACGACGGAGTGACTAACAGCTTTCTTTTCTTCCTTGCTTTGTTGATCAGAGGGAGGTGAGGCCCTCCCATCGCCCAGCTCGGTGGCGGCGTGGGGGGGGCTCTGGCCTGGCTGGAGCTGCCCCTGTCCTGCTGGCGTTGGTGGAGGGACAGGGGTTCTCCCTGGCCTGGACCCCTAGCCAGGCCTGGCTGCTCCCTGAGTTTTCCCCAGTTGGGTGTGTCTGCCTATCCATGTTTGACTTAATATTTAACACCCCATTCCCTTTCCAAGAAAAAGGGGGAGAGAGAGAGGAGGGGGTGTGTGTTTCTGTCAGTATGTCAACAGAGGCGAAGTGGATAATTGAGGAAACTATTCGGAGATTAGGCCAAGATACACCAGCTGGGCCGGGAATCGGAGTCGTTACAAAAGAGCTCGTCTTGCCTGCGAGTTTGCTTTATCGGCTCCACGCAGCTGTGCGTCGGGGCGCGTTGTCCGCCGAGGCCCCGCGCCCCGCGGGCGCACCCAGCGTTCGGCCACGTGGAGCCAAAGCTTCCCGGCGCGCGGCCTGTTCGCAGCGCGCGGGGCCGGTGTTTCCAGCGCGCAGGACTGGCGGGCCGGCCGCGGGGAGGCGGGGGCCGGCGGAGGGGCTTTGCGCGGAACTCGGGCCGGGGCGCGTGGGGCGGGGGGACCTCAGCGCTGTGCCCTCGGCCCGCCCGTAGGTCTCTACGACTGCAAGGACAAGCGCGACGACGTGAAGTCGGAGGACGAGGACGGGCAGACCAAGCTCAAGCAGCGGCGCAGCCGCACCAACTTCACGCTGGAGCAGCTCAACGAGCTGGAGCGGCTCTTCGACGAGACGCACTACCCCGACGCCTTCATGCGCGAGGAGCTGAGCCAGCGCCTCGGGCTCTCGGAGGCGCGCGTGCAGGTGAGGGGCGCGTGCAGGGGAGGCGCGCG
>SJYV01022707.1:588020-660215 GCA_006410875.1 Neotragus pygmaeus
ACCTGCAATGCCAGAGACCTGGATTTGATCCCCGGGTGGGGAAGATCCCCTGGAGGAGGGCATGGCAACCCACTCCAGTGCTCTTGCCTGGAGAATCCCATGGACAGAGGAGCCTGGCGGGCTGCCGTCCGTGGGGTCACAGAGAGTCGGACACGACGGAGTGACTAACAGCTTTCTTTTCTTCCTTGCTTTGTTGATCAGAGGGAGGTGAGGCCCTCCCATCGCCCAGCTCGGTGGCGGCGTGGGGGGGGCTCTGGCCTGGCTGGAGCTGCCCCTGTCCTGCTGGCGTTGGTGGAGGGACAGGGGTTCTCCCTGGCCTGGACCCCTAGCCAGGCCTGGCTGCTCCCTGAGTTTTCCCCAGTTGGGTGTGTCTGCCTATCCATGTTTGACTTAATATTTAACACCCCATTCCCTTTCCAAGAAAAAGGGGGAGAGAGAGAGGAGGGGGTGTGTGTTTCTGTCAGTATGTCAACAGAGGCGAAGTGGATAATTGAGGAAACTATTCGGAGATTAGGCCAAGATACACCAGCTGGGCCGGGAATCGGAGTCGTTACAAAAGAGCTCGTCTTGCCTGCGAGTTTGCTTTATCGGCTCCACGCAGCTGTGCGTCGGGGCGCGTTGTCCGCCGAGGCCCCGCGCCCCGCGGGCGCACCCAGCGTTCGGCCACGTGGAGCCAAAGCTTCCCGGCGCGCGGCCTGTTCGCAGCGCGCGGGGCCGGTGTTTCCAGCGCGCAGGACTGGCGGGCCGGCCGCGGGGAGGCGGGGGCCGGCGGAGGGGCTTTGCGCGGAACTCGGGCCGGGGCGCGTGGGGCGGGGGGACCTCAGCGCTGTGCCCTCGGCCCGCCCGTAGGTCTCTACGACTGCAAGGACANTGAGTCTGGGTGAACTCTGGGAGTTGGTGATGGACAGGGAGGCGTGGCATGCTGCGATTCATGGGGTCTCAAAGAGTTGGACACTACTGAGCAACTGAACTGAATTGAACTGATCACCTTTTTACCATCTGTAATGGCGATTGGTCTATGCAAATATTTTACTTTTATGTTTGCCTAATTTCATGTGTGCCAGGAACTTAATGCTTTCTCTAGGCATCAGATGTATTATCATGAAGTTAGCCAGCTATATCTTTTATTGTATATTTAGTCTCTCTTGTATTTGTGGTAATTTCACTTTTCTCATTCCTAAGTTTGTGTATTTTTTGTCTTTCTCTCTTTTTCCACTCTTTAATCATCTTCTCAAAGTTTATCTTAAAGTTTTGGATCTGTTGATGCATTCTTACTTTTTATCTTGTATTTTATTTCTTCCTGTTTTTCCTAATTCCCTTAGATGAGTACTTGGTACATTTTTATATTATTTTAGGAAGGAGGTATTTAAGGCTATGACTTTTCCTCTAAATGTAGCTTTCTTGTTCCATTGATTTTGCTATTAAGCATTCTTCACTCTTTGCTAGAATTTTGTGTTTTGGTTTCTTTTTATCCAAGAGAGATCACTTTGGGGGCATTTCTTTTAGTAATTAGTTCTCTATTACTGCCTTGAAGGGATTTATTTTTAATATTGCTCTGAAATATCTAATGAAAATATCAAAGATGTTTAACTACTACCCCCAAATACAGTAGATACTGACACCTCGTATCCATGGTCTACTTCTAAGTAAACCTTTGATCCTTGTTTCCAGCATTTAAAAAAAATCACGTCTTGCTTCAGTGTAAACCTTCAGGGTGGCGTTAAAATATCCAAACCATGCTTATGCCTCTTCCGCTGTTTCCGTTATTCTTATTCTCCCTGCCTCACGCCCATGCTCTTCACCAAGCAAAGCCAGGTTCCCACCACATACTTGTCTTCTGCTTTGCTGTCATGATAGCTCAGGCTGTATCATGAACTGAAACGTAAAAGAAGGTGGTGGGGGCTAGACAGGGCTTGAAGGAACTCGTCTTAAAGTTCTGGCTTTTGAGGGTCAAGAATATCTGAGATCAAATGGGCATTAGCTGGAATGAGAACATCCAGGCAGAGGTGAATTAGCTCTCTATCAGGAATGCCTGGATTGCTCAGGGGATGAAGACCTGCAGGTCTTCATCTTCATAATTCCGTCTCCTTCAGAGTAACAACTGTGAGTCTCCAGCAGGAGCAAAGGGCAGAACGGAAGCAGGTTTTCTTCCCCTCTTTCTCCAGCTTGTCTCTTGTTTTGACCAGTTCAAGTCCATTTCGTAGTACCTTGGATCCTCAGCCTTGAATCATGTGTGTGACCAATCTTAGGAAGAAAATCTCTGGAATCAAGCTCCTCAACTGACCGTCATCATTAGGCAAGCCAACTTCAAGTGGGTTTCTTTTTGTGCAGGGGAGGGGCAGTAGGTTTTGGTTTTAGAGAATATGTAATATGTTCCTGAAGTCTGGTGACTCTTGGCTTCTATGCATATGGCTGTCGGACCTGAGGCGCCTCCCCCAACAGGCTCCCCACGTGAGCTTTGCTGCCTCCTTTCTGAGTCTGGCTACGGCTCGCAGCCCATAGGCCACCTCTTGGTGCCTCTCAGTTTCCCCACTCTCCTTCAGGTTACCCAGACTCTTCAGTGGAAGCATGTCCTTCCGAAGTCAGGGCACTCTCAGCTGCTTTTCTGATGGTTTTCTGGGGCACAGTACTATGACTTCTGCTTGAAATAACAGAAGGGAGGATGCTGGGAGAAAATATGAATTAACATCTAAATGATAATCTGCCCCATAAATCAAAGATAACCTCCTTCACATCCAGTATAAATTAGTTTTATTTGCTCTCTCATTCCTGTAAGTGTATTGAAATGTGAAGTAAAAGTGAAAGTGTTAGTCACTCAGTCGTGTCCAACCCTTTGCAAGTCCATGGCCTATAGCCCGCCAGGCTCCTCTGTCCATGGAATTCTCCAGGCAAGAATGCTAGAGTGGGTTGCCATTCCCTTCTCCAGGGGATCTTCCAAACCCAGGGACTGAACCCAGGTCTCCTGCATTGCAGGCAGATTCTCTACCATCTGAACTACCAGGAAAGCCCATATTGAAATGTATTGAAGACCTACTATGTGCCAGGGGTAGAATTGTGCTCTCCCCACTGCACCTTGAACTGCAGCTTTGGTCACCCTGCATTATTTGTACATTTACTTGCCTGTCTCATGCAAAGGAAACTTAAGTTTTACATTATACACAACCTTGGGATCTGGAACTGGCGATTCTGTATTCTAGAATATAAAAGCCCAATAAATGTTGGCAGGAAGTTAGGACAAACAAGGTAGAGGAGAGAATGATGCTAAATCAGAAGAAGTGAGTACCCTTTTATAGAAGTCCAGGGAAAAGATTATTAAAATGAAATAAAATGTATTTATCCTGTTCTTGGGATAGCAGTTTAATGAGGTGCTTTTGTGAAAACTTTGCCCACTTACCATTATCTTTGGGACACATTACTTCTTACTCTGTGTTCCTCAAATAATCATTGTTCATTTTTGTGAGATACCCCTTCAGGGCAGGGCCTTTTGGGGCTCTCCAAATCATGTATGGAGTGGATGCAGGTGTCCTGCCACTGAGCAACTGCTGAGTCGAGGAGCTGGGTTTGAGCCACAGCACTGGGGGCCACTGGTCTTGACGCTCTGTGGCCACAGGGTCCTTGCTTGCCTGCCTCTAATTGCCCGCCCGTCTGGTCTTTCCAGCCAGAGGCAGAGTACTCATTCACTGCCTTTAGGCCAGGGGGGACACTGCCTGTCAAACACCCCAGAAAGGGGCAGAGCCTGAACAGGTCTCTAAAGACAAGTGGACTTCATGTTTTTCTTCACTTTTCAGCCATGTGTGTTGTCATGGGAGTCAGGGAACAAAGTTTCTAGAGTAGATGATATTAATACAGACCCACAGTGGATTTTGAGAAGCATTAGTTGGGTGAAATGCTCTCAGTGATAACAGGACAGTTAACCATTCTCTTGGAAATTCAGTGTCATAAGCCTTGAGAATTCTCATGATGAAGAAATCCATTTAACCCAGCACTTCTCCTGCTAATCAAATCATAGATCACCTTCCTCTTCCATGAAGAAGACTTATAAACTTATCTCACAATATTCATTTTGGAAAACACTGGACAAGACCAGTGCTGAATCAGAAGGAGGATGCCACAGACAAGGTATGTGCCCCTCAGGTGGGAAATGGTCATACATCCTGACCAGGTGGGACCTGCCTGACAGAACTGGGGGGAACTCAGGGTGCGTGCAGCCTCGAACCCCTGCCATGCTCCCTAAGTGGCATCAGGTGCTCCGTGTCCCCTCCTGAGTCTCCTTGATGCTGGCCATGGGCCCCCAGGAGGGTCCTGGGGCCTTTTAACAGTCTCTGGATATCAACACAGCTGAAAAAAGGGGAGAGATTAAGGACTGGGTTAGGTGTTGTAATTCAAGGGTTCTGTTTTCTCTCTAGTTATCTGAGAAAAACCCAGTGAGAGAGGCTGTTAATAATTGGTTTCTTGGCCACAGTGACCAGTCAGTAACTATCACTCTCTTGCAGTTCCCACCAAGTGCGATTTTTCAGCAACCCCACGGCCTATAGGTCTTATATCTAACAAATTATATTTTACGTTATTTGTTTTAAAAGCTGGTTACTGACAACTAACATTGTCCCTCTGCAATTAGAATCTGATGTCAGAGTGAGAAAAATCCCTTGTTCACTGGGAACTCCCATGTCACTCATTCTGAATTAATGGTATTTATTCTCCCTCATTGTTTTATTCCTAAAAAATGGCTCCCCTGGTTACCGTGTTATGTTAAGCATATTACATGTGACTCCAAAATCAGTTCATATATTACAGCTCGGTATGCCCCTTGGGTATGCACTTCTGAATAGCTCTCACTCCACAGTTACAGGTCTGGATTAAATATGGTCTGCAGTAGTGGAGCCTGAGAGCATTGTCTGTTCATTCCTGGCTCCTTGTTTTTCCTGGAAGTTTTCTTCTCCTGTTATTTTATTCTCCTCAGGGAAGATGTGCCTTCCAGTGGGAAGAGTATACCTGGGGAAGGTGGAAAGTATTTTTATCTAGAGTTTTCTGGAGAGGAGATTAGAAAGTGGTGGCTGTCTGGGACAGAGAGCTTGTAGCCTTCAGGATAGTTTGGAGTGTGAGTGGCTGCACTGATTAAGTGAGGCAGGAGATGGTTGTGGCAGAATCCATCAAGACCATTGACAAAAATCCACAATATCTTTCCTTCTGCAACATAACATGAAAATGAGTTTTTGTTCTCTACAGTCATCAAGGCTTTGTCTTCTGTGGCAACCATGCTCTTAAGCATCTGTATTGTAGTGTCATTTATAGACATTTACACTTTGGAGGATTTCATAGGATGTTGTCTTTAATCATGCCAATAAATCCACAATGGTAACATATTTTTATCCACCAGCTTCTTTCTTTGCCCATTCACTCCTTTCTTCAGCATATGTGATGCAATGAGTTCCATCAATGAACAGCAACAGAAAAATCCATTGTGCTCATGCTGGTGAGCTTGTGACCACAACGAGGGCCACAGTCCTCTGGGGAAAAAGTGCTCATGGGCCATCCATCTCTCTGGCTGGGNCTTTCTTCAGCATATGTGATGCAATGAGTTCCATCAATGAACAGCAACAGAAAAATCCATTGTGCTCATGCTGGTGAGCTTGTGACCACAACGAGGGCCACAGTCCTCTGGGGAAAAAGTGCTCATGGGCCATCCATCTCTCTGGCTGGGAGTTCTCACATGGCACCTGATGCCAGGCGACACCTGTAAGCCTTCTCTGGGGTGTAGCTTTTCTGGGTAATAAACATGCACAGTGGAACAGCCAGCATGTCATATCCAAAGGGGCTTAGGAGACTACTCTCACTGGGCCCCAAAGGCTCTCAAAAGGTGAACAAGTCAAGAGCCACTTTTCTCCTGTGAACTTTGCCAGCTCTGATTTCCCCACATGCTTTCTTTCAAACTATCTTAGACACTGCCTAGCACAGTGTGATGAGCGCCAGGCACCTCTCTTCTTCAAGATAAGAGGAATCTTTAGAGGAAGAGTGACTGTCTCGGGTCCAGGGCCGAGAGCCTCTGGAGGCCACTGCCATCTCCGCAGCTGCAAAGGTGAAGGCCTGAGACCCTTGAGAAATGAGAATCAGATTGTGTCCAAAATACATCTCAACCTCTTGGGGCTGTCTGTAGCCATATAAGGAGCTGGTCAAGAACTGTTTATCAGAAAGGTTCTTGAGGGCAAAGAGAACCTGCGGGCGCTTCACTTAGCTGAGCGGCCCTGGCTCAGCTCTGATGTGCCTGCAGCTGTCACCAGGAGGGGGATCAGTGGCGTTGCTACTGAAGTCTCATACGCAAGGCCTACAAAAAGCCCCTTTCCCTCTCCTCAACTGCTCTGAACATCTTTGCCCATATTTGCACAGGGCCTTGGACTCCAGAAAAATGTTAGAGTGTACAAATAGCCAAGCTATAGGTAAGTAGGTGTTTTAATTGCCTACTTTAATCAAAATGTCAGATGATATTGTCCAATGATCACTGGTCATCACAGCCACAGACATGTCTTAAAGGATCATTCAGTTAATCCACCTGCTTTCCCAACATGATCCAAGTAAAAACAGAGAATATGAGTCATGACAGCTGCCCCAGGGCCTCATTTCTCTGTCTTGCTCCACTGTGATTATATCCACTGACAGCTTCCCACCCAAACATCTACAGCAAAAACAAGCTCCATTGGCTCTCAGAAACATCTTTTTATATGTTGACTTTCAGGACTTCTGTATATTTGCCTTCAAAAATATCTTTAGATGTGTTTTAGTTCAGAAGGTCTCACTAGACACTTGAAAAGCACATTGGATTTTCAAAAATTAGGAGCTCTCATATCCCACAGTCAGTTTTTCACCACAGTAAGGACTGATCTACCCTTTGAGATACTTTCAATTTTAACTCTCCAGGATGCTTTCTTCATCTCTCTTATGAAACATCTCAATCCTGATTTGATTTTCCCTGTCGGGTATAGGAGGCTTTTTCAAAAAATTTCCCCTTATGGCTGCCCTCAGAACTTCATATTTAATGTCTCTGTCTGTCCTCCTGTCAGATTATTAACTGATTCATCTTTGTGTTCTCAGTGTTAAGCACAGTATGTGCATTGCTGCTGATCAGTAAATGCTGAGCAGAGAAGAGAGGCAGAAGTGGGGCAGGGATTAGAATCCTAGAAATGTTCTCTTCCCAAGCTGTAGTATGTGAGAACTTAAGATCCCAGGGTTCAGGGCTGGGGCACTGGCACCCCCTTGTACAATTTAACTTCATAGTTGGAATTGAAATATTTTGTCAAGTGTGTTCAGAACCAATTTACAGGAGTCGCCTGTAGAGTATCACTCTCTCCATGTGCTAGTAGTAAAGGGCAAGAGCAGCCTAAAGAAAGGTGTGAGGCTGGGACTCCTGAGAAATCCCAGATCCTTTTCTTGATCCCCACATCTCATCCACAGTCTACTGTAAACCATAGACTTCTGGAACTGGAAGACATATAAGAAGTTGGAAGGCTAAACTGAACTATTCAAAACAGAAATTAAGAAAGCAATCTCATATACTATAATAAAATATTTAGGAATAAAGTTAATGAGGGAGATTATAAAGATGTGACTGCCAACTATAAACATTAATGAAAAAAGCTAAAGATGATACAAATAAAGAGAAAGACACCCATATTCATGAATTGAAAGATTTAATATTGTTAAACTGTGCGTACTACCCAAAGTGATCCGCAGTTTCAGTGCATCCCTAACAAAATCCCAATCACATTTTTACAAAAAGAGAAAATAAAAT
This sequence comes from Neotragus pygmaeus, assembly GCA_006410875.1. Taxonomy (NCBI): domain Eukaryota; kingdom Metazoa; phylum Chordata; class Mammalia; order Artiodactyla; family Bovidae; genus Neotragus; species Neotragus pygmaeus. Next base: position 595,804 of record SJYV01022707.1, read on the forward strand.
TCATATGGAATTACAAAGGACCCCAAATAGCCAAAATATTTTTGAGAGAGAATAGAGCTAGAGTTATCACACATCCTAATATCAAAGCATATGACAAAGATACAGTNAAATCCCAATCACATTTTTACAAAAAGAGAAAATAAAATTCATATGGAATTACAAAGGACCCCAAATAGCCAAAATATTTTTGAGAGAGAATAGAGCTAGAGGTATCACACATCCTAATATCAAAGCATATGACAAAGATACAGTAATTAAAATAGTGTGATCGAAGAGTTGACTCGTTGGAAAATACTGATGCTGGGAGGAATTGGGGACAGGAGGAGAAGGGGACAACAGAGGATGAGATGGCTGGCTGGCATCACCAACTCAATGGACATGAGTTTGGGTGAACTGCAGGAGTTGGTGATGGACAGGGAGGCCTGGCGTGCTGCGATTCATGGGGTCGCACAGAGTCGGACACGAGTGAGCGACTGAACTGAACTGAACTGACCATCTACAAGTGTGCCAAGAATAGACACTGGAGAAAGGAGAGTCTCTTCAACAAATGATGCTAGGAAAACTGGACCAGCAAAGCTAGCAAAGCTAATGCGAAATAATTAGACTGAACCGTTATCTTACACCATACACAGTCATCAACTCAAAGTGAATTAAAAACTTAAAACTTGAAACTGCAAAATTCCTAGAAGAAAAAAGAGGGTAACATTTCATGATGTTGGTCTTGGCAATGATTTCTTGGATATGATGCCAAAAGTATAAGCTACAAAAACAAAAATAGACTAGTAGGACTATACAAATGGAAAAGCTTCTGCTCTGCAAAGGAAACAATCAACAAAGTGAAAAGGCGACCTATGAGATAGGAGAAAATATCTAGAAACCACATAACCAATAATGGAGTTAATATCCAAAATACATACGAAACTCATGCAAGTCAATAGCAAAAAAATCTTAATAACTTGACTTAAAAATGGACCAAGGACTCGGATAGACATTTCTTTAAAGAAGATATACAAATGGCCAACAAGTATATGGAAAGATGTTCAGCATCACTAATCATCAGGTAAATGTAGTTTAAAACCAATGAAATAAAAAAATAAAAATCCCACCACATTATATCAACCTGTTAAGATGACTATTACCAAAAACAGACAAACAAAAGTTGCCAAATGTGGGAGAGGATACAGAGAAACTGACACCCATGTCCAGTGTTGGTGGGGATGTAGAATGGTACAGCTGCTATAGAAGACAATACACAGGTTCCTCAAAATAATTTTTTTAAAGTACTACTATATGATCCAGTATCCCACTTCTGAGTGTTTATCCAAAAGAATTGAAATCAGAAGCTTGAAGAGATAGCCACACTCCCATGTTCATTGTAGCATTATACCCAAGAGGTGGAAATAACCTAAATTGTCCATCAATGAATAAATGAATAAAGAAAATGTGGTAAGATATACAATGGCATCAGCCATAAACAAGAAAGAAATTGTGTCCTTTGTGACAATGTGAATGAACCTGGAGGCTATCATACTAAGTGAAATAAGCTGGTCATAGCCTGATTCTATTGTATTAATATGAAATAGCTAAAGTACTCAAACTCATAGAAGCAGAAAGTAGAATGGTGAGTGTCAGGGGATGGTGGAGAAAGGAATGGGGAGTTGCCGTTCAGTGTGTATAGAGTTTAGTCATGCAAGATAGATAAATTCTAGAGATCTGTTGAACAGCATTGTGCTTGTAATTAGCAATACTATTGTTGTTTAATCAGTAAGTCGAATATGACTCTGCAACCCCATGGACTGCAGCAAGCCAGGCCTCCCTGTCCTCCACTATCTGCCGGAGTCTGCTCAAGTTCATGTCCATTAAGTCTGTGATGCTGTCTAACCATCTCATAACAATACTGTACTGTGTATACCGGACACTTTTTCAAGAGGGGAGATTTCATGTTATCTGTTCTTCCTACAGTGAAAAAACCAGTCCAGAAGGGTGTGTAGAATACTTCCTCATCCTTCTCAAAAATTTATCCTCTCATGGTTCTGGAGGTCAGGAGTTTGAAATTCAGGTGTTGGCAAAGCCGTGCTCCCTCCAGAAGCTTCAGGGGAGAATCCTTCCTTGTCTTTTCCTGTTCCCGGTGCCTCCAGGCTTTCCTTGACTTGTGGCTGCTTCACTCCACCCCATGCCTCTGTCTTCTCATGGTAGTCACCTCTGTGTATCTCTCCCCTGTGTGTCTCTTGTAAGGACACGTGCTGTTGGACTTAGGGCCCACTAGGTTAATCCAGAATGCTCCTATCCCATGTCACTTACCTTAATCACGTCTAAATAAGGTCACATTTACAGGTCCTCTGGGATGTGAGTATCCTTTGTTGGGGGGCATACCAACCCATTACATACTCAAACAAAGGTGAATTTTGTAAACAGAGAGACTGATATTTTTTATACTTTATTTTTAAAAAATACTTGAAGCCAATAAAAATTTACAGAAAAGTTGAAAGTGTCATCAAAAGGCCTTCCTTTGAGATTTAGTTGCTGATATGCTGCCTCATCACCCCCAAGGACTTCCGTGTGCATTTCCCATAAACAAGGATGTTCCTCTATGTAACCACAGTGTGACTGTCAAAACCAGGAAAGCAACGCTGACACAGAACAGCTTCACTTCTCCGCATCAACCATCCCACCTAAGTTCCTCCAATTGTCCTCATACTGGCTTCATCACCAAAGGACCTGCTTCAGAACCAAACATGGCATTTAGCTATCCCATCACTTCACTTTTCTTCACCTGAAACAGATCCTCAGTCTTTTTTTGAGCTTCAATTCCTTAACAGTTCTGAAGATTGAAGGTCAGTTACTTTGTAGAATGTTCTTCAGTTTGGACTGATACATCCTCATGACTAGATTCAGAGAGCTGTCTTTCTCAGGGCCACCCCCAAGGTAATGCTGTGTTCTTCTCCTTGCATCCTACTGCATGACCTATGTTTTCAATGTGTATGATCACTGGCAATGAAAATTTTGATCATTTGATTAAGGTATATCTCCCAGGCCTCTCCTCATAATTAGTATTTTGTGAAAAGGATTTTTTGACTTTATGTAAATGTCCTATTCCCAACTTTCAATTTATTAGTGTATTTATTTGTATCTGAAAGGTTTTAATCTGTTAGAATTATTGTTTATTTTGATCCTCAAATTGTGCTGTGTTTAGCTAAAAGGAGCCATTTAGTCTGGTTCTGTGTCTTTGTGACATGTCCCCATCATTCTGTGATCACTTCCTTGCTTTCTGGCACAAGATAAGATATTCTAAGCTTATTTTGTAATTTCTTTGCCCCTAAAAGGAGCTCTGGTTCCTTTCAGTGGAAAAAAAGCGTTTCGAGAAACGTGTTTGCTCTGTGCGTTTTCCAGACTGTTGTTGTGACAGTTTCTCTCTGTTGCTTTTCTCTTCATTCCTTCCACATGCCGTGTTTTTACCAGGGTGCCTTCCCCTCCCTTCCTCCCCGGCTCTGCCCCCACATAGGCCACTCGGCTTCTCTGCTGATACTTGGGAGCTCTGTGAAACCAGCAGCCATATGATAACAACCCTGTACCCTGGGAAAGGCTGGTGTGTTGTTGGCAGGCATGCTGGGCAACCAGCTGGCCCTGGTTGGAGAAACTTGGCTTGAGGGCTTCACGGCAGGTAGCTCCATGAGCTTCAACATCTGATACGTGTGAGGCATTCCTAGGCGCAAGTGAGGATCAGGCCCAGGAGTTGATCTGCCATTTTACACTGTGACAACAACTGGTTTCTTGTTTTATCTTAGTTCAGCTTTTCCTGGGATTGATTCCCTGACTCTTTGAAGTTTGAATGTTGTTGCCTGTTCTTCCCTAACTAGCATCCTTGGAGAAGGAAAAACTGAAAGGTCTAAGTAACCCAACCAGCCTTGCTTCTGCTTAGCTAGAGAATTTTCACTCAGACTATGCCATGGGGTGGGGCCAGTTGGTTTCCTCAAGACTGTGGATGGAGCCTGGGGCTACCATGGGCTAGCAGTCCACATGGTGCTCACACACAGCTGACCCGGTCCTTCCAGTTTATGTCCCAACTCCTACCTCCTGGACTGGCCAGGACAACCCAAGAGGTAGCCCCCAGTGTCTGGATACTTTATCCTTCTCCTCAGCCTCTCTGTCCTCTGTGACCTGCCCTTAGGTCTTTTTCGCTGAAGCCCTCCCTAGCATGTCTTCCCATACCCTCTCCATCCCTGGAGTCAGCGAAGTCTTGGCTTTCCCCTGGAGCTGTTCACACCCAAATTTACCATCCATCACTCCAGCTTCTCCTGAAAATGAAAGTCACTCAGTTGTGTCCGACTCTGTGATCCCATGGACTGTAGCCTGCCAGGCTCCTCTGTCCATGGAATTCTCCAGGCAAGAATACTAGAGTGAGTTGCCATTCCCTTCTCCAGGGGATCTTCCCAACCCAGGAATCAAACCCAAGTATCCTCCGTTGCAAGAGGATTCTTTACCATCTGAGCCACCAGGGAAGCCCAAGAATACTGGAGTGGGTAGCTTATCCCCTCTCCACCAGATCTTCCTGACCCAGGAATTGACCTGGGGTCTTCTGCATTGCAGGCAGATTCAAACCCTGTGAAGCTGCCCAGGAGGGGAGACACTGACCTCTGGGCAACCAACCCAAAGGTGAGCAAGAGGACCTTGACATACTTGCTGAGAGGGCTCAGTTTCTTCCCTTCACTGAACTAGGGAAGAGGAGAGACAGGTTTGGGGAAGCATGATGTGGGATGAAGAGTTGGAGTCAATTGTCATGCTAGATTGTTAAATTTAAACGAGTGAAGGAAGAGGCTAAGAGAGAGGAAAAGAAAGCTGAGTTGCAGAGAGGCTATTAGCATGAATGAAGGGGAGAGTAGCTACCTTGGTTCCCAACATCTTTCTAGAAACACATTATTTCATTCAAAGCCCACCTGCATTTTGCTTCATGTTTAGGAATTCTCTCAGATCTGTATAATCTTACAATAAGTGTCCCCTTTTTTGTCTACCATTTTGAGTGAATTTTTATTTGTTGCCCCCAAAAGAGCCTTTCTTGAATATTCTTGGTGAAGGTTTTGCCTTCAAGATCTACCCAGTGGAAACAGAGGGGTCAAGTAGAGATGTATCTATATCATCACCCTTGGGAGAAGGATTCTACCCCTCTTACCTCACAGTGCCGTTTCCCAGATGTTTCTGCAACACTTCTGTTAAACAAACAAGGTCATCCTACTTTTTAGGTCCATGTCCAGACAAGGAAGTACTGTCTTCTTTCCTGTCATCCACTGATATCTGGACACTTTGGTGGTTTAGTCACTAAGTCATGTCTGACGCTCGTGACCCCAGGAACTATGGCTCACCAGGCTCCTCTGTCCATGGGATTCTCCAGGAAAGAATACTGGAGTGGGCTGCCATTTCCTTCTCCAGGGGATCTTCCCAACCCCGGGATCAAGTGTGGGTCTCCTACATTGCAGGCAGATTCTCTATCAACTGAGCCACCAGGGAAGCCCCTGGACACTGTTCCATGTTCCCTAATAAATGTAAATAGAAATGTCCCCTCCCCTTCCTTTCCTTGCCATCATCTTGGGCAGCTTCCATGTCTACATGGATGATTCACGCAACAGGTCAGCTCTGCAGTTACTCGCCCTAGCCACTCCAAAAATAATGAAAACAATACATAAAAAGTGATGCGTATTTTATAGGCTAGGAAATATTTTCCCCGTCATAATCTCATTTTGTTTTGGTTTTTGAACTACACTCCCAAAGCCAAATCATAGACTCATCCTTTTATACCTGGCTCATTTCCAAAACCTGAATGTCTTGATTTTCCTTCCATGAAGACAGTTTCCTAGGCTCTTATTTTTTCCCTTTAGTTTCTCCCAGTAAGCCTGCCCTTAGGATTCATCAAGACCCTTTGTCTTCTTCCTTACCTAATCTCATAAGCTCCCAATTCCCTTCAGGTTTCCTTCCCAGTTCAGCCAGCCCCATGCTTGGCCATGACAACCTGCATGGATGTAGCACCACAGCTGCCCCCGTTCTCCCATCTCCACTGCACTCACTTTGTGCATCTTGGCTTATCATGACACTTGCTCTCGTGGCTCAAGCTCTCTTCATGCAAATATATACCTCTCCCTCTCCCTTTTTCCCTCCCTTCCTCCTGCTCTCCCTCCTTCCCAGTCTCTTTCATTTTCTCTCTCATCCCAGGTGGGCCCCCAATACCATTTAATAATATTGTATTAATTCTGCGTGAACTCCTGACCTCTATTTTCTTCTCCCCAGTCTAGAATCTCCTTCTCACCCAGCCTCTGACTCTCCCCCAGGACAGCCCACATCAGTTTTTCTCTCTTCCTCTACTGTCACTGTTTCAGGTCACCTTTTCATTGATCTGAACAAAGAGTTAAATATTTTTATAGAAACCGGCCATTCTTCAATCTTGCTTCTTCCTGAAACTGTCATTCAGTATCTTCCCACCCCTTCTTTAGAGTCATACTCAGTGCTTTGTCCCTGGTTTCCCTTCACATCTTCTTTCTTCAACCCTCCAAACTCTGCTCTTTTAAAAGGGAAACGGTGACAGCCCAATTCCCAATTCCAATGTGATCACAGAGTCCCAGGAACTCTCCTCCTCCTTTGACCTTTAAGACGCTTCTCCAGATTCTCCTTGAGGCTCTCTGATCTGTTTTCCTTTCCACTCTATAAATGCATGCCTCTCCCCAAGGTCTCATCTTGTCCTAGAGGGCCTTCTTGTTTCACTTCTGGGCCATCTTATTCTTTCACATAGCTTCACCCATGTGCTGCCCACTCTCTCCACCCACCACTACTCCACCTCATCTCTTCTGAGCTCCTGACCTACATTTCCAACTACCAGCAGGACCTCTCACTTCAAACCTGACATATCTCAAACAGTACTTACCATCTTTACCCTAAAAATCCCCCATCTTGTGTAAATGACACCGCTGACCAGCCACACATATGGAAACCCTAACAGGTGAAATCCCACAGTTAACCAATAACTCATCCTGCCAGGTGGCCAAATGGTTTTAGGTCCATTCTGCAATGGTGAGCCTACACCTGTGCCTTAAATCAGTTGTTATTACACTTGCCTGGTTTGCCTGCCTCCGAACAGTGAAAGTGAAAGAGGAGAGTGAAAAAGTTGGCTTAAAGCTCAACATTCAGAAAACGAAGATCATGGCATCCGATAGAAGGGGAAACAGTGGAAACAGTGTCAGACTTTATTTTGGGGGGGCTACAAAATCACTGCAGAAGGTGACTGCAGCCATGAAATTAAAAGACGCTTACTCCTTGGAAGAAAAGTTATGACCAACCTAGATAGNTGGGATTCTCCAGGCAAGAATACTGGAATGGGTTGCCATTTCCTTCTCCAGGGGATCTTCCCAACCCAGGAATCAAACCCGTGTCTCCTGCACTGCAGGCAGATTATATACCAACTCTAGGAGGGTACTTGAAGTTATTTTAGTATAGCCAAATTTATGGAAGAAGATTTGAAAACTAGACTACATCTTTAAAATGTTTGTCCCATTTAAGACTATAACTTTTAGTATTAAGTTCCATCAGTTAGGAACCATCACATGATAAAACTGTGCTGTGAATTTACATCAATTTTCTAATGAGTAGGATCTGCATTCTTATAAAATTATATTAAAGCTTCTGTTTTGCTGCATCTAAGAAACAGACAACTCAGAAGACCTTTCTGCATATGTAAAGGCCATAAAACTAGTCTTCTCAGATGGTATTAGGGTCAGATGTTGGTCACTGCTAGCTATTACCTAGAAAATACGAGAGGTATGGGCATCCTTTCTATATGCTCAAAATTCTGGCTTAATTATATAATTTAGTCACCAAACTTTATTTGGAGTCCTCCTAAGGTGTCCACACACACACACACTCATACACACACACACTGTCTAAATACAGAGCCAAGTAGTATTTGTTGTCCAGTGACTCACACAGAAGTGTTGTTTTATAAGGATGCCTTAAAGCTAAGTTAAATGGTCTCTGTTAAATGACGTACTTAAGAAGTAATGAGGGAGGTGCTGCAGGGCCTCCAGTGATTGAGTGCGAAGTGAAGAGTCCAGGCGGGCGGCTCTTTGTGGAAGGCAAGGAGAGAGTCAGGTGTGGAGCCTGTGCCTTCCATTTTGAACCCTGGTTTCTTTGACTGCAAGACAGGAAGGTCATACCAGAAATTTATTTCTAAGGTCATCCCAGTTCTCATCTGTGGCGAGCCTGGGGGTCTGTAAGAGTTCATGGGATGGGCTGGCCTTGCAGCTTCTGGCAGTGAGGTGTGTATATTCAACTGGGAAGAGGGGAAGTGTCAGGAAGGCTATCAGCCACACCAGTCAGGAAACACACACCACCCAGTTGTATTAACAGGCAGTTTAATAGAGAGAATTCCTAAGTGGGTTCTGGAGAACATAAGGGAAATTCTGAGGTATTACAGAGACAGGAAGTTCAGGAAGCAGCTAGGGGTAGAGGAACAAAGGGAAAAGGTTGGGATCACTAGAAACTTGGAGAAGAGGCCCTGGAGCTGAAGCAGGGCTCTTGCCCAGATGGGACTGGTGTCGCTCAGGGTCACAACGAGGCTGGTTCTGGAGTGTGGGAAAGCCTGCAAACTGGAAATAGCTGCTGTTTCAGGAAGAACTGCTGGAATAACACCCACGGGAACATCCCACGGAAAAGAGCAGTCTCCCTCTCAGCTCCTCCTTCTAGAAGAGCCTAGCAAGGAGCAACTGGTAAAGCAGAAATGTAGTTTGTGGCCACAGCCTTGTGCCCCAGCCAGGAGGGTTGGCTTGGAGCTGAGAAATAACTGTCTAGTAACCAGTCCTAGAGGAGCAGCTCAAGCAAGGGATGTAGTTGAGACAAAGGAGTAATCATGTCTACCGTGTCCAAGCATCTCCTTTCTATCGTTTACCCCATTCAGTCATAAATCCTCTCAGGCACCTTATGACATGGTCAGCATTGTTATTCACCTGTGACCAAGGAAGAATTGAAGTCAGAGAGGTTAAATAACGCCCCCTGCGCATGAGGGGCATAATGGGGATCTGGACACGACTGATTGCAAAGCTCTTCCCTTCACAGGATCCAATGTTTGCTGAAAAGGTGCTTGGTGGATACATTTGGAAAGGTGAGTTCTGGCTCATTTGTGAAGAGGTAGGAGATTTGGGCCTTTTAGGCGATGGAACCAATGAAAAATTTGGAAAATGGCAGTAAAACAGTGAACACATGTTTTAGAGAGTTTTATTTGAACAGAATGTGCAAGATGGGTTGACGAGAGAGGAGTCTGGAGCCAGCAAGCCTCATCGTGAGTTAATTGTGCTAATTTTGATTTGGGTGGCAGCAATGAGAAGGGAAGGAGAGAGGAGAGATTTTTTGGAAGAAAGAGTGAACAAGAATGGCTGGACATTGATACTGTATGAAAAGTAGGACTCAAAATTCTTAAGTTGGGGGATCTAGGAAACTAACAGAAGAGTGACGCTGCTTTCAGAAACAGAGATTCTGTGAATTCTGGACTTCTTCTTTCAGAATATGGCCTTTGCCTGCCTCACTCCTCCTAGTCCTCCAGCACCTCCATGAGAGTATGGCGAGCAGAAGAGTCCGGCATTCTGTCTCGCCCTGGCTATCATCGATGAAGTCGCTAATTTAGATTAGCAGTAACTGCGTACCATATAGTCAGGGAAAATGTGAGATTAGAGACGAAGAACTGGATTCTCCTCTCAATCTGTTGTTATTTGCTATGTATTTTACTTTATCAGAGTTATTTCACAGTGTGACTAGAAGCATTTATTGGGATAATGGATAGCCCTTGTTCTTCGACTTCAGTATTCATCATAATCACCTGAGGAGCTTTTAAGAAATACCAACACCTAGACTCATTTTCACAGTGTCTGATTTTATTCATCTTGGACCTGATATTACTTTTTTGCTGAGGCTAAGACCTATTTGGGGTGCAGCCCCAAGAGGTGGAGGTTTAGGAGGGGAGGTGGAGGGTGTGGCCAGGACCTGGTACTGTGGTGTTTTTGTATTGTCATCTCTGGTTATCTGCTATCTGAGTGCTCCCTCACATGCATTCTTTGTTGACCCCAGAGTGTTTACTAATGCAAACCTCAGGCTCAAGTGTTGTCCCCATCAGAAAACTCACCTGGGACTGGTAAGGAGGGTGGTGAGCACCTTGCAAGAAGAGTCCGGACAGGAAAAGATCTCTGCTTGCCAGTAGAGACACAGCTCGGTAGGCATTTTGGATTTTCATCACCTCAACCAACGAAAACTTATTTAAATTTCCCACTGGACTTAGATGAGAGCAAGAACCTGTCACTCTTTCTAATGTCATGTGGGTACAATGGGGCTCTCTGAGAGGATAGGTATTATGTACTACTGCCATTCTTAGAAGGGCAGCATAGTCCATTTAAGTGATCCAAACTGAGTAGAGCTCCAGTTCACCCAGAGGGTAGGTACTGCAGTGTGATCTAAACTGCCCTGAAAGTCCCTTCTAAGTGTGTGAAGATGGTAGGCCTCTGCTCACACGGTTCAACGCAGCTTCTCTAGTGTGGAAGCAGACTGCTTGCTGCCTCTTTCCTGAGCCCTTAAAGGTGGTTGCTGTGTGCTTAAAAAGGGCCAGTTGTACCTGAAAACTGTGAGTTGTCACAGTAGGAGGCTTGGCCTGCTCTGGCTTTCTGCACCTTACCTGAAAGCAGAGAGCACAGATTAACTTTTTGTTGCTATTGTTTCACTGTTATATATATATATATTTTTTTAATTTTACATTGGAGTATAGTTGATTTACAATGTTGTGTTAGTTTCAGGAGTACAGCAAAGTGATTTAGTTATATACACATATATACACATATATATCTATTCTTCTTCAGATTCTTTATTACAGATTATTAGTGTTCCCTGTGCTATATAGTAGGCCCTTGTTGATTATCTATTTTATATATATTAACAGTAGTTTGAGATTAGCAGATTGGCTTTTTAAGCTCATGTATCTGAGTACTCTAACTACTACATATAGAACTGTAGACGCGAATGTCTGGAGCAGAATTTCATTATAAGAGGAAGCCTTTGTGTAGCCAGTCTCAGTTAAGCTAATGCGAAGGCACTGGACTCTGCTAGAGGATGTAACAGAATCTTTAAAAAATTCCTGTGGCTTATCAGTTTGCAAAAAGAGCCCTAGAGGCTTCTGGTAGGTAAGGAATGCCGGACCCCATGCTCTTCTTTCTGAGAGCTGAAATTAGAGAAATCTGTTTCTAAGAGTGTGGCATCTGCTGGCATGAGAAAACTTCAAGAGCCCAAAGGGGAATTCCTTATGAGGTGATGTGGGCTCAAAGAAGGGTACCAGCAAAATGTGTAGACGAGGCTGAAGAACCTCAGGACTGACACACCGTTGTCTTTGAGGGCAATGACTGGCCATGTGCTGTCTCTTATACACATCTAGATGTGTATAAGAGACAGGGTATGACCAATGTATTCAACATTTTAAAAAGCAGAGACATTACTTTGCCAACAAAAGTCCATCTAGTCAAGGCTATTGTTTTTCCAGTGGTCATGTATGGATGTGAGAGTTGGACTATAAAGACAGCTGAGCACCTAAGAGTTGATGCTTTTGAACTGTGGTATTGGAGAAGACTCTTGAGAGTCCCTTGGACTGCAAGGAAATCCAAGCAGTCCATCCTAAAATAAATCAGTCCTGAATGTTCATTGGAAGGACTGATGCTAAAGCTGAAACTCCGATACTTTGGCCACCCGATGCGAAGAGCTGACTCATTTGAAAAGAGCCTGATGCTGGGAGGGACTGGGGGCAGGAGGAGAAGGGGATGACCGAGGATGAGATGGCTGGATGGCATCACCGACTTGATGGACGTGAGTCTGAGTGAACTCCAGAGTTGGTGATGGATGGGGAGGCCTGGAATGCTGCGATTCATGGGGTCTCAAAGAGTCGGAGACGACTGAGTGACTGAACTGACTGAACCTCTCTGAGCCTCAGTTTTCCCTCTTGGCAAAGAGAGATTCCCACATCACTTTGAAGAGCTGTGGTAAATATCAAATGAGGTGATAAGAACAAAGTGCACATGTTACTCAGTAAAAGATTGTTAGTAAAGAACTTGCAGCAGAAATAAAAATAACCAGTCATTATTCAAGACAGAGTCAACTAAGTGCGAACAGTAATGCATGAGGGAAGACAGGAGGAGCAGCTGCCAGTTCTGCCCAGAAGCTTCACAGAGAAGATGGCCATTGAGTTGAATAGAGTTCCCTGTGCTATACAGTAGGTCCTTGTCAGGTATCAATCCTAAACACAGTAGTGTGTACATGTCCATCCTGAAGTCCCTAACTATCCTTTCCGTCCATCCTTCACCCTGGTAACCACGATTTTTCTCCAAGTCTGTGGGTCTCTTTCTGTTTTGTAAGTTCATTTGTATCATTTCTCTTTAGATTCCACATATAAAAGGTGTCATACATCATTTCCCCTTCTCTGTCTGACTTATTTCACTCATTATGACACTCTCTAGGTCCATCCATGTTGCTGCGAATAGCATTATTCCATTCTTTTTAATGGCTGAGTAATATTCCATTATATACATATACCACATCTTCTTTATTCATTTGTCTGTCAATGGACATTTCAGTTCAGTTCAGTTCAGTTGCTCAGTTGTGTCCAACTCTTTGCGACCTCATGAATCGCAGCACGCCAGGCCTTCCTGTCCATCACCAACTCCCGGAGTTCACTAGACTCACATCCATCGAGTCAGTGATGCCATCCAGCCATCTCATCCTCTGTCGTCCCCTTCTCCTCCTGCCCCCAATCCCTCCCAGCATCAGAGTCTTTTCCAATGAGTCAACTCTTCGCATGAGGTGGCCAAAGTACTGAAGCTTCAGCTTCAGCATCATTCCCTCCAAAGAAATCCCAGGGCTGATCTCCTTCAGAATGGACTGGTTGGATCTCCTTGCAGTCCAAGGCACTCTCAAGAGTCTTCTCCAACACCACAGTTCAAAAGCATCAATTCTTCGGCGCTCTAATATCTTGGCTATTGTAAACAATGCAAAGTGAACATTGGGGTGCATGTATCCTTTAGGATCATGTTTTTCTCCGGATATATGCCTAGGAATGGTATTGCAGGGTCAGGCGGTGACTCTATTTTTAGTTTTGTTAAGGAGCCTCCATGCTGTTCTCCATAGTGGCTGTACTAATTTGCATTTCCACTGACAGTGTAGGAGGGTGGTGGTGGTTTAGTTGCTCAGTCATGTCTGATTCTTGCTACCCCATGGACTGTAGCCAGCCAGGCTCCTCTGTCCATGGGATTCTCCAGGCAAGAATACTGGAATGGGTTGCCATTTCCTTCTCCAGGGGATCTTCCCAACCCAGGAATCAAACCCGTGTCTCCTGCACTGCAGGCAGATTCTATACCAACTCTAGGAGGGTACTTGAAGTTATTTTAGTATAGCCAAATTTATGGAAGAAGATTTGAAAACTAGACTACATCTTTAAAATGTTTGTCCCATTTAAGACTATAACTTTTAGTATTAAGTTCCATCAGTTAGGAACCATCACATGATAAAACTGTGCTGTGAATTTACATCAATTTTCTAATGAGTAGGATCTGCATTCTTATAAAATTATATTAAAGCTTCTGTTTTGCTGCATCTAAGAAACAGACAACTCAGAAGACCTTTCTGCATATGTAAAGGCCATAAAACTAGTCTTCTCAGATGGTATTAGGGTCAGATGTTGGTCACTGCTAGCTATTACCTAGAAAATACGAGAGGTATGGGCATCCTTTCTATATGCTCAAAATTCTGGCTTAATTATATAATTTAGTCACCAAACTTTATTTGGAGTCCTCCTAAGGTGTCCACACACACACACACTCATACACACACACACTGTCTAAATACAGAGCCAAGTAGTATTTGTTGTCCAGTGACTCACACAGAAGTGTTGTTTTATAAGGATGCCTTAAAGCTAAGTTAAATGGTCTCTGTTAAATGACGTACTTAAGAAGTAATGAGGGAGGTGCTGCAGGGCCTCCAGTGATTGAGTGCGAAGTGAAGAGTCCAGGCGGGCGGCTCTTTGTGGAAGGCAAGGAGAGAGTCAGGTGTGGAGCCTGTGCCTTCCATTTTGAACCCTGGTTTCTTTGACTGCAAGACAGGAAGGTCATACCAGAAATTTATTTCTAAGGTCATCCCAGTTCTCATCTGTGGCGAGCCTGGGGGTCTGTAAGAGTTCATGGGATGGGCTGGCCTTGCAGCTTCTGGCAGTGAGGTGTGTATATTCAACTGGGAAGAGGGGAAGTGTCAGGAAGGCTATCAGCCACACCAGTCAGGAAACACACACCACCCAGTTGTATTAACAGGCAGTTTAATAGAGAGAATTCCTAAGTGGGTTCTGGAGAACATAAGGGAAATTCTGAGGTATTACAGAGACAGGAAGTTCAGGAAGCAGCTAGGGGTAGAGGAACAAAGGGAAAAGGTTGGGATCACTAGAAACTTGGAGAAGAGGCCCTGGAGCTGAAGCAGGGCTCTTGCCCAGATGGGACTGGTGTCGCTCAGGGTCACAACGAGGCTGGTTCTGGAGTGTGGGAAAGCCTGCAAACTGGAAATAGCTGCTGTTTCAGGAAGAACTGCTGGAATAACACCCACGGGAACATCCCACGGAAAAGAGCAGTCTCCCTCTCAGCTCCTCCTTCTAGAAGAGCCTAGCAAGGAGCAACTGGTAAAGCAGAAATGTAGTTTGTGGCCACAGCCTTGTGCCCCAGCCAGGAGGGTTGGCTTGGAGCTGAGAAATAACTGTCTAGTAACCAGTCCTAGAGGAGCAGCTCAAGCAAGGGATGTAGTTGAGACAAAGGAGTAATCATGTCTACCGTGTCCAAGCATCTCCTTTCTATCGTTTACCCCATTCAGTCATAAATCCTCTCAGGCACCTTATGACATGGTCAGCATTGTTATTCACCTGTGACCAAGGAAGAATTGAAGTCAGAGAGGTTAAATAACGCCCCCTGCGCATGAGGGGCATAATGGGGATCTGGACACGACTGATTGCAAAGCTCTTCCCTTCACAGGATCCAATGTTTGCTGAAAAGGTGCTTGGTGGATACATTTGGAAAGGTGAGTTCTGGCTCATTTGTGAAGAGGTAGGAGATTTGGGCCTTTTAGGCGATGGAACCAATGAAAAATTTGGAAAATGGCAGTAAAACAGTGAACACATGTTTTAGAGAGTTTTATTTGAACAGAATGTGCAAGATGGGTTGACGAGAGAGGAGTCTGGAGCCAGCAAGCCTCATCGTGAGTTAATTGTGCTAATTTTGATTTGGGTGGCAGCAATGAGAAGGGAAGGAGAGAGGAGAGATTTTTTGGAAGAAAGAGTGAACAAGAATGGCTGGACATTGATACTGTATGAAAAGTAGGACTCAAAATTCTTAAGTTGGGGGATCTAGGAAACTAACAGAAGAGTGACGCTGCTTTCAGAAACAGAGATTCTGTGAATTCTGGACTTCTTCTTTCAGAATATGGCCTTTGCCTGCCTCACTCCTCCTAGTCCTCCAGCACCTCCATGAGAGTATGGCGAGCAGAAGAGTCCGGCATTCTGTCTCGCCCTGGCTATCATCGATGAAGTCGCTAATTTAGATTAGCAGTAACTGCGTACCATATAGTCAGGGAAAATGTGAGATTAGAGACGAAGAACTGGATTCTCCTCTCAATCTGTTGTTATTTGCTATGTATTTTACTTTATCAGAGTTATTTCACAGTGTG
Organism: Neotragus pygmaeus; assembly: GCA_006410875.1. Classification (NCBI taxonomy): domain Eukaryota; kingdom Metazoa; phylum Chordata; class Mammalia; order Artiodactyla; family Bovidae; genus Neotragus; species Neotragus pygmaeus. Next base: position 611,557 of record SJYV01022707.1, read on the forward strand.
ACTAGAAGCATTTATTGGGATAATGGATAGCCCTTGTTCTTCGACTTCAGTATTCATCATAATCACCTGAGGAGCTTTTAAGAAATACCAACACCTAGACTCATTTTCACAGTGTCTGATTTTATTCATCTTGGACCTGATATTACTTTTTTGCTGAGGCTAAGACCTATTTGGGGTGCAGCCCCAAGAGGTGGAGGTTTAGGAGGGGAGGTGGAGGGTGTGGCCAGGACCTGGTACTGTGGTGTTTTTGTATTGTCATCTCTGGTTATCTGCTATCTGAGTGCTCCCTCACATGCATTCTTTGTTGACCCCAGAGTGTTTACTAATGCAAACCTCAGGCTCAAGTGTTGTCCCCATCAGAAAACTCACCTGGGACTGGTAAGGAGGGTGGTGAGCACCTTGCAAGAAGAGTCCGGACAGGAAAAGATCTCTGCTTGCCAGTAGAGACACAGCTCGGTAGGCATTTTGGATTTTCATCGCCTCAACCAACGAAAACTTATTTAAATTTCCCACTGGACTTAGATGAGAGCAAGAACCTGTCACTCTTTCTAATGTCATGTGGGTACAATGGGGCTCTCTGAGAGGATAGGTATTATGTACTACTGCCATTCTTAGAAGGGCAGCATAGTCCATTTAAGTGATCCAAACTGAGTAGAGCTCCAGTTCACCCAGAGGGTAGGTACTGCAGTGTGATCTAAACTGCCCTGAAAGTCCCTTCTAAGTGTGTGAAGATGGTAGGCCTCTGCTCACACGGTTCAACGCAGCTTCTCTAGTGTGGAAGCAGACTGCTTGCTGCCTCTTTCCTGAGCCCTTAAAGGTGGTTGCTGTGTGCTTAAAAAGGGCCAGTTGTACCTGAAAACTGTGAGTTGTCACAGTAGGAGGCTTGGCCTGCTCTGGCTTTCTGCACCTTACCTGAAAGCAGAGAGCACAGATTAACTTTTTGTTGCTATTGTTTCACTGTTATATATATATATATATTTTTAATTTTACATTGGAGTATAGTTGATTTACAATGTTGTGTTAGTTTCAGGAGTACAGCAAAGTGATTTAGTTATATACACATATATACACATATATATCTATTCTTCTTCAGATTCTTTATTACAGATTATTAGTGTTCCCTGTGCTATATAGTAGGCCCTTGTTGATTATCTATTTTATATATATTAACAGTAGTTTGAGATTAGCAGATTGGCTTTTTAAGCTCATGTATCTGAGTACTCTAACTACTACATATAGAACTGTAGACGCGAATGTCTGGAGCAGAATTTCATTATAAGAGGAAGCCTTTGTGTAGCCAGTCTCAGTTAAGCTAATGCGAAGGCACTGGACTCTGCTAGAGGATGTAACAGAATCTTTAAAAAATTCCTGTGGCTTATCAGTTTGCAAAAAGAGCCCTAGAGGCTTCTGGTAGGTAAGGAATGCCGGACCCCATGCTCTTCTTTCTGAGAGCTGAAATTAGAGAAATCTGTTTCTAAGAGTGTGGCATCTGCTGGCATGAGAAAACTTCAAGAGCCCAAAGGGGAATTCCTTATGAGGTGATGTGGGCTCAAAGAAGGGTACCAGCAAAATGTGTAGACGAGGCTGAAGAACCTCAGGACTGACACACCGTTGTCTTTGAGGGCAATGACTGGCCATGTGGGTGAAAATGAAGAGAGTGATACCCTTGTAAACCCAAGGGTGGACTTTGGGTTGTACCAGGATCTGGTCCAGCAAGAGCGTTACCTGACCCTTGAGTTAGAGTCCTTGCAACTTTACAGGAGTAGTGAAGTGATAGCACCTTACCTGAAAAAGTCACAGAAACAATGATGCCGAGGCCAAAGAGATTTACCAGTTATGCCTCTTTAAAAGTACTGACTCATATGGGCTTAGTGAGTGTGTGGGATTCTTGGACAATTTGAAATGGGAACTCCAAGAGAAAGATCCTGAGTTTCTGCTAATTAGGATACATAGATGAATAAGCGATAAATTGGGGGGAAATATGTAAAGCTAGGTAGGAGGGTTATAAGAGTAATACTGGCTTTCAAGTTCCAGTTATTCATCTGTGATGAGAAGAGGGATAAAGGGTACGGGGAAATATGATTCTCAGTTACATGGTAATGTTAATGTGTCTCAAGACAACCAGCTCTCAGGGACCATTAGGCATTTGGAATCTTTTTGATCATCTACAGGAAATTAATGTGTGAATTTCTGCTGCTTTCATGAGTAGATCATTGTATTTATAAACCTAAAGATTTACTTGAAGACACCTCCTGAGCCACATAATGAATAGGAAGCTATAGAAATTACTGTGTAAAAATCAGAGCTTTGTTGAATTTAAGAAGCATTTAGAAAGTATTTAATGGGTATTTAATGATTTTCTGTTCTTATACTTCAGTTCAGTCACTCAGCTGTGTCTGACTCTTGTGACCTCATGGGCTGCAGCACGCCAGGCTTCCCTGTCTATCACGAGCTCCTGGAGCATGCTCAAACTCATGCCCATAAAGTTGGTGATGCCATCCAACCATCTCATCCTCTGCCATCCCCTTCTCCTCCTGCCTTCAATCTTCCCAGCATCGGGGTCTTTTCCAGTGAGTCAGTTCTTCAGGTCAGGTGGCCAAAGTTTTGGAGCTTCAGCTTCAGCATCAGTCCTTCCAGTGAATATTCAGAGTTTATTTCCTCTAGGATTGACTGATTTGATCTCCTTGCAGTCCAAGGGACTCTCAAGAGTCTTCTCCACCACAGTTCAAAAGCATCAATTCTTCGGCACTCAGCTTTCCTTATGGTCCAGCTCTTTCACTTTCACTTCACTTTAGCTTTGTTGGTAAAGTAACTTTTTAATATGCTGTCTAGGTTGATCATAGCTTTTCTTCCAAGGAACAAGGAACTTTTAATTTCATGGCTGCAGTCACCATCTGCAGTGATTTTGGAGCCCAAGAAAATAAAGTCTGTTACTGTTTCCATTGTTCCCCATCTATTTGCCATGAAGTGATGGGATCAGATGCCATGATCTTAGTTTTCTGAATGTTGAGTTTTAAGCCACCTTTTTCACTCTACTCTTTCACTTTCATCAAGAGGTTCTTTAGTTCCTCTTCACTTTCTGCCATAAGGGTGGTGTCATTTGCGTATCTGAGAGTATTGATGTATCTCCCTGCAGTCTTGATTTCTGCTTGTGCTTCACCCAGTCTGGCATTGTACATGATGTACTCTGCATATAAATTCAATAAGCAAGATAACAGTATACAGCCTTGATGTACTCCTTTCCCAATTTGGAACGAGTCCATTGTTCCATGTCTGGTCCTAACAGTTAGGGCCTGCCTCTGTGATTAATTGAGTATACAAACCTATTGTAAACTGTAACTTTTCTGTCACTTCTATAGCTGTCCTTTTCTGCTAAGTTTTTTTTTTTTTTCTTGACAATAATAAAAATCTCCTCTTAGGATAACTAACTGTTGCTGGAACTCCCATAACCATCATAGTTTTGTGGCTTGGCTAACTATCGGCCTCTACTGTTATAAGAACTAGAGCTTCTACCTCCCAGGTTTCCTTCCTTTGTGATTCTAGAATTTGAAGGTTTATTGTATAACTGTCAAAGTCATTGTAGCTTTAATCACCACCAAAACTATTTCCATTATTACCAAATCCACTGTTGCCGTCAAGTTCACCATCAACATGGCTTCTGGCAAAGCCATCACAACACTCCATGACCAAAATTGCCATTCCCTTGAAAACAACCTCTTCAACCACTGCTAAAATCTTCCAAACCATTTTGCATTTGATGAGGAACTGTCCATCTCTTGTTTACTCAGGGCTGTCCTTATTTCACAGTTATTGCATTTCTGAATGACAGCCTTATCCATGGAGTTGTGGTCACTGAAGGTTGCAAACAAAAAGGCTGTCTTTTTGTCATTTCAATCATTTCATTCTTCCTATACTGCTCAGATTAATCTCTTACATGATGTTCTTCAGTCTTGTCTTCATTGCTCCTGACAAAGGTCTTTTTCATAGGTAACTGGGCACCTAATCTTTGAAAACCTTCCCTGAAAAGCTTCTTTGGTTGGCAGCTCTTCCATCCACCTGTGTGGCCTAGAATTCATCATGCATCTGCCTGCACCGCAGTGGCATATGTCACAGCTCAGAGCGCGTGGAGCGCCTGGTGTCCGCATCTTCCGTTACCGCCCAGCCTGTGGGTGTTACCCGTGGCTCCTCAGTCTCTCACTGTTTTGTTTTTTGTTTTTTTCCTTTTTTGAAGTTCATGCCTTTAACCAAGAGTGTTTGTGGCTCTTTGGGAGACTTGATTAGACATTATGGCAGTAGAAGGAAGACTGTAGCAATTCCCTCTCAGCTGTGGCCACAGGTAGAAATCACTTCATTTTTAATATCAGTGTTGATATTTTAGTTTCTAGATGTTTTTAAAATTCTTTTCAATTATCTTTTTCCTTTAAGTATTATGTACCTTATTAATGTTTATTATTCTTTTGAATTTTCTTTTATCATCTCTACACAGATTTGTTTTATAGTCTGTGTATGATAATTTTATTATCTGAATTCTTCTTGAGTATCTGAATCCATGGTTTATTTTTGCTGTGACTCTCAATCTTGGCGGCTTATTCTGTGGCATGTTTTGTAATTTAGATTATAAACTCAAGTTTGGGGAAGTTTTACCTGGGAGAATCCTCTGTAAGCCTGGTGGAAAATGTGACCTGCTGAGAGGTTTTGTTCTTGCATCTCTAGGCACCTCACTCTAGAATTTTTTAAGGTTAATTTCTTGGGTAGGCAATTCCTAGAATAAGTTGTATAAATTCTAACTTCAAAATAAGATGAGAAGAGGCTGGTAATCATAATTAATTTATTTATCTTTCCCTCCACAAATCTTAACGCTTAGCAAACAGGTTCCCAGGTGACTCCCCGTGCTAGTGGTCACATCTGTCCTTTATTGACCACATGGTCAATAGCCCTTCAAAGGCTCTGACTCTATGTGGGGAAGGATTGGGTGCTGTGTCCTAATTCTCATTCCTCGTTTCAAGAAGGCCCCAAACCTTGTTTCCTGCACTGACATGACCGATCTCATAAAGAGGGAGATCAGTGAACTTCCACTGAGGCACCAAAACTTGAGTTTTCAGCTTCCTCTTTGCTTTTAGCCTTTGGAACCTTCCTGTATTTGAGGGTGGGTGTGGGGAGAATTCACTCACACATTTCGGAGGATGTTTATTTTACCTTACATTGAATTTCTAGACATTTTGTAGCAAAAGGCTTCTTTGGGGGCTAATTCATCTGCCATATTATTAATATCTGAAAGATAAATCTGATTTATTTCACCTACCTTTTCAATGCTGTTTCTCTAACACTGAGGAAAATACCATTTGGTAGATGGTAAATTATGCCAGATATTTGTTGAATAAATAATTGTTGAATTAAGGAATAAAGCTCAATACTATTCATGCATTTTAAAGGAAAAGTCCCTAAGATAGTTTCTTCATCCCCAGGCAGCATTGGTAAGGGTGAGAATTTAGGCCCCATTCTAGGACAATGAGAGGAAATGGCATTTAGGAGTGAGTTGTTACCCTCCCGAATGTCTATATAATCTACCTAGGGATCTTAATCTGCGATAGTCGTATAAGGAAAAATGCTTACATGTTCAAGAAATATGAAAATTGCTTTTGGACATCATCTCACTCTACTTATTGCTTGAAAAGAATGAATCACATTCTAGGCAGGATTACTTTCCCTAGATTTTATTTACTTATTTATTTTAAGGACCACCTTCTCCATGATCTCACATTTCTTAGCAGTTTTCTCACAAATTAAAATGCATACCTAGGGACAAGTTTTTTTTCATCATGAATAAACATGAGTGTAAATCTATTCCATATACTTTTAAAGTAACAAAAATTCTCCACCCTTTCCTCTCCCCTAATCCATTGTTTAATATTCCATTTAGACAAAGATTCTCTCTTACTTCCCTACACTCCTCAGATATTCATGTAAAGACTTATTCTTGGTTCCCTTAAATTCTGAAGAGAATTAATTTTGCTAATTTAGCCACCATCAGAAGTAATCCCAACCACAAGGCTGAACTGAGTAAGTTGCAGATTAGAAAAGAATTGGATGTCAGTTCCAATAATGTGTACTACCTCAGCTCTGCTGGACTGTTTCTAGACCAGAAGGTAGAGAAGAGATCATCTGTTGTTTCTAGAACATTATCTAATACTCTAGGGTTATACAAATCTTCCCAGTTTGCTTTATGGAAAGAAAGACCACTCATACTTCTTGCTAAACAGGTAAAAATGTCATTATTGCTGCTAGATGCTAATATCATATTTATAATCACTGATACCTTTAAAATATTTTAAAATACAGTCTTACATTTGAATACAATTCTGAAATTTTTTTCTTGAGTACTGTTGCTAAGATTTTAGGGTAATAAGGCAAGACTATTATTAAAATATTTTAAAAATTATTGACATGTTAATTCAACCCGAATAATCAAGCATTCGATAGATATTTGATGAAAAGTCTTGAATAAATCATAATCCATGTCATGTTTGTATTGATACATAATATTTTTGAACCCTCTTCAGTTGTGGAGTCAGTCTCCCCCTGACAGAATAAACAGACTTCTTATGACTGGAAATCTTATATTTTCTATAAGACTCTCAAGACCATTGTATTTTAAATATAAATACCTTGTTAGAGGTATAACTAATAGCACTTTATAGAAGAGCTTTTTTACATGTGATTCTACAGATGATTTGCATCTGGTTTGCACATAAATGAAATCAGAAATCCTCTGGCAGTCCACATGGCCACTGAAAAATACGTCATGGAACCAACTAAGCAATTTTCACTAACCCATTGGACAGAATACTTCTTGAGATTTTTAAAATTTTATTTATTTCTAATTGGAGGATAATTGCTATACAATATTATGTTGGTTTCTGCCGTACAACAGCTGTTTACAGGGAAGAAGTGGAGGTGCAGACATAGCGAACAGACTTGTGGACACAGCAGGGGAAGGAGAGGGTGGGACAGATTGGGAAAGTGGCACTGACACAGATATGCCAGCTCCTTGAGTTCAATCAAGGCGCCGGCACGCCAGCGAGACCGCTGCAGCGAGACGTGCAAGTGACTTCTGAGTCCAGGGTCTCTCTCTTATAAGCCTCTCTATGATCTTGAGCATATTACTAAATCTCTTTGAAACTTACCTAAAAAAAAAAAAAGAGGATAATCATATCTATATCTAAGGGTGGTTCAAAGGACTAAATCCAACCATGCATGTGAAAGTTCTTGTAAAGTAAGAAGTGAAATATACGTGTCCTGTGTAGCCCCCCAGAAGCCTCTGGGCAAGGGCATGTCTGTCTTAGTCACTGCTGTGTTTCCAGTATGTAGCATAGTGGTTGACTCACCGGAGATGCTCAGCACAGACTGATGGAATGAATAATAATTGTTCTTCCCTGAAGATGATTCAGTGTCTTGCTTACATCACAGTTCAAAACTGTGACATTTCTTTTGTTTTCCCATGAATAAAATGAGAAGTTGGGAATAAATTATGTGCATCGTTCCTTCTAACTGTGGCATTCTGTGATTCCGTAAATTTTAGGAGGATTTGTACTGCTCTGCTGAAATCCTATATCCATATGACAGAGCAACATAATTTTCAGAAACTAATTCTATGTCTACAGTATTCAAACCCAAGGGATCATCTTGATCCAATCAGTCAGCTCAGAAAAACATTGATAAATGAAAATCACCAGTAAATGATGGGTTAATAGCCAGAAGACCTATTCAGATTCATTTGTCTGTATAGACAGTCTACTGAGTAATTCTTACTCCAGTTACTAAACACTGTAGAGGAGGAAAATTTCTCATCTGTGAATCACCAGTCTAATAAAATCTCTAAGGGCTGGTGTAAATATTTTAAAAAACACAAGTGCTTATTATTTCATGAGAGTTGTTGAGAAGATAAGGCTTTGTTTATAGTTACGGCAATATATAAGAAAATTAAATCTCTACTCCTTTCTTCTTCTAGCTGTCCTCTTAAGCTGGGAATATTTGCTTTGATTAAGCACAATTCAGCAATGACGACTTAGGAGTTCAAGGCCTTTCATGAAGTCTTCATTACTATTGGAAAAAATGGTCAAGGGGCAGATGCCAAAGTTTATGTGGGTGGGTAGACATTTGGGGACTACAATTCAAATTTCTTTTTCTGTATTTCATGATATTGGTTTGGATGGTGTGCAACCTCCACCTGTAACATGAAGCCCCTAAACATTTACAGATGGGTTTGCCAAACTCCCCAGCCTCTGCCCAAGTAACCAGTATGAGCAAGCCAGCCAGTGGATACTGGATGCATCTTCATTACTGAAGCATTTGAATTGAGTTTACAGGCAGTAATGTGATTCCTCTCATGCATGGAATTTAGGAAAGCCTACGATGCTATTAAGATAGGATTGTGTGGACTGCCTGGGGAAATCCAGAGCCTGTGATTGAATTACAGGGGCTTTCACAGGGTTAGTCAGTACTCGGAAATTACAAAATCAAGTTGAGTCCAAAAATAGTCTAAATGGTAGATTGATCGTGTTGATCAGATTTTACCCATGCTGTGTTATCTAAAACTGTATCATAGCATGGAGGAACAGACGAAGAGTTCTTTTGTTCACCCAAGTGGTTCTCATCTGCTCTTTACTTCTTTGTGTAGCCTATATGTAAATCCAGTTTGACCCATGAAAAATTGTCAAGTAAAAGAAAACAGGCTTTCCATGTCCTTCCTTTAGCCAATTGTCACCCTACCCAAGTTCTCCAGTCAGCTGGGATCATGCTTCACGTTGTCTATAACCAGTTTCTTTCTTCTTCCACTCTGCCCCACCTCACGTCCAGCACATGTTGGCCCTTTCCCACCTTTGTTGGCAAATGTTGGACAGCTTTCTGAATGCATTCACTTCACTAAAATATCACCCTGCAAGGCTAGGGTTCTTGTAATAAGGACACCTGTGTGTGTTATAAGAGGGTCTGTGTGTTTGTGTGTGTACAATCAACCTGCAGCTGATACCCACCCTGGTCTTCCACTGAAATTTTTCACTGTCTCTTGCCTTGAAACTCAGACTTCCTTCATCTTGCCATGCCCCCTGTTGTACATTACCTCCCTCTGTCCTGAGAAGCTCAAAATTACTCAGCTATGTTAGGCAGAGCTAGAACATTCTCACTCTTCCACCTTCCAGGTCATATTTTGGGGCTTTTTATTCCTGTGTTGTAAAACTGAGGAGTCACTAAGAAAAATTCTGCTTCCAGCTTCTAAAACCACATTATTGTTTCCCCTTGCTGGCCTTTCATCCTGACTTTGATTCCTGTCGGCAGAAACCCAGGAGCCCCGTGCTTTCCCACCCTCCCAGACACAACAGCGTAGGTCTAAGTGACCCACAAGTCCCAGCTGGGCTCATTCTTTCTCTGTGTTGGGAAGTTCTGTGACTATACCCTTTCCCAAATCTCCCTTCCCAGCTGGTCTGTTGCATTAATTCTGAGCATTAATGCCATTAAGCTAAGACTCCCAAGGAGATGTTCTACCTGACAATGGCAGGAATGTGTGTGACTTCATTTTAATAAGAGGACCTAAAATGCTCAATCCTCGGTTCTCAACCAGAAACTGTTTCACTGTCACCTCTCACTCCCCCCACCCCCGAGGGCACCCGACAGTGTTTAGAGACCCTGCCAGTTGTCACAGCGGGGAGCAAGGGAGTTGCTCCTGGCATCCAGAGATTAGAAGATCCTAAAGATCCTACAATGTACTGGACAGTCCTCTTGTACAAAGGCTTAGATGAAAGGGGAATTCCGTTGACAGTGTCTGGGCAAAATATATTTGGGGGAAATGCCCTTTGAAAAATGCACACAGACATGTTTTGTGTTGCCACCTCTTCTTCAGATCATTCAAGTGTGGGAGTTTCTAGAAGGAATGATGGAACTCTAGAGGGACCAGGCGAAGCCCAACTAGGGGGCTGATCACCTTGGGGTGCTTGAAGTACACTCAGTACCTTGTTTGCTGCCGCTGCTAAGTCACTTCAGTCGTGTCCGACTCTGTGCGACCCCATAGACAGCAGCCCACCAGGCTCCCCCGTCCCTGGGATTCTTCAGGCAAGAATACTGGAGTGGGTTGCCATTGTGCCTGGGTCACCCCAAAACATAGTTCATCAGGGAAGAGAAAATGCGGGGAGGGGCAGATTTCCCTTGCTGTGGGAGAGTTTATTTCCATTTTCTGAGCTTTTGCTGCTTGTATGTTAAGTGGCACACACAATCCAGATGCACAGATTTCAGTGAAGTCGTTAGAGATCTTATATGTTTTTAATTAAGCTGAGGGGAAAAAAACAACAACATGTTAGCCAAGAGCAAGCACTGATACAAAAAACAATAACAGAGAGAAGTTGACGGGGCGGGGTCTAGCTGCTGTGCCACCAAAACGTGCTGGTACTGAGAGGTGGTAAGCACTTAGATGACAACCCCAGGAGAACACAGGTGAACATCTGGAATAATTTCCTAATCTAGAATATGACTTACCTGTGAACTCACAAGCTAGTTATCATAGTAAGGTATGCCTTCCCTGAAAATCTTTACAGTTTGAAAGACACCTGTTAATCAAGTTGTTAAGTGTGATCTCAAGAAAAGACAAGGGAATAATTTCCATAATTTCTTTTCACGAGAGGGTTTGGCAAGACTATCATGAATTTAGAATAACAAAGTCAACACCAAAAATTCGCTTTAATATGTTTTGATTTCACAGAAAATGTAGACTTGTAAATAACAATAGTTCTTTGTAACAGTCTGCCTGACACTTTTATTAGCTTTTGGATGTGGGAGGTTTGGTTACACAAGAATCTATGTGAATATCAGGGGAAAAAAAAACTAGATATGGAACAATGATGATTTAGAAAAATAATGATCATGTTGGGCTTTGCAAGCCACATGTCACCTTGCTGATCCCCAGAAAAATGTAAAGAACATTCTCACGGATGAGTGAAAGTTTTCTCTGCCTAGGTAAGGAAGAGGTTAGAATCAGCATGCCTTAGCTGTCAGCTTACACCAGCGGACCGCTTTGCAGAAGGTCAGTGCAGACCTGACAAGAGCAATTTACCGGCTTTGGAACTGGGAGGTCTATTTGTTGACAGTGCAACTCTTGCTCTTAAGATAAGGAAACTCAGGTTGAAGTACAGTAAATAGACAAAAGAATGGTTCTGGTCCACTGGATACCTCTCTGAGCCTTTATTTTGAGAGTGGGCAAGAGGGGAGATGAATGTTCTTTAGCTGAGCAAGACATCAGCCCTGGGCCAGCCTTTAATAAATGAGAAGTAATAACAATATCCTGGACTGAAAATAACATCAAGCCCAAGCACGTGTACAGTCATGTTGGCTGTCCCAGAGAGAGAGAGGCCTGCTGTCGGTCTTGTAGAGTCAATGTAAGATTCTTTAATAAGTTAGTAAGGCCGTGAAATGCCGATGTGAAGTTAGATTTTTCTGACTTTAAAGCTACCTTCTTTGAAAAAGAAATATGATACCTGATGTTTTCAAGCTTTGTAATGACTCCTGTAAAAAGGCAAGTGGTTGTGACAATTGAAACATCCCTTGAAATTCACATTGGCAGCTGGGAGCAGAGCTGGACACCAGGTATGGACAGCTGAGCAATGGCCTGAGGCTCAGGGCCTCCAGATGCCTGGAAGTCGGTGCTGGGAGGGGACAGGGCCGCAGCAGCAGCAGGAGGCTGGGGGCTACCCACCAGAGCTGCAAAAGCCACCCTCCACCGTTGCCAGACTCAGCTGGTCTCTTGGCAGTAGTTACCTGGCTCGTTTCCTCTCACTTCTCCCCCCATGATCAGGCCACGTGCAGATTAAATTGCCATTTTTGGTGGATCTTCTGGGATGCTGTGTCCAATCTAGTGACAGCCATTGTAAGGCAGAGCAGATAGGCAGTGTTCTACGCCTCGGGGTGCTTGTGCCTCTCCTCCCATCCTGAAGCAACAGTGGTCCAGTAACAGGTCAGAGTCCCCGTCCCCGAGGGGCACAGAGCCAGAGCCGAGTGTCATCATGGCTCCAGGGGCGCTTGGGCTTGAGTTTAAGCCGTTTAAGGGGATAAACTTGTCTCTCCTTTTCTTTTTAATATTTATTTATTTAGCCACTCTGGATCGTAGGCTGTGGCATGTGGGATCTTTGGTTTGGCACGTGGGATCTTTAGCTGTGTCCTGTGAACTCTTGTCGTAACATGTAGGATCCAGGTCCCTGACCGGAGTTCAAACCTGGGGCCCCTGCACTGGGAACACAGAGTCTTAGCCGCTGGGCCACAGGGAAGTCCCTACCTGGTCTCTTAAGGCAAGGTGTTAACGCTTTCAGAGTGACTGTCCAGGAGGCTGTAACTAGAATGCACCTTGACAAAGGCTGTTCATAACACATATATATGGAATTTAGAAAGATGGTAATGATAACCGTCTATGCAAGACAGCAAAAGAGACACAGATGTATAGAACGGACTTTTGGACTCTGTGGGAGAGGAGGAGGGTGGGATGATTTGGGAGAATGGCATTGAAACATGTATACTATCATGTAAGAAACGAATCGCCAGTCTAGGTTCAATACAGGAGTCAGGATGCTTGGGGCTGGTGCACTGGGATGACCCAGAGAGATGATATGGGGAGAAAGGTGGGAGGGGGGTTCAGGATTGGGAACTCATGTACACTCGTGGCGGATTCATGTCAATGTATGGCAAAACCAATCCAGTATTGTAAAGTAAAATTAAAAAATTAAAAAAAAAAGAATACAAAGATCAGTTGGTACCACAAAGCAAATCAAAAGACATGATCTTGGACTAGAGAACTTCCATTTCCAATATGATTTTTTTATTGAGGGGAAATTCATAAGGGGATTTGCCTGAATGGAGTCTCTCATTGTTTTATTTTGGGTAATCTGTGCCATATATTCCCTTAAAAACCCGGATAATCAAGAGTTTAGTATCTTTTAGAATCATGAAACATTGATCCTTTATCATGTGCTAGAAAAAATTAGTTTGAAATTAACTTCACCTTTTAAAAAATTTGGATAATTTCTCCCAAGAATGGAGATTTTCTCTTTAATAAGTAAAAGCTGGTAAAAATATTTCACTCTCTTATTTTGCCCTCCACAGTGGCTTAATCTACTGCTGCTTGAGAAGGTTGCCATAGTCTCTCTTACAAATTAGGACAATTTATGTAGCAAGAGGCAATTTATGAGCAAGGGAACATGCACATGCCTTGTCCCCTTGTTCCTTATCATGAAGGATACATTTCAGCCTAAAAAGAAAGTCAGATCTAAACATGCCATGGATAAACAAACAATGAACATCCCCTCAAGATGTTAAAATTGCTTAGAATCTACCAAGTTAATTCGGAGACAAACTCGTTTCACTTAAGAGATAAAGTGCCTAACTTTCTTGAAGACTTTGAGTGTGTTTCTCTTTGTAGGAGCATCAGGGTAATGACTGGTATTTCTGTAGATCCCTTTACATCTTTTGGTCTCAGTTTTTCCAGATACAAGCTGAGGGGAACTAAAATGTCTTCCAAAATCCTTTCCATGTCTAACTATATCCATAGATTTATGACTTCACAATTTATCCAGCAGGAAGAGAGGTGCTGATGGTTCAAGCATCAGTGTAACCAAGACTGAGTCCCACTGCTTGGCTTCTCGCGAGACCCCCAGGCCCACACTGGACCCAGAGCAGCCACCATGACACTCCACTCCTTCCCGCTAAATCCACAGAATAAAAAGCAGGAATAGCCGCTTTGGAAAAATTACATGGTAAGGCATCTGCTTACAATGTGGGAGACCCAGGTTCAATCCCTGGGTTGGGAAGATCCTCTGCAGAAGGAAATGGGAACCCACTCCAGTACTCTTGCCTGGAAAATCCCATGGGCAGAGGAGTGTGGTAGGCTACAGTCCATGGGGTCACAAATGGTCAGACATGATGAGTGACCACTCTTTTTTAGGATTTGGCGGTGAGGGCAAAGAGATGAATCCTGTCATTTTTGAGAAGGGTGATTGCAGCCGTGAAATTAAAAGATGCTTACTCCTTGGAAGGAAAGTTATGACTACTAGAGAGCATATTAAAAAGCAGAGACATTACTTTGTCAACATAGGTCCGTCTATTCAAGGCTGTGGTTTTTCCAGTAGTCATATATGGATGTGAGACTATAAAGAAAGCTGAGCACTGAAGAACTGATGCTTTTGAACCGTGGTGTTGAAGAAGACTCTTGAGAATCCCTTGGACTGCAAGGAGATCCAACCAGTCTATCCTAAAGGAGATCAGTCCTAGGTGTTCATTGGAAGGACTGATGTTGAAGCTGAAACGCCAATATTTTGGCCACCTCATGCAAAAAGCTGACCTATTTGAAAAGACCCTGATGCTGGGAAAGATTGAGGGCAGGAGGAGAAAGGGACAGAGGATGAGATGGATGGATGGTATCACCGACTCAATGGACATGAGTTTGGGTGGACTCCAGGAGTTGGTGATGGACAGGGAGTCTGGTGTGCTGTGGTTCATGGGGTTGCAAAGAGTTGGACATGACTGAGTGACTGAACGGAAACTAAAGGGGCAAATATCATTATGACAAAACACTCCATAGGTTGATATCTATAAGCCTTGGTCTAAATGTCCTGTCTAAAGCAAGGATCGAGAATGTGAAAGCCAAAATATCCAAGGATAAGCAGCATCAGTGATTTGACACAAGATGCCTAAAGGGAATCATCCTGTTAGTTAGCGTAGCTATGTGAAGAGATCACGTTTAGATCTAGAACCTAACTGGACAGGGCAGAAGTACCACCTTCATGCATTTCATCTTTCTTTCATCTGATACGTTAAGTAGGGCAGGCAGCCTCTCCATTTCCCCTGAATATCAATTTTGGGTTTAGGGCAGAAGCCAGCCACAATTTGCTTATTGATGTTTCCATAATTACAGCTGGGTCCCTTAACTATAGTCTCCAAGTTACAATTTGTTTGCAATATAATACACTAGAGTTACCAACTTCATAAGCAAAGTTACATGTCATTTGCTTTAGGTTAGGGTATCTTGTCGTATGAGCATCAAATAACACAATTAAATATGACAGGTCTTTAACGGTGTGCTTGAAGGGAGATGAGTACTAGCTGATGCTCCCTTGTGTATGTGGCCAACTTTTAGGCATCTGCTTATGGTAGAGGCTGTCTGGGCATGACTTTGCTTTGGAAACCTCTCTGTCAGCATTTTGGTTCCCTGGTCTTGTCATTTCAAAAGTGTTCATTCTCAAAGTTACAAAATTCCATGGGCCACAGGCATCACACCAAGTAGGAATTTTATTCCCCACTTTCCCCCTTATCTGTACAGACACGTTTTCTAACCTTCCACTCTCTACGCTACTTTCTTCCATCTTCACCCAGTAGTTACAGAATACTGCCAGATCATCAGTCTCCTTTTTAATTCTCTTCAAATCTCATTCCCTTAAAGGTTCTTTATATTGAGGGGACAGTAATACAAAGCAGTCACTTTCTGAGGCTTTTGCTATTGCACAGATTCCAAACTGTACCAACGGACAACAGACCCACCTTGTCACATCAGATTTTAATATGGCAACAAATGCCTTGAAATACATGCATTTGAAACCTGAAGTTTATTGAAAGCCATTTTTCTCCAGCCAATTACCAATTACCCCAGAGGTAGCAGGCTGTGAAAATCACTTCATCAGGCAAAAGCCTTGCTTGGTCTTTTCAAGAATTAAAGTTACATCAGTGGGGATTGATCCTGCTTTCTTTACTGTACCCTCCAGAGAGAAGTATAGAATTTCTTAACTGTGAACATTTGTTGAAAAACACAGAGGAAGCTCATGAGACACTTTTTCTCTCTGGTCATCTGCTCTCGAAAGAGGAAATGTCGAGGGGGTGGAAACAGTGACCTGGCCCCTCCGCTCCTCTAACAACCTGTTGTGACCAGGAAGAGACATGTCCCAGGATGCCAGAAGTCAGAGAAAATAGGGCAGACTTAGTGTGCAGCGTGTGGCCCCAGTCCTGGGCCCCAGGGAGCAGGAAGGGGCTTCTGTGCCTCAGGAAGTATCTCCCAGAGAGAACCCAAAGGCCCAGCATCCTTGCAGATCCAATGGAGTCCTTGCGGGAGGGAAGATGGATGGTAGCCTCCGCTGGGGTCATGTCGGAGCCGCCCAGTCGGGGCTCTTCGGGGCCTTGCACGTGTGCACGTCCAGGGCCTCCACGCAGTCCTGGCAGCGCACGGCACAGCACCAGTGGAACTTACACTCGCACTTGGTCTTCCGGGTAATGTGGGAGGTGTCGTAGCCTCTGCCACAGCACATGACTTCGCAGCTGTCCATGCCCCGGGAAGTCAGGTTGCACACACGGCCCGCTGTACCCAGGGAGCCTGGAAGACAGGTCAGGGCATGTTACTGAATTGGCATGGGTGGAATACAGCATGCTTCTGAAGGAAGGGTTCCGAGATCATCCTCCAGGACTGGGCCCTGATGCCACCTCACCGCAGCCCAGGGCTGGACCACACAGCACATGTCAGCCTCGGCGGCAATGGCAGTGAGGGCCACATCCGGAAGGACTGACATGAAGCCCTGGGGCTGTCCTGAACATCCTGTCTCCAGCACTCCCACCTTAAGTTGGATGAACTTTTCTGCTTACCCTTACCCAGCCTTGGACTGATGGGTCACTGAATGGCCAAGGCCAGATCAGAATGAAAGAAGGACCTGTCCTGATCCCCCCTCTCCTGACCTTAAACTACACTAAGGAAGCAGTGGCCAAAGTTATCTCTCTTGGAATCTGTCAGGGGATGGACCTCTTGCAAGGGAGGAGATTCTGCCTCCCTGGACCTGATTACACTGGCTTCTAGGAAAGATTAGAGAGCTCTGCTTGTTGAAGGGAATGTGTGGGCACCATTTGTGTAAGGCCTTGAGGAGGGAGCCATGCTCAGCCTGGTTTATCTTTTGTGCTTTGGTCTAGTGGGCCATTGAGATGTGTGTGAGACACCTGATTGAAGACAGGATTCTAGGTCTTTTGATAAACAAAACCGGTATAAAAACCCTGTTAGAAATGACTAGTGGACATTGTCTTAGTTATTTAGGATGATGCTTGCTACATGGCAATTCATATTTATGTATTTGTTTCTCCAAGAATCTCAAAGATAGGAAGCCTCTTAATTGTTCTTTTCCTGGGGAAGCACTCAGAATTCTTTTACAAGAGTGTTATCAGACAGCAGAACCAAGTGTGGTGGACATTTTTAGAGCCTGCTCAGCTTATAGTGATCCTTCGTGCACAGAGCAGGGCACCTGGCAGCAATAGTAAACAACGTGACTCTTCTCTGTTAGCAGCAGGTGACTGGGCCAGGGGTGGGCACTGACTTGAACTGGGCCACTCGGGTAGATTGCCCTGAGGATTTGTGCTTCTGATGGAGACAGTACAAACTCCAAGTATAAACTCATTAGCCGTGGGCAGCTGTGTACCACGAGGTGGTCTGTGGATGAGAAGACGTCACAGAGACAAGACGAGACAGATGTCCAGAGACAGTGAAGACAAGACATGGAACGAGAATGCTGCCCAGCTGCTGGACTGTTTTCTGGACATTTCTCTTTGAGGTCTGGCTGCATTCCAGCCTTTGGATTCCTAGATACCCTGTATCCTTGTAATAAATTTCCCCTTTTAGCTTAAGCCACTGAAATTTCTATTACTTGTGATTGATAATCCTAAGTAATCTACAAACCTAGAGAAGCTAAACTCTTTGCTGAAAAACTAAAAACAAAAACAAACTTTTATCAGCATGAAAAAGACAGTGACTTCATTTTCTGTTCCTCCATTATTTAACTAGGAATTTCTTCCTCTTTATAACTCCTCCAGTGCCTCGTGACTCTGTTTATCACATTCCGCCCTGTGTTCCCATTATCTATATAAATGTCATGTTGCCCTGCCTGTCAGGAATGACCAGGGAAGAAGCCAGGTTCAAGCAGGGCATGGGGTCAAGAAGAAGAGTAGGAGGGGCAGGACTTGCCCTGCGTGATCAGGCCACTGACCACAGGAAGACAGGCGGGGGAATTTCATAAGGACAGGAAGGATGGCAAAGGGCTGGGGTCAGGGTGGCGGGTGGGTCAGCCAGGGGTGGCTCGGAGCCTACATCATGCTGAAGAAGCGAAGGGTTAGAAGAGACAGCAGCAAGATTCGGGGCAACCATCAGGGCAGTGCTCAGAATTACTGTGCAGAGAGGACTCACTGCCAAACGCTGCCTCTTAACAGTATACCCATTTATTTAATTCAGTAAATATTTAGTGAATGCGAATGTGTAAGACATTGTGTGGCTACTTGGGGTTTTGGTGGTGATGAGGAGGAAATAAAATAATTAGGATTTTAGTTCAGTTCTGATTCTCAGGAAACTCATAATACAAGGAAGAGATAAATATGTAAAGAGGTATTTCCACTACTTCAAGAAAACTGCTCCATTTGCTGAAGACTTTCTCAGCCAAAGGCAGGGTTTTGTGAAAATAGCACCGTAAAGCTAAAGACAATAGAGTAAGGTTATTTAGGGCTTGGACAGATCAGGGTTCAAATCCTAGCTTTACCATGTATGACTGAGTGACCTTGGGTAAATTAAGTAAGATAAATTACTTAATCTCATTAAGCTTCAGTTTCCTCCCATGCAAAATTGGGATAAAAACAGTTCCTTCCTCAGGGGCTGTGGTGAGGATGGAATGAGATTATGCTGGAGGTGTCTGGCATAAGAAGTGCTCAATAAATGTTAACCATTCATTCACTTGGGCTCAGATGGTAAAGAAATTCCCTGCAATGCAGGAGACTTGGGTTCAATCCCTGGATTGGAAAGATCCCCTGGAGAAGGGAATGCCTACTCATTCCAGTATTCTTGCCCGGAGAATCCCATGGACAGAGGAGCCTGGCAGGCTACAGCCCATGGGGTCACAAAGAGTAAGACACAGCTGAGTGACTAACACTTCACTTCATTCATTCACTTAACAAGTGTTTAACAAAAGTGGCTACTATGTGCTAGGCCTAGTTCTGGGAGCTTGAGCTGTGTCAATGAACAAAACAAAGATCCTGCCTGCTTTGAGGAGTTTATGTTCTAGGGAGAGTGCATGAAGCATATTATCATAATGATATTTATTAATATTAATAATAGCGGACAGGATCAGAAAAAGAGCTGTTAATGGTTTTGTAGAGGAGGTGGCATTAGATGTAAGACATGAAGGATGAATAGAAGATGGAAGGGAGAATGGGGTGAAAGGCCTTTCTGGCAGGAGACAACCTCCCAGTAGAAACTTGGAGGTCAAGTACACAGAAGACTGTGTAGATTCAATGTGACTGAGGCAGAGGTTGCGTGTTAGGCAGCAAACACAGAAAGGGAGATTGGAGCAACAGGTTAGAGAGTCTTCCTGCTTTGCTACAATTAGGACTTTATTCCATGGTGGGCGGTGAGCCAGTCCAGATTTTTATTCAGAGAAAAATATGTCAAAATGATAAATCTGAAAGAGTGGCTTGGGGAAGGGTGGTATCTTGAGTCCTTTGGATTAGTCCAGGCAAGAGATAATGAGTGGAGGCAGAAGACAAATGCATGAGGTGTTAAAGAGGAAAGATCACTAGGTTTGGTGACTCACTGGATTAAAGGATGAGTTGTAGCGGGTGATAATGTGTCAAGTAGGGAAAGACTGAAAACTTATTCATTCGGTTCAGCAATAAGGGAGGCAACTAGTGCCCTTTAATGAGGGCTGCCTCAGTGGGACCATATGGGTGGACGCAGTGGGCTGAAGCATGAACAGGAGGAAAGGCCAGGTGGTGACTGAGAAGCTTGATGATGAAGTGAACGAAGAGCACAGGTGAAAGGAGTGATGTGGGTGGCACTTCCCCGGGGGCCAGTGGCTAAGGCTCTGTGCTCCCAGTGCAGGGGGCCTGGGAGCTAGATCCCACATGCTGCAACTAAGAGCTGGTGTGCCACAGCTGAAGATCCCACGCGGCACAAGTAAGACCCAGTGCAGCCAAAGAGTACATTTAGAAAAAGAAAAACACTAATAAGAAAAGAAGTGATGAGGCTGAAGATGGAACTTCAGGGTGACTTCAGGCCATTAAGTTGATTGGTAGTTTGTTGTGTTGCAGGATATATCTGATGCACTGTGTGTAGGTGTTCGTTATATAAAGGACAAAAATGGGGAAAACCATGCTATTAGAAGTCAGGGTAGTGCTGTCTTTTGGTGGGGTGTAGTGAAAAGAGGCACAAAGGAGACTTCCAGAATACTATTCTCTTCAAGTTCCTGATCTGGACGCATGTTATTAATACCTGGAGGAGCTTCTTTGAGAATTCACTGAGCTGTACCCATGGGATACATGCACTTTGCGGTATGAGAAAAAGAGAAGGGGGAAGAGGAAGCAGCAGCTGAGGCCACATGTGCAAAGATGTGGGAATGTGTGAGGAGCAGCAAAGTGTTCACGTTGCTGGGAAGGTAGGGTGAAACAGGGCAGTGGCCAGAGATGAGCCGGGCAGGTGGGCAGGAGCTGCCTGAGAAAGACCTGTGTCTCAGGCTCAGGGGTTTACATGTTAGCCAAGGGCAGTGGGGTGCTCCCTAAAAGGGTGACGTGATCTGATTTGAGTTTCAGAAGAATCACTAGGGCTGACTGGATTGCAGGGGGCCAGGGTGAAGGCCAGCAGACAAGTTAGAAACCAATGAAACTCTGGGCAGGACACGACGTGGCTTGTACAGAGACAGTGGCGGTGCGAATGGGAGGGGCTAACAGACTCAAGAGATGCTGAGGAGGAGCATCTCAGGATGTGCGGGCTGCCTGGACCAACAGGGGAGAGGATGCCACTGAGAAGTGCTTCCGGGCTTCTGACAGCAGTGCTTGGCTTTACATGGGGACATTCTCGGAGGTGGGAACCCCTGGGATGGGCAGGCTTTGAGGCAAGATAACTGGCTTAGTTTGCAGCATATCGAGTTGGCTGTGGATGTGGGCCATCCAGGTAGGAATGGTCACTGAAAATCCTCTTTGGGACTCAGGAGAGAGGTCAGGATGGAGACACGGATTAGGACATCTTTTGCAGAATGGCAACTGAAGCCTGGGGTGTGAATGAGACCTCTAGCAGGTGTGAAAGTGTTCTCACCTGCCACCCACAGGAGACTCAGAATTTTTACCTTTTTTGTGTTTTGTTCATAAGCCCTGCACACTGATAAACATTCCTCACTTCTGCTGATGTGCTGTTATCAGAATATGAATCCATAAAAATGCAGTTCGACTTCTTTACCCACTTTGGGGTTGTGGGGCACAGGGGCCAGGACAGGGAGACAAAATGTCTCCTTCCTGAATCAGGCTGTGGGCCTTTGACTGACATCACACGCGGTGGCCGTCCCCTGGCGGCTTGCGAGCATAAGGAGGTCTATGCTGGTGTTCTGGCTCAGCCTTGAGTAATGGCTCTGGTGGGTTTTGTCCCCCAAATGCAGCAACTGGACTAGACTCCATCTGGACAGATGGCTACTCAGTGAAGGAATCTCCACATCGTCCAAACTCTGAGAGGAGCAGCCAGAGCGACGGCCACTGGCAAGAGCTTAACTCGGAAGTGGTTTCAGAAAGAGAGACAGAGACGCTGGCACTGAGTTGTCTCAGCAGTTCAGCGTTCAGCTACAGAATGCTGGAGCACTGAGACTCTGAACAGAAGGGTGAGAGTCGCTGATGTGAGAGTGCTGTGGGGTTGCAGCCTGGAGCGGCCGCTGCCCTCCTGGGGGATGAGCAGCACCAGGACGGGCCGGCTGAGAGGAAGGTGGAGGCTGCCTAGCAACAGACTACCAACGGGCTCTGCTTTGGGCTTTGGATCTCATTAGATCTGAAGACAGAAGGGAAGCTCTGACACTTGCTGTAATTTGGGCAAGAGATATGATTGGAGGACATCACCAACTCAGTGGACATAAGTTTGAGCAAATTTCGGGAAATAGTGAAGGACAGGGAAACCTGGAGTGCTGCAGCCCATGGGGTTGCAAAGTCAGACATGACTTAGTGACTGAATAACAACAGCTATTTCATCAAAACCCTGAAGAGAGCATTTGCCAGAGCGCAGAAGCTATGTAAAACTTGGTGGTATTGTTTTCCTGGATCAAAATTAGATTAAGGACTTACTAGTATTGACAGCAGTAGGCCTCTATTGTCTTCGGGACCTCCCATTACTCTTTCAAGACAGAAAACAACACCATCATCATCATCTTTAAAAAGAATCAAGACTATGCATTTGTGCATGTGTGTGGGGGGGAGAGAGTGAGCTCATGTGTATGAAAAGGAGTCACTGAGTCATATGATCTGACTCCTTGTTTAATGCTGAATATTTGGGACATATATTTTAGATCTTTTATTCTAAATAATACACCAACTTATTAAATAATGAGTCACTCATTACATGATCTGATGACCCCTATCTGGGCCACAAATAAAACCAGCTACACTATCAGATTTAAGCCCAAAAGGGCCAGTTTTTACATTTTCAAAGCCAGATAGAGCTGAAGTTCATCCATCCTTTATTTTCTCCTCTCTTTTACCCCTCTTCTTTTTTCTTCCCCCCCTCCCCCACTACATTTTTTCTTATCCTCTTCTTCTTCTTTTTGTTCATAACTGGGGCCAATATTTAACTTATACAGGTCAGGCCTTGTGACAAGCCTTTGCCGGCATTATCTCATTTAATACTCATAAGCACTTATAAAGTAGGTACTATTATCATCACTGTTTTGGAAATGAGCAAAGAGAAGGTCAGGGAGGTTAAGTGATCACACAGCAAGCAGGTGGCAGGGTCAGAATTTGGAGAAGGCATATCCGAGCCCAGAGATGGAGGTCTTGACCTTGTGATTGGGCCTCGTGTCCCACCAGAAAATAGGAAATAGGCCCCAGAAAGCTGGCTCATGTGTAACAGTATGTGATCAGCGCTTCTACCTATTTCCTGCTCTCTCCCTTCATTATTTTATCAACTGAAGAACTTGCAAAGTTCCTGACATGTAGCTCTTTTGGAGGGGAACTTTTTCTCCAGCACATGATATGTCATCGACAATTAAGACATATAAAGTAATGTAAGAAAGTAAACAAGGCTGGCTAGCATGGTACTTATAGCTCATACTGCATTCTTCCCTTATAATATTCCTGTTGAATTCCTATCACCTTTTTGAGGAACTAGACAGACTGATTACTTTGTAATAGCAGGGTATACATCTCTAAAACAAGCCCTCAAGGGGGTTCTAATGTACATCTCGGATGTGACTGAGACTCTGCGAGGAGCGTCTCTATGCTGACTTCTCTAGCTTAGAAAAGCCTGTATCATCAACCTGTCTCTTATACACATCTCGGGTAGATTGCCCTGAGGATTTGTGCTTCTGATGGAGACAGTACAAACTCCAAGTATAAACTCATTAGCCGTGGGCAGCTGTGTACCACGAGGTGGTCTGTGGATGAGAAGACGTCACAGAGACAAGACGAGACAGATGTCCAGAGACAGTGAAGACAAGACATGGAACGAGAATGCTGCCCAGCTGCTGGACTGTTTTCTGGACATTTCTCTTTGAGGTCTGGCTGCATTCCAGCCTTTGGATTCCTAGATACCCTGTATCCTTGTAATAAATTTCCCCTTTTAGCTTAAGCCACTGAAATTTCTATTACTTGTGATTGATAATCCTAAGTAATCTACAAACCTAGAGAAGCTAAACTCTTTGCTGAAAAACTAAAAACAAAAACAAACTTTTATCAGCATGAAAAAGACAGTGACTTCATTTTCTGTTCCTCCATTATTTAACTAGGAATTTCTTCCTCTTTATAACTCCTCCAGTGCCTCGTGACTCTGTTTATCACATTCCGCCCTGTGTTCCCATTATCTATATAAATGTCATGTTGCCCTGCCTGTCAGGAATGACCAGGGAAGAAGCCAGGTTCAAGCAGGGCATGGGGTCAAGAAGAAGAGTAGGAGGGGCAGGACTTGCCCTGCGTGATCAGGCCACTGACCACAGGAAGACAGGCGGGGGAATTTCATAAGGACAGGAAGGATGGCAAAGGGCTGGGGTCAGGGTGGCGGGTGGGTCAGCCAGGGGTGGCTCGGAGCCTACATCATGCTGAAGAAGCGAAGGGTTAGAAGAGACAGCAGCAAGATTCGGGGCAACCATCAGGGCAGTGCTCAGAATTACTGTGCAGAGAGGACTCACTGCCAAACGCTGCCTCTTAACAGTATACCCATTTATTTAATTCAGTAAATATTTAGTGAATGCGAATGTGTAAGACATTGTGTGGCTACTTGGGGTTTTGGTGGTGATGAGGAGGAAATAAAATAATTAGGATTTTAGTTCAGTTCTGATTCTCAGGAAACTCATAATACAAGGAAGAGATAAATATGTAAAGAGGTATTTCCACTACTTCAAGAAAACTGCTCCATTTGCTGAAGACTTTCTCAGCCAAAGGCAGGGTTTTGTGAAAATAGCACCGTAAAGCTAAAGACAATAGAGTAAGGTTATTTAGGGCTTGGACAGATCAGGGTTCAAATCCTAGCTTTACCATGTATGACTGAGTGACCTTGGGTAAATTAAGTAAGATAAATTACTTAATCTCATTAAGCTTCAGTTTCCTCCCATGCAAAATTGGGATAAAAACAGTTCCTTCCTCAGGGGCTGTGGTGAGGATGGAATGAGATTATGCTGGAGGTGTCTGGCATAAGAAGTGCTCAATAAATGTTAACCATTCATTCACTTGGGCTCAGATGGTAAAGAAATTCCCTGCAATGCAGGAGACTTGGGTTCAATCCCTGGATTGGAAAGATCCCCTGGAGAAGGGAATGCCTACTCATTCCAGTATTCTTGCCCGGAGAATCCCATGGACAGAGGAGCCTGGCAGGCTACAGCCCATGGGGTCACAAAGAGTAAGACACAGCTGAGTGACTAACACTTCACTTCATTCATTCACTTAACAAGTGTTTAACAAAAGTGGCTACTATGTGCTAGGCCTAGTTCTGGGAGCTTGAGCTGTGTCAATGAACAAAACAAAGATCCTGCCTGCTTTGAGGAGTTTATGTTCTAGGGAGAGTGCATGAAGCATATTATCATAATGATATTTATTAATATTAATAATAGCGGACAGGATCAGAAAAAGAGCTGTTAATGGTTTTGTAGAGGAGGTGGCATTAGATGTAAGACATGAAGGATGAATAGAAGATGGAAGGGAGAATGGGGTGAAAGGCCTTTCTGGCAGGAGACAACCTCCCAGTAGAAACTTGGAGGTCAAGTACACAGAAGACTGTGTAGATTCAATGTGACTGAGGCAGAGGTTGCGTGTTAGGCAGCAAACACAGAAAGGGAGATTGGAGCAACAGGTTAGAGAGTCTTCCTGCTTTGCTACAATTAGGACTTTATTCCATGGTGGGCGGTGAGCCAGTCCAGATTTTTATTCAGAGAAAAATATGTCAAAATGATAAATCTGAAAGAGTGGCTTGGGGAAGGGTGGTATCTTGAGTCCTTTGGATTAGTCCAGGCAAGAGATAATGAGTGGAGGCAGAAGACAAATGCATGAGGTGTTAAAGAGGAAAGATCACTAGGTTTGGTGACTCACTGGATTAAAGGATGAGTTGTAGCGGGTGATAATGTGTCAAGTAGGGAAAGACTGAAAACTGTTCATTCGGTTCAGCAATAAGGGAGGCAACTAGTGCCCTTTAATGAGGGCTGCCTCAGTGGGACCATATGGGTGGACGCAGTGGGCTGAAGCATGAACAGGAGGAAAGGCCAGGTGGTGACTGAGAAGCTTGATGATGAAGTGAACGAAGAGCACAGGTGAAAGGAGTGATGTGGGTGGCACTTCCCCGGGGGCCAGTGGCTAAGGCTCTGTGCTCCCAGTGCAGGGGGCCTGGGAGCTAGATCCCACATGCTGCAACTAAGAGCTGGTGTGCCACAGCTGAAGATCCCACGCGGCACAACTAAGACCCAGTGCAGCCAAAGAGTACATTTAGAAAAAGAAAAACACTAATAAGAAAAGAAGTGATGAGGCTGAAGATGGAACTTCAGGGTGACTTCAGGCCATTAAGTTGATTGGTAGTTTGTTGTGTTGCAGGATATATCTGATGCACTGTGTGTAGGTGTTCGTTATATAAAGGAGAAAAATGGGGAAAACCATGCTATTAGAAGTCAGGGTAGTGCTGTCTTTTGGTGGGGTGTAGTGAAAAGAGGCACAAAGGAGACTTCCAGAATACTATTCTCTTCAAGTTCCTGATCTGGACGCATGTTATTAATACCTGGAGGAGCTTCTTTGAGAATTCACTGAGCTGTACCCATGGGATACATGCACTTTGCGGTATGAGAAAAAGAGAAGGGGGAAGAGGAAGCAGCAGCTGAGGCCACATGTGCAAAGATGTGGGAATGTGTGAGGAGCAGCAAAGTGTTCACGTTGCTGGGAAGGTAGGGTGAAACAGGGCAGTGGCCAGAGATGAGCCGGGCAGGTGGGCAGGAGCTGCCTGAGAAAGACCTGTGTCTCAGGCTCAGGGGTTTACATGTTAGCCAAGGGCAGTGGGGTGCTCCCTAAAAGGGTGACGTGATCTGATTTGAGTTTCAGAAGAATCACTAGGGCCGACTGGATTGCAGGGGGCCAGGGTGAAGGCCAGCAGACAAGTTAGAAACCAATGAAACTCTGGGCAGGACACGACGTGGCTTGGACAGAGACAGTGGCGGTGCGAATGGGAGGGGCTAACAGACTCAAGAGATGCTGAGGAGGAGCATCTCAGGATGTGCGGGCTGCCTGGACCAACAGGGGAGAGGATGCCACTGAGAAGTGCTTCCGGGCTTCTGACAGCAGTGCTTGGCTTTACATGGGGACATTCTCGGAGGTGGGAACCCCTGGGATGGGCAGGCTTTGAGGCAAGATAACTGGCTTAGTTTGCAGCATATCGAGTTGGCTGTGGATGTGGGCCATCCAGGTAGGAATGGTCACTGAAAATCCTCTTTGGGACTCAGGAGAGAGGTCAGGATGGAGACACGGATTAGGACATCTTTTGCAGAATGGCAACTGAAGCCTGGGGTGTGAATGAGACCTCTAGCAGGTGTGAAAGTGTTCTCACCTGCCACCCACAGGAGACTCAGAATTTTTACCTTTTTTGTGTTTTGTTCATAAGCCCTGCACACTGANAGCACCAACACTTCCATTCCTCAGCCCAAGGAAAATCAACAAGTACCTCTGATACAATTACAGCTGCACCAGATGCATAACATAGAGGGAACAAAGCTGTAAACACACTGCAGTATCACTGCAAGAGTTCATGCTTCATAGTCCCTGCAAGCTTTCAAAACTGCCTTTGCAATGAGGATTTGTATATTTTAGAGATACTAAAAATCATACTGTTTGAATTTACACAACATTTTTTCCAGTATAAATGTGTATCTTGTGCTATTTGGAGATGGGGCCACACAAACACAGGATGGTGCCATTAGTATTAGCTGACTTTATCTTCAGAAACAGTGACGTTATTCTAGCAGTTTATCTTTATGTGTGATCTTTATGGGATTGTTAGCCTGCTTTGGTCTGTTTATATAAGTAACTCATTAGCACATTGCACAGGTCACCACATATGGTGTGTGCTTGGCTTCATCTATGGAGATGCAAAAACCATGCCTGGAGAGAGGAAATATCCCTGTTTTACTCCTAAAAAGGCTCTTCAATGGGGCCATTTCTTCCTTGACTCCATTTCCTACCATAACCCACAATTACTCACTCCTTGTGTATTGTTCAGGCTCCTCCATCTCCCTCACCCTGTCCCTAGCAGTTCCCTTAAAAATTCCCTAAGGAGATACATATATATTTCTGAGGAGGTATAGCTATAGATCAAGACATAGATATAGATACTGTCAAATATAGTACATGTAGAGACTTCCCTGGTGGTCCTGTGGCTAAGATTCCATGCTCGAAATGCAGGGGAACCAGGTTCCAACCCCAGTCAGGGAACTAGATCCTGCAAGCCGCAATTAAGAGTTCACATGCCATAAGGAAGACTGAAGATCCTGCATGCTGCAACTAAGACCTGGTGCAGCCAAATAAATAAATGTTTTAAAAAATAGCACAACTAAAACCACCAAATCGATAAAACAGTATTTAGTAAGACTTTGCTGTGCATATAAAAACAGTTCTCAAACTTCAAAGACTGAAGCTTCCAAATTCAAAGACTGATGTGAAGCTCATGGGAAAGTGAAAGTTATTAACATTTACAGTCACTGGTTATCACACTGGGGTTACAGATGGTAGTGACTGCTTAGAAGTTTTTATTTCATACCACTTTTAAGGAGATGACTTTAGTTTTGTTACAATGGTCAGAGGCATTTATAAGAAATAACCTAAGTTAAGTTGTGCTTATGTTCATGAAAAAAGCTAGACTCAGTTTGGCTTCCATGGCTTCTGTGGTTTTGTCTGTTCGGGGAGTCTGCAAGTCTAGTCTCCATTCTGTACATATGTTTCGCAGCTCCCCGCTTTTTGGTCCTTATCTCAGCAAGTGCAGAGTGTGACCAACTAGTTTAGCACTGCTCTTAGTGACCACTGTTGACGCAGCCAGGCTGAAGCATCACACATTCATTGTCTGCAGTAGTTGAGTCATCAGGACAGAGAGTCACGTAGTTGCTGTTACCAACAGCTGCATCATCACAGACCAGGGAAGTCATATCACTGAGTTCTTCAAGTTGTCTAATACTGATGGTTATCATTTGGTATATGCTGCTGCTGCTGCTAAGTCACTTCAGTTGTGTCCGACTCTGTGTGACCCCATAGATGGCAGCCCACCAGGCTCCCCTGTCCCTGGGATTCTCCAGGCAAGAACACTGGAGTGGGTTGCCATTTCCTTCTCCAATGCATGAAAGTGAAAAGTAAAAGTGAAGTCGCTCAGTCGTATCCTACTCTTAGCAATCCCATGGACTGCAGCCTATCAGGCTCCTCCGTCCATGGAATTTCCAGGCAAGAGTACTGGAGTGGGGTGCCATNGGGAAGGTGGCGGAGTAGAAAAGGAGTCCGCACCACGGCCAGAGCAGGTAAGACATTCACGTGCAGAGCCAGTCTTACATTTCTAGAAACTGGGATATCTGAGGACTGAATTAGAAGTTGTGTCATATCCTATGTCTCCAAAATGTCCTGACCTCCAGGGAAGATTTCCCACAAACAGCCCTTTACGTTAGCGTTGCTTTGGGACAGGCTGCCGCGCATGGCCCTGCCGCAAGGATGCTCCTCCGGGGTCTCCGGAGCCGCGGGAAGAGGGGCTGGGGGCTTCCCACGCAGGCAGCTGTGGAGCTGCAACAGACTTTTTATTTGCACTGTGAAGAAATGAGTGAACGAAGCAGCGGACCTGGGGACATCCAGGCACTGCCAGACAGTCTGAGCCTTTTTGTGTTTTTTATATATTACTTTTGAATTTTAAAGTTAAGTATGTGCACGTGGGGTTTCCCAGGTTTCAGTGGTAAAGAACCCACCTGCCAAGCAGGAGAGGCAGGTTTAACCCCTGGTTGGGGAAGATGCCCTGGGGAAGAAAATGGCAACCCATTCCCGTGGGTTGTCCTGGGAAATCCCATGCACAGAGGAGCCTGGCAGGCTGCAGCCAATGGGCTCACAAAGAGTTGGACACAGCTGAGCGACTAAACAGCAGGAGCAGCAGCAGCGTGTACGCAAGATTTTAAAAATTAGAGTCCAGAAAAGAGAATAAAAAGCAGTAACTCTCTGCTGTACCCGCTCCACCTCTCCCCTCGCGGTCGGCTTGGCACAACCCCAGAGCCGTCATTTTTAATGCATTGTGCCCTTGTGGTGCTTCATTATGTGTCTGTAGAACAAGGTCTGTACTAGTTTTCCTCCAGCTCTGTGAGAAACAGAATCCCATCCTCAAGGTATTTTATGGACATCTGCCAGAAAATTCTCTTAATAACTAAACAAACCTGAATGCCAGTGGATGGAGCCCTCTGGAGAGGGGCGCTGCGCACAGTTGGCACAACTGAGTGTGACAGTCCTGCCAGTCACTTTATTTACCTTCCAATCATGTTGTATCGTCCCTGATAGACTTCTTATGAGTGAGGGTGAAAACTTGATTCACACCTCGCTAATTTTACCCTCCCCCACATTCCCAACATGGTTCTATCATGGTTGGTTCTGATGGTTTCTCCAGCTTCAAGGAGAATCCTTACACCTCTTCTAGTTCCAGAAGTCACCAGTGCTCTCCCTCATGAGATGAGGATATTTGCAGCCCCCTCCCTTCCCCTCCCCTTCCACTTCCCAGTCTCCATCAGCATGGTCTATCCTTTTGCAATGACGAAGATTAGAGCATTAATGTTCTGTGACCATAATTAAGTCTCTCATGGTATGTCTAAACATCAAATCTAAAAACTGAAAACAATATTTGTTGTTGTTCAGTGGCTAAGTCGTGTCTGACTCTTTGCAAACCCTGTCCTTCACTATCTCCCACAGTTTGCTCAAACTCATGTCCATTGAGTGGATGATGCCGTCCATCTCATCCTCTGTCACCCCCTTCCCGTCCTGCCTTCAGTCTTTCCCAGCATCAGGGTCTTTTCCAATGAGCCATCTCTTCACCAAAGTTTTGGAGCTTCAGCGTCAGTCCTTCCAATGAATATTCAGGGTTGATTTCCTTTAGGAATGATTGGTTTGATCTCCTTAGTTAACTGCACAACCAAGGACTGTGCCAGGACTGCATTTTATAATCTCTAATCCAATTGGACAACGTCTGGGCTGAAGAATGTTGCTAGAGTGAACTTTGGCGTTTTCTTACTTTGCTTGTTACTAAGTGCACTTACTGTAGCCTAATGTCTTCCACTCTCACGCTCATTCCACCTGTGCCACCACTTCCCCTCCTTCCCTTGGCGGGGGGGTGGGGGGGTGGTTCTGTGGCCCTGAGTCGTCTTAGTCTCGCCTGGACACAGCTGGGATCATGCCCTCCTAGAGGAGCGCACGGCACTGCCAGATGCCACGTTTTCTCTCTTTCTTTCGGTTCATTCCTTCTCTTTACTGCAGCCCCTTTTTGAGTAACTCCTTCAAGGTGCATGGAGGATGAATTTTCTGAATCTTGTGTATTATGAAGTCGCTACACTTGAGTAATAGCTTGGCTGGTGATAAAATTCTGGGTTGAAAATAATTTCCCCTCAAAATTGAAGGTATTGCTCCAAGGCTTTTGGCTTCTAGGGTTAAGACGGGAAATCTGATATGCAGCTGATTCTCTGCCAACTGATTTTTGTTTTCATTTCACTGCCCCCGCCCCCTGCTGCCACACCCCCTACATGAAAGGCACTAGAAACTTGCTCTTATCCTTGGTGTTCTGAAATATCACAAGGATGTATTTAGAAGTTTTTAAAAAATTAGTCCTGTTCAGCCGTCAGTGGGCCCTTTTAATCTGAAAACTTCAGCGCTGAGAAGTTTTCTCTAAATATTCCACCCCCTCAACATGCCACAATTTTTTAGTCTCTTTATGGATTTCTAATTAGTCAAGTTGCTGAGCCTTCTGAATCAATCCTCCATGTCTCTTATATTTTCTCTTTTATAGTTTTAGTACTTTCTTCCTGGCTTCTTGAGGAAGAAATTCCATTAGAGTAATACTCCTGGCTCTCTCTATCCCCTTACTAATTTCTCCCCAGGGGAGGACAACAGACTTTTCCAACTGGTGAGTTTAGAGGAAGGAGAAGGGCTTGTGTGTCTGGGTTCCTTCTCTTTGGGCATCTGCCAGCATGTGGAGAAGATGAGTTATGATCATCTCCTTCCCTCCAGCAAGGGGTTCCTTGCAGAGCCTGGGTACGCAGCCTGGGACAGGGTGAGTAAGTCTGCCCAGCTCTGGAGTGGAATCGAAGCTTCAAAGCTGCATTCTCCAGGGCTGCCTTTTTTTTTTTTCCTCCATCCTGCAGCAGCTGCTGTTACTCCTTATACCTACATCTCTTTTCCACTTTTCAGCTGGTTTCAAACTCAAGTGGGAAAGAGAGGTGATGTTATGACTCTATTTGTCCTTTGGGTTTTTTGTTTTACTTTCTAGGAGATTTCTTTGACTTTCTCTTCCAAGTTTTCTCTTGTTTTCTAATTGTCACTTTTTGAAAGCATCCACTCTTGTTGTTCATGGATATAAATACCTTCTTGGACCTTCTTGATTTTTAAAAATTTCTCTTCTCATCCCTGATTTACTGCCTTTTTGTTTTTTCTTTTATGCTTCTGAATTTAATCAAGTATATGGTTAATTCTTGGACATTCTCTTTGTACTTAAGAATGAAGTCATAAAAAGATATTTAGGAATCTGGTTATATGGTAGGGCTTGTGGGCCAGAGGTTTGGCTTCTAGTGACTAGGTAGGACACTGTTTGTTTGGGGCACTATGACTCCAAAATGCCTAGAAGATTTGATGCTAGACTTCCAGGAGTTCTGTTTAGGGGTAAAGGGGAGGAGATGGGGTTCTTTATGCCACCAGTGGGTTTTTCAGTTAAGCCCAATTTTCAGACCTGTGCTTCTCTCCAGTGCTCATTTGTATCTGAAATTTTCTCAGGGAATCTTGGTTTCCATGTTCCTTATCTGCTTTTTTCCTCCTCCTCATCTACTTTTATTCTGCTAAACTGAGGCTTCTCCATCCTGCTTCAGTTCAGTTCAGTTCAGTTCAGTCGCTCAGTCGTGTCTGACTCTGCGACCCCATGAATCGCAGCATGCCAGGCCTCCCTGTCCATCACCAACTCCCGGAGTTCACTCAGACTCACGTCCATTGAGTCAGTGATGCCATCCAGCCATCTCATCCTCTGTCATCCCCTTCTCCTGCCCCCGATCCCTCCCAGTATCAGAGTCTTTTCCAATGAGTCAGCTCTTCGCATGAGGTGGCCAAAGTACTGGAGTTTCAGCTTTAGCATCATTCCTTCCAAAGAAATCCCAGGGCTGATCTCCTTCAGAATGGACTGGTTGGATCTCCTTGCAGTCCAAGGGACTCTCAAGAGTCTTCTCCAACACCACAGCTCAAAAGCATCAATTCTTACAATTTCTTCATTTCCTTTCCACTTTCCAGAAATTTGTTGAGTTCTCTCATTTCTTTGACCATTCTCTTTATTGTTGGTTTAAGCCATGTTTATTCTATTACTATGATTTTAATGAGATCTGANACACCACAGCTCAAAAGCATCAATTCTTACAATTTCTTCATTCCCTTTCCACTTTCCAGAAATTTGTTGAGTTCTCTCATTTCTTTGACCATTCTCTTTATTGTTGGTTTAAGCCATGTTTATTCTATTACTATGATTTTAATGAGATCTGAGGGAGAAAGAAGTGTGAAAGTATATGTTCTATCCACAGCCTTGCATCTGATTGCACTTTGAAATATTCTGGAAGGAGACAAGGATTGTGAGGGAAGGAAATGTTCTCACTTTATGATACACACTTCTGTACTTCCCGGTTTGTTACTTTTGTTTGTATGAGTATTGTTTTTATAACAGAAAGAACATGATAAATAATCGATTACAGTGACTTGCTGTCTGTCTTCAATGTGTGATACTGAAAATTTCTTTCAGAAACGTAGGCCACACCCCATGACACATTCGTCCTGTTTCCTATTTTGTCTTGAATCTTTTCTAAAGGGTTTCTTCTACCACTTCCTTCTTTGATTCTTGACTGCTGTCAAAGTTCCATTTTCTGCCTCCTTAGACTCCTGTTTCGACAGCCTCACAGCCCTTATAGCTTTTTACACACCCCGGGCAGCTGGCACAGGTCCTCACCAACCCCCTCTGCCACCATTCGTTAGGTCCCATCAGCGTTTGCACTGTGGCATCTCATCATTAAACCTCATTTGACATGACAACTTTTAAAAAGATGAATGAATATGACTGCTGAGGACAGCATTACTCTTGGCATTTGGCCTTGTAGAAACCATTTTAGCTTAATATGTAACTTTTCTCGATAAAAAATCTTCAATAAGCTCATCGTTCCATTATTCCTAAATTTTACTTAGTAGATTGTGGATGGCCCTTAAATCTTTGACTTTCAGCATTTTAAGCCTTCAGGTCTACAGAAGTTATGTTCTACTCTTAGAATTTAAGAAATTTATAAATATTAGTATCCTCCACCACAGAAACAGAAGTCTGAATGTTTTTTTTTTAAAAGGTATAGAAGAAGGAAATACATGAATTGTGCAACAGAATAATTCTGTTTTATATTTATCTGTCCCAACTAAATGTCAGAGCATAATAACGAGGCATAACATTCATTAGGCTCTTGGTATATGTTAAGCTATGCTAAGCACTTGATTTTAGCACTTTTATTTAATCCACACAAGCATATAAGGCATATACTATTTTCACCCCCATTTTACAGATGAGGCTATTGAGATACCTAGATGCTGAGGACCTTGCCCTAGGTCTTACAGGCAATATGGTTGAGGCAGGATGCACCCTAAGCCTGTCTGACACCAGGTTGACACCTGAAACCACTCTGCCAGCCTTTCTTATGAAGTCCTGAAGGGTTCATTTACTCAGGTTTCAGTGGTGAGTTCTGCAAAAGTTTTTACATTTAGTGTTTTCACATTAAATTAGTCCACAAAGAATTATTTTCACAGTTTTAAAGACAAACTTTTCCCAAGGGGAGTGAAATTTTAGTTTCTTAACTCAGCCTTTTTGAAGACAGAACTCAAGCAACGCGAGGGTGTCTTTATAAGACTTTTTTGTAGATCATGAGAGTTATCTTTTTTCTAAGTACCTGCATTTTGCTAAGTTTATGACCCTTGTGTCATGCCATACTGATTCTCTCCCTATCAGAAAAAGGGCCGTCTATCTCATACTATGTGAAATCTGTGCAAACTTAACTACTGACCTTGCCTTAGAAAGCCTACTTAGGATTTATTTTAGTTTGATATATGCTGTATGTTTCAACTAAATTATTTAGTTTAACTTGAGCATTTGAAGAAGTGTTAGCACGTCACTTTTTAGTTGGGTGTTTGCCACAAAACCACCATATTTCTGGTCCTATATCAATTTTCCTGAGGGAAACACACATTAAAATCATATTATTTAATTTTCAGATCCTGGCTGAAAGCCAAATACATTTATTAACAATTAAATCCTTTTGACAGGTCCACATCTCTGAGAGTGAAAACCAGACCAACATATCTTTCAAACATACATGCTCTGGAACTAGGAAAACAAGGAATATTTATTAGCAAACTGTGCAGTTGATTTGCTTATGCAATCATTTATTAAATATGACACTGTGATTTCTTGAGCACTGTCATTCTTTTAAAAACAGTGCCTGTGGGTGGGCTTAGCTAGGAAATATAAGGTGTGGAATTTATATTTGTGGAATTCAAGAACATCACTGTTGACTAACCATATATATAATAGTTCTTACTGACTAATGAAGCTAGTCTAAAAAAATATTTTATATGAATAATAGAACTTTACCTGGAACTGTAACAATTTTGTTAAGAGTTATTCTTTGCTTCAGGGCTTTAATTTTGGTTAGTTTTTGATTCATACACAATAAAAGATCAACTGTATCATGAACATACTATTTTGGAGTCCAATAAGACAGAGATGAGGCAGGGAGAACTGATCTAATTCTTCAAAATGCATTTAATTTTATGAATGGAGAAAACCAATCAGAAAAGAAATCCGTGCTAAGTGAAAGTTGGGCTTCATGAAGATGCTCAACAGGAAGGGAAGATGAGAATATATAGGAGTTAAAGCAGTCTGGCTCTAATTCAGTTCAGTTTTATCACTTTCTTTCTACTGCCATTCCTTACTTTTAGAGAGTGATTTCTTTTTCATCACGCCCGGTTCTCTTGGTTCAGAACCATTATGTATTATTTATCTTAGGTGGCATCATAAGATCTATTCTTGGAAGCCTTTATTAGGCCCACAATTTACTTGCCTGCAAAGCTGTGCTTATATCTTGCACAGTATCCATTTGTGTTGACTTTGGAGGCATTTCCTGTAGTCAGAACTGGGAAGTATCTGTTTTGTGCCACGCCCCAGTGGGCTAAGCTCAGGGGTAGGCCCAGTGCTCCGCAGCACTGACCTTGCTTGGTGCTGGCCTGGGCATGGCAGAGAACTAAAACTTTGGATCTTCACCCTCCAAACTTCTCACATATAAAATACAGGCTATCAAAATATATAAATAAAAATTACAGGAGGCTAGGTTAAGTCTGAATTTCAGCTAGGAAATAAATGCAATTCTAGTGGGAATTAGGAAACAAGTTGAACTTATTTCCCTAACTGAAATTAGTCTCTTCATATGCAAAATATGGATAATAATGATACCTATCTTCTAGGCTTGCTTAAAACCTGGTGCATATGTATATATATTTTACACAGCAGTCCTTGTTAGGTAACCTGTCCAAGATTGTGCTCAAGTTTTGCAACCAGTGTTCTAATTCCAGAGTCCCAGTCTCCATGTTGCCTTAGTCAACATGACGTCAATAGCTGAGAACCCCTAATGAGCTAATGACAGTGTAAGTCTGTCCATGCTCGGGCTCAGTTGTGTCCCACTCTTTGTGACACCATCTGTAGCCTGCCAGGCGCCTCTGGCAGAATCCATGGTATTCTTCAGGCAAGACTACTCTAGTGGGTTGCCATTTCCTTCTCCAGGGGATCTTCCCAACCCAAGGACTGAACCTGTGTCTCTTGTGTCCCCTGCATTGAAGGCAGATTGCAGGTAGATTCTTTACTCCTTGAGCTATAAGAGAAATGCCAATAACCATGTAAACATTATGTTAAAAATATAAATAGCAATAGCAACATCAGTTGCCATGTGCTAATTTTTAATTACTACTTGTTATCAGTCTTTATATGTATAGGTAAGGCTGAAAATAAAATTTAGGGAGGTAAAAATTTCTCATAAATTTCCTAGTGAGTCCATTTTTTTAAGTTGTTCATTCAAACCAGAAGATTTTAATTTTGACATCTATCATTCTTTTAAAGTGGACTCTAGAGAAATTAACAATGCATAGAAATAGAACTTAAGTATTTAACATCTCCCCCAGTACCTTGTTCAGTACCTTCCTGCTCAGTACTTTCCTGTTGCTTCACAGCAGCATCTGAATATCTCAGCATGGCATTTGAGGCTCTCCACAGCTGGCCAAGACTCAGATTTGAAGCCTCAGGCCGTATTAATGCTCAGTCAAGAGCTCCCCTGGGACCCTTGTCATTCCTTACTTTTGATGTTTTTTCTGCTTTCATATCTTTCTGTGACTTGGAGGCCCTTCATCCTGGAAAGCGTTTGCCCTGTCTCAGTCATGGGAAACCTTTATCTCCAACATCCAGTTCTTTTATGACATAGCCTTTCTCTCCTCAACTGACTGGCTATGTTGGGTGATTTTTCTACTATACCATATAGTATAGGGCTTCCTCGCCCTATACTCTATACAATGTATATACTATATCCAGTTGTATTTCACTTGTCTCTCTGACTCAGATTTAGTTCCCTGTGGTCAGAACTTTGTTTTATTCTTTTCTCCATATGCCACAGTACCAGAAACAGTGCTTTCCCCAAATTTAACCCAACAGCACATACTTGCTGTGCCTTGAGTTGAAATTTTGGGTATCCCACCAAATAAGGCTAAGTTGCTTTAGGCATGCTCATGGTGACTAGAAGTTATGTTTTTGGCATTTAAAACAGAGTTTCCCCTTTTATTAATAATATATATTCACTTTAGAAGACTTGTGAAATTAAAGACACACACAAAGGGGGAAAAATCATCAGTAAACTACCTTCTAAGGGCTGCAGCTGCTGCTGTTTTTTTGTTTTGAACTTTTTAAAATACAGAAATACTGTGTGTTTATCCTTCTCAACAGAGACAGGTTGATAAAAGAAAAGGAAAGGTAGATAAAGACAAAAGGGTGAAAGCAGAGGGTTTGAACCCCCAAGCCCAGTACTCATGATTGTGTGCCCCTATGTGTTAGTCGCTTGATCCCTCTGAGACCCAGTTTCCTTATTTGAAAAACAAAAATACTATTTTTTATTCCTATAAGGGTTTTTAGAAATCAAATTACAAAGGATTTTGATCGTCTTTTGTACACTAGGGAATACTATTTTTTATGCCTATTTTTTACTAGTATATTGGACTGTATTTGAAGATGAGTCTCTGGGTACTTGCAGAGATCAGATTGAATCCTAAATACCAGCTCAAATTGGATTTGTGCCTGATTCTGTACCCCGAATTACAGATAACCTTCACATCATTAAGGGAGGAAGAGGGGGACTAACTTACTAAACACCTACTATGTGCCAGGTTCTCTTCTGTTCCCTTCTCTTGTCTTTCCATAGCATTCTGTAATCCCTTTTACATCTGAGAGAGCTGAATTCAGAGATCTAAGCCACTGGTGTTGCAGGGTTAAAATGAAGGTAGGTCTTGCTTCACATCCTATGTTCCATCTTCACTATGGTAAGAAATACTTTTGCGGGAAAATATCTTTATGGAATTCCTCTCTTATTATGGAAATGTCCAGTGATTGAAGGGCAGTATTTGATTGGGTACATGGACTATTTAGAGACAGATTCTCCCAGGAAATGTAAAAGAAGTTAGGATTACTTCATGTAGAAAGAGTGGATTAATTTAAAAGCCATTTTAAATTAGAAAGAGTGGATTAATTTAAAAGCCATTTTCTGGATCCTGAGAGGAAACAAGTGGTGGATATCAACCAAGTACCTTTCGCTTGTTGTTTACCTTACCCTACCTTACAATGCAGTTTACAAGCTTTCATAGCATGGCTTCTTTAGACCTAAAAAGAACTGCTGAGAGAAGCTATGGAAGGTCTTTTCCCATAAAATGTTTGTTTTCAACAGGGTAGATTTATCTTTTCAAGACTTATTAATAGCCCTATTTGGAGGTAGAAAACTAGACTCAAGATGAGTTTCAGGAAAACATCATTACAAATTCTGTTGAAGCTGTGATGAAAATAAAATGGTATAATAGCACAGAAGATCTAAAATGATATTACAGTACAGAGACACATGAGGGTGCTCTAACCAGCTGCTATAATAAAGGAATTAAACTGCTCAACCATTAGGGGAAAGTGATGGCAGTGTTGAATTCTCATGTGTAGCATTGGCTAAACGGAACAATCTTAGAATAGATGGCTTTTCTTTTAAAATGTATTGGCCCTACTCTTCCCCCCAACCCCCACTTAAAAAAGTAGAAAATGTTCATATTGGACAATTTGGGAAATATTGAAAAGCAAAGAATAAAAAAAAAAAGAATCAGTGTTGCTGTCAGCTTTGGAGGCTGGGGTTTACTAGAGCCAGGCCAGTTGGAGGCTTAGCTCAGGAGGTTTGCCTTCAAACACAGCCCAGCCTGTTCTCATTTTGATTCCACAGACCTTCTGCTGGTAAGAAGGGGGAGCAGAGGCTGGGGGTCTAATGACCGCAAGAAGAGAATTAGAGACGCATGTTTATCTCAATACATTTACTCTCATTAAAGTTCATATTCACTGACATCATGCATCTCCTTGAAAAAGTCTGCCCACCCACCATTAATTAAAGCCACATTTTAAAAAGTCAGTGTGTGCACTTTTATTCCAATCAAAAGTAGCCTCCTAAGTTTTGCAGAGTAGGCAGGAGAATATCTGAGGCCTGACAGCTGTTCACCTCTACCCAGTGAGGAATCATGTGATTTACATTAAAAGTCATATTGATTCAGAGCCTACAGTATAATAGCTGAGATCTATTGTCTTGAAGAATGGAAACATTCAATATCTAATGACCTACTAAGCAAAATTAACATTTATTTTGATGAGTCAATGTTATTTTGAATGCAGTGTATAACCATATGCTCTTATCTGTACAGATAGTCTGAGAGATCTGTATATTGTGCTTGAAAAATTGAGCAGCATTCTCCTATCAAAGACACCACACTTTATAACCTATACATGTGGTATCAATGTCAAAACAAAGGTCAATGTAAATTTTTCCTTATCTGAGCCATTGCATAAACAGTAATTACCAATAGTTGTAGGATTGCACAACTGTAGTCTATATTCTTGGCAGTAGTCACTGTAAGTTCATAAATTCATGAAAATAAAGAATGTTGATTTTCAAAGTTCAAGAAGGTATTATTTGTAAACAGTTCAGGTCACACTCATCTTATTCCATGTGCTAAGCAAGACTTCTTTCCTTCCAACTTCCTTTAAATGAGATCTGTTCCCTCTGTGAGCCTAGTAAAAGGGTTTTCATCCAAACAGATCTGCATTCTTTTCCATCCTTTTTCCTATTAAAGCCCCCCCTGGGGACTTTTCAATTTTATGCTGATCTTTCTTTACATATTAATATCAAGCACATTTTTATTTTGTGTTGATAAAAGACAAATTATGGTTATCTCTTCTCATTGACAATTAGGTTATTTTAGAGTGGTTCTGACTGAGTGTTTGATTAGCCCAACTGGTTTATGCTTTTTTTACACAAAGGCCTAACATGCAGCATTCAGATTCTCTTGTTATTCTGGTCATGCCACTATATCCCCAAACATGGCTCATCAGTGGATTGATCATTGGCATTAAAATGGTTTAATCCTAGGCCAAACCACCCTGGGGCTGGGAGGTGAAACTGGAATTCTAGAACTGACATTTCTTCTGATTCTGCAGGTGACCTTGAGCTCTGGAGGGTCTGTTTCCTCATCTAACAAATAGGAGTTAGGGAATGAATACTGACCAGATACCCCAAAAGTTAGGCAGGACTAGCGGTTAAGGGGCCAAAGTGCCTCTGGGGCATGTCTTCCCTTAGTGCATTTACTCATCCAGTACCAGAAAACCCAAGGTGGGGCTTTCAAGAGTGAAACTGGGGTCTGGTTCTAAAAAGAGCCTCCCTGAATCTAGAAGAAGCCAACAAGCCATGCCTGGTGAGCTGCTTTCCTGATAAGTTTGAGAGAAGATGTTCTTGGTCTTGACACCCCTTAGATACAAGCATTCACTGTGCCATCGGTATGTGGGAAGCAGCCCTAGCCTCAGCCACAGGTGCTGTCTTGTGACTACATGGTACAGTATCCAGACACTTGACTGTACACACTGCCAAAAGCAGCGGGTGGACTCTTTCACCTCCTCTGTGGTAGGGAAGCTGGAGTGCAGGTGGGATATTTCAGCCCAGTCGGTGGTATTCTTTAGAGCAAACAGCTCTGGGCTGAGGGACAATGGAAAACTGTGATGATAAGCATTTTTGTAACTCTCGGAAAGTTTAAGATAAGCTTGGCTTAAGTGATTTATAAGGCCATGCAGTCTACACAGTGAGCACTGTCGAAGTCCATACCTTCCTGCCGGCTCGGTTGTTGTGAAGATTCATCAGGGCTCTGGCATCCTTGCCTTTCCTTTCCTTGGCGTCCACAAATGCTCTGGCAAACTTGATCCCATAGTCAATGTTATCACTGCAGCCACCCCAGTCAAAAGTGCCCTTGTTGTCCTTGGCGGTTCCCTTCTTCTTTGGGTCACAGGAACAGGATTTTAATTCTCCTTGGCTACAGGCCCTGGTGATGGCAAATACAACTCCAGCTGAAGAGATGGCATAAACAAATGCAGATTCCCGGCTACCTGTAACAAAAATGCTGTTCTTAAAAGTAGTCTGGAATGGCTCGTTGTGAATAACTTTCACACGATGGCTGTTTAATACTTGTTCTGCCTCTGACAAAGTATTCTTGAAGAATTCTTTCCTAGAGCCAAGTCTCGCTCTTGAATATGGATCATGGCACTTATTACAAGCCTTTGTCAATCTGGATAACTGTGTAACAACTATCCTTAAAGTAAATAGAGTATA
Source organism: Neotragus pygmaeus (assembly GCA_006410875.1). Lineage (NCBI taxonomy): Eukaryota > Metazoa > Chordata > Mammalia > Artiodactyla > Bovidae > Neotragus > Neotragus pygmaeus. Next base: position 653,280 of record SJYV01022707.1, read on the forward strand.
AAAGAAAATGCAGCAGGAGTCTGCCCTGCACACGTTAGTCTCGTACATGTGCTTTCTTTAACCTAGAATCTCATGTGTCCCAGAAGAAAGGAGACTAATGTGTCTAGGCCTTTGTTTCCTCCTCTACACCATACTGTCTGAATTTTACAATTCTGTCATTCCGGAACATATTTTGGTATTCATGCCACTACAGCTCTCCTGGAAAAAAACTTCCAGGCATTATTGAGGACACTCATATGTGTGTAAATGATGATTACTGAAATGCTGAATTCAAAGTAATCTAGGGGCTGAGGTGGGAAGACAATTCATGGCAGTAACCATCCCCTCTTGGCATCAACTTGCAAGTAAGGGAGAGATTTTTGGAGGCAATATGCAATATCCTTGAGTTACATGCTACATCTAACTATTAAGGTGAATTTACTTTCTTCTGGAACACCTGCGCTAATCACTGGTATTGGGTGAAAGACAGTGAAAAGCTTTTCTTTGGTTTTTCTGGAAGGAAACAAATTTACCGCTTATAATTAGACCTGGGCAAGAACCCTTTGGGGTGCTTTCTTAGAATTGTTCTTTATTAGAGCAATGGCTACTTTCACTTACAGACTGAAAGGTACATATTTCAGTGCAATAACTACATTAAATTATTTTAATAATCTGTAGTAACTCATAACACGGTGTTGTGGTATAGTGACAGATATAAGGCTCTTTAGGGTATGTGTGCACCTCATTTTTCAAGTGGAGCTGTATTTCATTGTTATTAGCATGCCTTTTTATTAATGGTTGCTGCAGCAAATATATTAACAATCAAAATAGAAGCTGAACAAGCTAATGCCAATGCAGGGAAGCAAATGGAGAGCCATTTGGTGATTCAATATGTCAAAACGAGTGTGACTTTTTGAACCACGCAGCTGGGAGAACAAACCACCTTTTCGCATCGAAGCCCTATGTGTTTCCGTTTGTCATTCAGTGCTAAAATTTATTATACATCCCGTGCAATATTTGCTCTGCTAGTCTCATTATTAAAAACCAGGAAAACGTATCTACACCATATTAAATGGCACTTACCTCAGCCTTCAAAAAAAGTCTCCCCTGAAACCTCTAATCATCAAACAAACCAAGAAAAGGAATCAATCATGCCTTGAAGTTAAGTAGAATCAATTATATGAATATTTGCCATAGGTAGCAGGTAGTGCTCTCCGGAGAGAAATGTGATGGTTGTGGGAGCTGTTTTAGAATTCCAGATTACATTATAAGGATCACAGATGATTTTCTAAGTGAAATTGAGATGTTCTGTAAAAAATGGTGACTAATAGATGGAGATGTGGCTTAATCTCTGGTAGCAGCTTTCAGATAAATAAAGTTTTTATCTTACCCATTTTTACTGTTTAAGAAAATACCTTGTCCATAGTCATCCCATTGGTCTGCTAAAACCTGGTTTTGAATTTGGAGTTCAGTGCCCACATTTAGAGATATCACATTGGGGGTGGGGGGGGATTCTCAAATGCATAATCTATTATGTACTGATCTTACTTTTTAAGGAGAAAGAAGAGAAACTTTAGGAGGTGGTCTTTTAGGGGAAAGCTAGGGAAGATCCAGATGATAGAATGTCAGTGACCAGACAGTATGTTGCACGTTGGTAGAGGAATGAATTGCTTACTCATAGACTGCATCCTGGCTTAACTTGCAAACAAGTACATTGACTTATTGGCTGAAAGAAAAAAAAAAAATCACTCGAAATCTGCTACATTTCAGAAATAATTTCCAAAGCAAAACCATCACCTTTCTGAATATGTGTCATTTATTATTCAAACTCATTACTAAATAGTTAGATATTTGTTTATTTAAATAAAAAAATAGCACATGGAATGACTTTTCATTTTACCTCCAGATGTTTTGGTATCATGTAGATACAGCCTTAAGATGTTTTCAGTTAAGTGTCTTAGATGAATCACTTAAATGCTATGTGCAAAATAGTAGCACATTTCAAGAGTTGGCTTTGTAACAAAATAAATTTTGATCTTAGGCCTTTTAGAAAAACTGATTCTGCTTAAAGCCATTGCAATATTAAACAAAATCCAAATCTGAATGGTGATATTTAGACTTCTTATTATGTTACTATTGAAGTTTCTCTGATTTTTGGTTTGAGATAAGTCAAGCAGTGTTTACTCAGTGTATAGGCTAGTACAGGTGACTGGGAGGGCAAAACATTAGAAGCTAGGCTTTCTGGAAGGCTATGGATTATGCAGCTCTTTTTTAAAATGCTTGCTTTTTTTTAAAAAAGCAAGGGTGCTACCTAATGACCTTTTTTTTTTAAGGCTTACTCTAGAATTCTGGAGGTGTGTGCAAATTCTTGTAGGATTATTTTTAAGTTTATTAGTTCTGTCTTTACATTTCTCTGCCTGTGTCTGGGGACAGCCAGTTCAATGAGCAAATTACAAAAGTTCCTAAAAATTGTTCTGGTCTTAACTCTTGTTCGCTGAAGCAAAAGAAGCAAATGTTCTCCATTTCTCTGTGACCACGGGGTATGTTAGTAACTTTTATGTTCCCCTTATATATAGTACTGCCCTTTGCCTTTCCTATTCATCTATGAGACTTTTTAGGTTTCCGAAGGAGGGTTCTTTACAACTCTAAGATGTGAGTTTCCCTCCAAGCAATTAATTGTAAAACTCTTTGGATAGCTTCATTGGAATTTCGTGATTATTTCCAGGATAAGCTACCTTAGGCCAAATTCAGCCTTCCCATAACCAACACAAAATCATCACTGACAGTCACAGGAGTTTACATAAATGTCCAGGAAGAAATCTGGCCTTCTGTGAAGACTGGAAAGAAATTGTGTAGCATGAGTGTTCTAAGTTTTGAGTGCTTTGGCAGAGCATTCGGCTTCATATGAAAGAAATCTGAAGGAAATGCAGTTATAATCTCTAATTTACCTGAAGCCTTAGATTGAGTCAAACTTGTTATGCTTTCTCTATTTATTACCTTTTCCCTCTCAGCCACGGTACAGCTCTGAAGAAACCAATATTGCTGATATTAAGTTAAAATATTTTATGAATGACTCTCCTGCTTTGGGAGATAAACTGTCTTTAGGATCAGTGGTCAAACTTGCTTCCTTTGATTTGTGATCTAAAGGGTTTTTTTTCATTATGGAGACATCAATGGATTTTCACAGACAGACTCTGTAGGTGATCATTTTATAAATGAGAGGTACTCTTAATTTGTAATCATTGGAAATGGCTGTGAGAACTTTGAAAAGAAACACTCCTAATACATCTTAAATACGGAGAGCCTGTACATAATATATGCAAAGCTTTCTTGTGCCAGATATTTGCAAACTCTCTTTGACAAGGTCCAGCACTTTGATTGATTCACTGGTGAACTAATCTAGGTGAAGTCTTAAAATTCCATGTAGCTGAAATTTATTATTATCATCCTTTCAAAAATTTTGCGATGTCATATCGAAACTCCAAAAGGAATGCAGAAGAATATAGTTCTTAAACTAGAGAATAAAATTGCAGAATATCGCAGTAAATTAACTTTAGGGATACACTAAGAGTGAGAGCACTACGCCCTTGGGGGATTTTTAGAGACATTCAGTTATGCGTTTGGCCTCATAAAACCCTAGGGCTATGATGATTACATGATAGAAACACCCTCTGTTAAGCATTACCAAGTGCACAGCCCGAACGATTTTCTTAGGAAGGGGTAGGGGAGGGCAGTGGGCAAAAACAAGAGGAAACTTCCTGTTTCTGCGATTCACACATAGACTGTTGTGTTTTCAGTCAGATTTCCCAGTAGCAAATGGGATGTGCTGCTTCTTGAAGAAACTGCCAAGGCCAAGTTAAGGGGTTTTTTTTTGTTTTTTTTTTTAAAGGATTTGATTTTCAGTTAATTTTCTCTGCTTGTATACAAGCTAGTGAGCTACTTTCCACATTCAGAACATTTAAGTTTATTATGTAATTAGATAATTTTCAATGTGCTTTCTAAAAAAAAGTAAAGAAACCACAGGCATACCCCATTTTATTGCACTTTATTGCACTTCACAGATACTGTGATTTTTTTTTTTTTTTTTTTTACAAACTGAAGCTTTATGGCAACCCTGCATTGTCAGATGACAGCATTTTTCGAATAAAGTATTTTAAAATTAAGGTATGTACATTGTTTTTACAGTAGTTAATAGACATGTATGCAGCTGCTAGGTCGCTTCAGTCGTGTCCAACTCTGTGCGACCCCATAGACGGCAGCCCACCAGGCTCCCCCGTCCCTGGGATTCTCCAGGCAAGAACACTGGAGTGGGTTGCCATTTCCATCTCCAATGCATGAAAGTGAAAAGTGAAAGTGAAGTCGTTCAGTCGTGTCCAACTCCTATTGACTCCATGGACTGCAGCCTACCAGGCTCTTCTGTCCATGGGATTTTCCAGGCAAGAGTATTGGAGTGGGTTGCCATTGCCTTCTCCGAATAGACATGGATACATAATGTAATATACATATATATAATTTAAACATAACTTATATATGCATTGAAAACCAAAAAAAATCATGTGACTTGCTTTACTGTGGTGACTAGTGGTCCAGAACCAAACCTTCAATATCTCAAANCAAATAGACATGGATACATAATGTAATATACATATATATAATTTAAACATAACTTATATATGCATTGAAAACCAAAAAAAATCATGTGACTTGCTTTACTGTGGTGACTAGTGGTCCAGAACCAAACCTTCAATATCTCAAAGGTCTACCTTGATGTATTCATGGTTCTCACCCTACCTTCCATAAATATCCTTCTGCCTAAAACGTACCTGGAGAATAGGTACTCACTACAAGTTTATGTATTCATTCATTCAACCATTCAATGAATGAGTGCTGCCTACAATATATGAGATACAAGCAAGATGCAGCGAAGACAGAATGAGTCCCTGCCTAACAGAATTTACAGTTTACTGGAGGGCAGGGCTGGGGGGCGGGGAATTTAGAAACAGAGTGACCCAAGACGGAGTAGCTGAATGGGAGGTCAGAGGTGACAAGCAGAGGTTTCTCTTTGCTTCTCAATCACACTGATTTGTTATTGTAACAATGACCATTTATGGCCAATAAAAGATGTGGCATTCTTTCCCAATCTTCTGCTAAATCCTTTTGGAAGGGTCAGGTCCCAGAAAGAAGAGTTTAAAAGTCAAGAGTGCTCTGTGGCTGCTGCTTCCTTTTCTCCTAGAGACAAAATCTGAACCTGGAGGGACAGGCAGGGTTATGATGGGACATGGATGGACCAAGCCAAGGAACACTGTATCCTGACCCATGACCAGCCTCCTCCAAAACTTTAGACAGGCTTCTTGATTTCTCAAGCCCACATCTGTAAAAGAGGGCCAATGGCACCCAACAGAACAAGCTTCTTGACTGAACAGAATGCAAGACAAGACGGGCAGGGACTGTAAAGATCAAATAAGGGTGTGTGTATGTGAGGGCAGAGCCCGTGAGCTGTGTGAAGGCGAGAGACTTACTTCGGAGCAGGACCCTGCCGAAGAGGCTGTGGTCCCTGTCCAGGGTGTTGCAGTTCCAGCGGTGCTGGCGGAACTGGTGCTGGCACTCCGTCGTCCACTCAGTCACGCCCAGGCCAATGGCACGCATCACATCCGGGTGTCGGTGGCACAGCTGCCGTTGGTGGCTCACCAGGCCTGGCACGTTGTCGCACATCACCCTGGAGGAGCCGCTCGTAGCTCTCATGTACCTAGGAAGGACCAGCGTTGGGGAGAGAACTGAACAGCAAGGCCTGGCAGGGTGTTTCCCCGGAGTGGGAAAAGTTCAAGCAGTATTTCAAATATGAATTCTTCATCCTTTAGGGGAAATTAGAAAACAAAATTTTTTTTTTTTTTTTTACAACTTCAGTTTGCTGGAGAAGTGGCACGGCAGGTATGGTGAGTGATCTGGTAGAAGCCACTCCAAAACTAAGTGCTGACTGTTTCTTGGCCCTGAAGCCAAGGCCACCAGACGAGGCTCTGGGCAGAGTGGGAGAGGCGAGGTCTGCAGTCCAGGAATGGGGTGAGAGGGCAAGGGCCAATAGGCTTTTGGAAGACATTTTTCTCAAGAAGGCTCTGATCTCAATATACAGTGTGTCCAGACTTGGTTTTGGAGGAAGTAGACCTTTAGAAGCTCCTCACTGCCATTTTGTTGATCTGATGTTTAAGTGTCTTAAAGAAACTGTCTCTCTAATCAGCACCTACTGGGATCTGATGCTACACTCTCTGCACAGACATGCCATTCTTTTCCTACTAAAGAATCCTTTAAATATTTCCATTTTCCAGCTCTTTTTTGGCTTTTATAGAGAACCCTTGGAAAAAAAGTATTTCTATTGTTATTAAGGATACTAAATGTTTGGAAGAATCAAACAGTGTTATAGCTTCATAAAGTACTTTTGAAAAGAAACTTTAACAAAAAATTACATCATCATCTCTACCCAGATGTTCTCTATTAGTTGTGAAATGTTTAGAAAGGTACCTTTTATATAACCCAAGCTGCCATAGGTGTCTTTTGAAGCGATCAAACAAGGAGAATGTCTTTTTCTTGTATTTTCATTATTTTATATGATCATAAAATCGTTACAGCTGTGACTCCCCAAAAATATATTTAAGTGACAGCTGAGAGACAATGTGACAAAAAGCCTGGGCAGTAAATAATGTTTATACACCCATGGAAACAGAAATAGTCATTTTATTGAAAAATGGTCACTCTGATAAATCAATCTTTGATCCTGTGTCAGCAATGTCAAGGCTAAACGCCTTTCTGTTCAAAGCAGCTTAGGAAGGAATTGAACCCCTCTTCCTATCAAGCCTTTGCCTTGCTTCTTTGGAGAGCTCGTGTCTTCCTAAAGCTTCCTGCTCTAGTCTTTCATTTGGCCAAGATGCCTTACTTTTGCCGGATTCTTAAAAAAAAAAAAAAAAA